>JANAVB010016598.1:7085510-7237189 GCA_029216955.1 Iris pallida | reverse complement strand
GCAGTCAACTATTTATATGTATGGATCTCTCTCTCTCTCTCTCTCTCTCTCATAACTGAAAAGTCTGATTTATTTTCAACTGCTTCAGCCCTCCCTAATTTTAGAGCCTAGCTCCGCCACTGACTAGAGGGGTGAGACTTAGGTAGTTGTGGTTGTGAGTCACTCACAGTGATATTTCAGGTTAAGTTTATCTTATTTACCACTTAACATTCTATTTATATATGTTTACAATGATATATTTTTATACATGATTCTCATCTATCAAGGCTACACATGTTTGATTATTTTCACGTATCAAAAATTGTATAACTTGCTAAAGATTATTCTAGTTTCATGCATGTGCATGTCTCTTATTATTACATTATGATGGTCATATTTTTCTTTACCGTATTGTCATTTGGAATATGAAGTTGCATTGCCTTATTTTTTAGACATATTGCATGTGTCATAAATACCATTAAGAAATTAAATAAACCTTAGGTTCCCAATGAAACCTTGTATATTGGAAGGCGTTATGCATCGTTGGGTTCTCTCTTGTGATACCAATTATTATTTCTGATCATGTATCTTTTTAGCTCCTTAGAAAAGGGATCAATTGACATAAGCTTGTTACATGCTAGTATGCTAGTGTATGGTTAGACATACCTACTTTCTATCAATGTTTTGAAAATTGGTTCAACTACAGAATCGGTGAACTCAAACTTTACCGGTTGGATTAGTCGGACTGGTTGAACTGTTCAGTTTGAAAATGGCAACGTAAGAATTATTTTTAAGATTATATTTAATATTCATATATCATATATTCAAATTTATAACTCTAGTAGTATTTCAGATCTTGTATAGAATAAATTGAAGTGGGAAAAAAAATCATAGATCAGATTTGAACACTTATTTAATTGTAACATTTACTTGACTATATATATATATATATAATAGTTTTTCTTAATAATATGAGTTTTTTTACTAGAATGTAGTGCAAGTTTTCGACAGTGGATTTGAGTAATAATTTACTTCTAATTACTATTATACTAATATACAAGTTAAAACTATCAAAAATTCAAGACCATGAATTGTGACAATCACAAGTCATATTGACTTAATTGTGCCAACAAAAGTTTAGTGTATATATATATATATATATATATATATATATATATATATATATACACGCACCGTAACAAACACTCCGTAACGGGAAAATTTTTCAATGATGCTACTTTATAGAATGTTGACTTATAAGTACATGTATACACTGTTATTTGTATATTTATATCATGGTTTAAAGTATCGGCCGATACCGATCCGATACGGCCGATACCGATATGGTTTGGCATGTTCCGATGATACCGACCGATACCCGATACTTACCGATACCAACATTGAGGGTCTCTTTTCCGGTCAATTCGGCAAAGAAAATTAAATGAAAAAGACAAATCATCAAGGGTTTAAAGCATAATAACATGGTTTAAAGTATCGGCCGATACCGATCCGATACGGCCGATACCGATACGGTTTGGCATGTCCCGAACCGATACCGACTGATACCCGATACTTACCGATACCAACATTGAGGGTCTCTTTTCCGGTCAATTCGGCAAAGAAAATTAAACGAAAAAGACAAATCATCAAGGGTTTAAAGCATAATAAGATTGTAAAAACATGTAAAAGAAGAAAAACAATCTATTATATGTAAACCAATCGCTAAGGGTGATTACAATGTTATTTAATTTCAAAAGTACTACGAAATAACACTGAAAATACTTAAATTATGCCTAAATGTATAAAATATATGTTTTTAAATGTAAATGATTTATTAATAATTATTTTTTTTCGATACCAAAAAATCTGATACTCCGATCCGAAACTGTCGATACTACCGATATCACCGATACCAATACTCGTAGGAATAGTCCGATACCGATTCCGATACCGATACTGTGAACCTTGCATAATAAGATTGTAAAAACATGTAAAAGAAGAAAATCAATCTATTATATGTAAACCAATCGCTAAGGGTGATTACAATGTTATTTAATTTCAAAAGTACTACGAAATAACACTGAAAATACTTAAATTATGCCTAAATGTATAAAATATTTTTTTTAATGTAAATAATTTATTAATAATTATTTTTTTCCGATACCAAAAAATCCGATACTCTGATCCGAAACCGCCGATACTACCGATATTGCCGATACCAATACTCGTAGGAATAGTCCGATACCGATACTGTGAACCTTGATTTATATAACACATACATGCAGTTTGACACAAAACAAGGGATAGCCTAGTGGTCGGGGTGGTGGTCTCTTATTCACACAAGTTTTGTGTAGGAGTCTATGCATCTCCAAAGTTTTTGACCGCTTTTAATACCTCTTTGGTGAACGAAGAGGTTCACTTTGAACGGTACATCGGTTCAGGTAGTTGAACTAACCCGGAAAAGAAACCGGGTCACGGTTCAACCAGTTTGACTGCCCGGTTCAAACAGGTTTCGAAACATTGTTTTCTATGCATAAATAAGATATTTTACAACGGTTCATAAGTAGTGACATTTTCCTTCAACCGCATATATACTTTATAAATGTTTAGCAATAGCATTCCAAAACTTCATGTATTTTGATATTTCAATTTATGTCTTTATCATTGACTATATATTTTCCTATTCAGTTATCATGATGTATATATGTCTTACAAATTGTAAGATGTTAAATATGATTTACCTACTTACTTCAGCGGTGATCTGCTTACTAGACATGTAAGCTCACCACAAAACCCCAAAGTTTGTTTGCAGCAACTCATTGATTTAGCATTGTTACAAAGTGGTAAAATTTCAAGATTTGGGATAATAAACAAATTGACATTTGAGAATAATCTTAGTATTAAGAGTTACAATGTAAGGCAGAATCCTACTTATAATTATAAATGGTTGAACATTAGAAGATTTTTTTATTGAAATTACTAACAGTTTGAGTAATTTTGTTAGAGCTTTTCTATAGTGATATTCTTGGCTTTATAGCTAGAACTATTGAGTTTTGCCATGTGGTAGTCCCATGTTACTATTTTCGCTTAACATCGTTGCCTTCTCCATGTGGCCATGACATTGACTTCCGATGACGTTTTATGATGGTTACTTTTGTACAATAAGATCCTAGACAAAATTTGTTATATGACTTATCATTGTCCTCCATGTGCCACATTGAAATATAACTGGTTCAGAGGAATGTATGACTATTCTAGTAAATTTAAAGCATTTTATGTGTTACAATTAAATATTTGAAACCTATCAAACAAATGTAAGATTAAATTTGATTACTACTTACAAAGGGGTACGTTTAAAATACAATGTTGCCGTTCAACAAACTTAACTTATAATGTACCTAATCAGGCTACACCAAGACATTTATATTTCATTCGTCTGACATCCATGTTGCAAGATATTATTCTGTCCATTATCCTCCAAGTAACACATTATTATGGTTTTTAATAGGCAGGAAGAACTTTATAATTATTCTACATTTCTACTTATTGTTTTTGTGTTAAATATATTTCACTTATATATGCAAATCGTGGAAACTAGTAATTTTTTTTAAAGATTGAGTTTGACTATTCAAGAAGTCATTGAGATGTTTAGAATGTCCTCTATTTGGGTTCATCAAAAATCAAAATTAAACTGTGATGCCAACTAACCAGTTACACCAAGATATTATTTTAGATTAACCTATGATGCCCCTAATCAGGCTACATAGTCTATTAAAATAATTTTCATCAGTTTTGAGTGGTTACAGACTTTCAATGTTTTAAAAAATCTTCATGGAACTTGTTTCGGGAGTGATTTGCCTCGTGGCATCTCAAAAAAGTTATGGAACTTGTTTAATTAAACCATAGGCCTAGGAGGCATACTTTCTTTGATTGGGTGTTAATTTTTATATAGAGGGGTACGCTTATAACGCTCCGTGTGAAAAACTTACACGCACTAGGAGTTTTTTTTAGGGTTGTGGTTCAAAACAACAAAAGGGACGAGTTACCCACTTGGCACTCGTAGCAACCCTAAATCCTTACAAATTTCTGTTCTACCATCTACAGCTACAATATCAAAACATTTTCTTCCCTCTATGTTTGGGTACACAGTCTCACTCCCTCGAGATCTGCAATCACATCAGCATCCTCAATCTAGGTATTTCTTCAAATCTTTTTTCTCTTTTATCTCATTTCATTTTTCAACTTTTGTGTTGCTGTAGATCTTATTCTTCGTGGATGAGCAACACTTGGATTCTGCAAAGCTTTGATACTTTGGAGTTGGCAATAGCTAATTTCTTTTTGTTTCTTGATAATCAACAAGTAGCTACTTTCTTTTTATTTTATTATTATTTTTTTCTTTTTGAAATTCTACACGCACACACACACAATTGGGGGACTCGAACCTTGCCGGTACCTCCAGGTGTCCGCTCTAATACCGCTAGGCTAGCGAGCTCGGACAGTAGCTACTTTCTTAGTTGTTGAAATATTTTAGTCTTAGGACTCTTATGACTGTTAAAAAATGGTTATGATATATTCTTATGGAATTCGGATAATATTTTTATCTTATGTTTTATTATCATTGATAATTTTCACTTATTTTTACATTATTCTGAAATATTATTATATTTTTTTAGATATGAATTTAATACTCGAAAATGGAAGTGTAAAGATTAGATACATGCAAATCTTGGAACCTACCTAATCTTTTTAAGATTAAGTTTGACATTTTATCAAGTGCTTAAGGTGTTTGGAATGTCTTCTTTTACCAAATGGTTGTTAGGGGTCTCATCATGACCATCCTCCAAGCTTTCTCCCATTGTCAGGACAGGAGACGAAAACCTCCAAAAACTAATCGAGTTCGTTAGAATGAGTTCAGTTGTCAACCGATGATAGTACTTAAAGGACTCTCACTTGACCTCAGTTCAATTCTGATACGAAAGCATGAGCAGTGGCTGGTTACAATGCAACGGCTTCCTGATCATATCTTGGGACCTTTTGCTAATAGACAGGAATGTAATGTATGGGGCAGGCCAACGTCTGGGGACTTATTCAAGGAAAAGGGGCAAAAGGGAGAAATAAACGAGTAAACGACTATGTCAATATTTCAAAACTTCAATATTTCCTTCTTTTTTAGAGGAGTGTAGAGGGTAACTTCTCAAAGTTTTAGGAGTGAAAGTTGAAACTATTTGTATAACTTCAAGAAAGACCAAAAATATCCAAAACCCTAATACGTAAGGCACAGCATATACTTTTTGAGACAGAGATACAGGAGTTCTGAAAGGAATAGCACCAAAAATGCATCAAAGCAGTTAAAACCAAAAAATTTTGTCACAACACCTAAATATCAGATAGATTAATCCAATTTGTTATGATAATGCCTTGGCCATTGCTAGTTGCATCAACCTGCTGCCATCCTAACATTTCATGGATTCGCTTAAACTACCTCATTAGTCTATCACCTAGTTTGAGCCAGCTTGTTTCATTTGTACTGCATGTCACATTTAGCCAACTATAATTGAACAAGTGGTTACCTTGGTTTCACAAATGCCTACGTTTACTTTGGATGGTTTCCTTCGTAATTATGTTCATTGCCACCTTCAAACCAAAGTTTGCAATATCAGTATCGGAATCGGTTTCAGACTCTTCTTATTAGTATCAGTATCAATGGTTTCGTTAGTTTTGGAAGTTTCGGATCGAAGTTTAGGAGTTCCCAGTTTCATAGAGTAAAAACATAATAAAAAGTTATTGAAAAGATAGAAAAATATTTGATACATTTAAGTATAATCTTATATATTACTTGTAATATATTATTGTTCATTTTACTTTCTTTTAGACAAAGTTGCCCCACAATATATAGTTGACGTAGCGTGATAGTGGAACGGGCTTACCTTCGCGCTTGGCAATAGCCAAGTCAATCGGTGATGAATGCTTGGTGAGAACGAAGCGGTGCCGCAAAAACTCTGACGGAGGGCCTTGTAAGGGGTCTGCATGAAGGTTGCTTAAAAACCTCAAGCGAGGGGCTTCCGAATCCACGGAACAGTCAAGTCCACGACCAAGAAAAGAAGAGAACAAATATCAAACTTCAAATAAGAATTTTTATTGATTAAAAGTTGTTCCCCAATTGCATACAGAAAGTGTATTTATAGGACTTTTATGACAACCTAATCCTACTCAAATAAAGATAAAACCTATCATAATAAAATAAAGATAAAACCTATCCTAATAAAATAAAGATAAAACCTATCCTAATAAAAGATAAGAATCAAAATAAGAGTACTAAAAGAAATATGATTCTTATCAACTCTTAAAAAAGATAAAACAAAAGAAAAAGAATCCTAAAAGGATTCGGAGTTGGAATCCACGCTACATCAGTCTCCCCTGCTTCAAAAGAATTCATCCCCGAGTTCTTCTCAGAATAAAACGGTTCGCCAGGTGAAAAATATTCGTAAAGATCGAAGATATTGATGGTTGGGAAGATCTGTGTGTCTTCATGTTGAAGTTGCGGATGAATCGTCGGTAGCAGTTGGCGAGAACACAGAAGCTTTGAACTTCAGTCACTGTCTTTGGTGTAAACCAGTCGCGGCTTGCTCGAATATTCTCTTCATCAATATTGCGGCCATCGACGCTAGCCACAAATCCCAAGAAGATGAGTTGGTTAGTAAGTACGCTACACTTCTTAATTCGAACAAGGTTGAGAACTTCCTTGAGGTGCTTCAGATAATTAGCTTGGCTCTTACTATAAATCAGGATATCTTCAAAGTAGATGACTATGAACTTTTTTGTTAATAACTTCAAAACATGATTCTTGATGCGCATAAAATTTTTTGATGCATTCGAAAGTCCGAATGGCATAAAGAGTCATTCATATAGTCCTTCTTGGGTTCTAAAAATAGTCTTCCACTCATCATCAGATCGAATCTCGATTTGATGGTATCCGCTCTTCAAAACGATCTTTGAGAAAATTGTAGAGCTTGAAGCTGTCTGCAGAAAATGCATATATGCAAGATTTTTTGTAGCATCTAGAAAATCCAGGAACTGACGATCGAACAGATAATGTGTCTGGCGGATCACTCTGTGGCTTGTGATGAGGAGGTCTGCCATCGTTATTGGAAGCTTTATATATTGGTGAATTTTTTAATGCTCCGTCGAAGGAGAAAGTCTTTTCTTGAGGTTGGAGATTTTAGGGAGGTCTGCCATCGTTATTGGAAGCTTTATATATTGGTGAATTTTTTAATGCTCCGTCGAAGGAGAAAGTCTTTTCTTGAGGTTGGAGATTTTAGCTCAGCATATACAATGTGTGCATCCGACTTTGATACGATCTTCTCAATCTCGCCGTCTTCATAGTCAACAACGACCACTGGTGTTCTGAGTGGACAACTGTTGTGAACACACTCGAGTCCCTTTTGTGGATGGCTGCTAGTAGAACAAGCATTTGTGCCTCTTGTCTCTGTGTGTGGTATCCCCATGAAATCAACTGTAGCATTATATTGGATACCAAGAAAATCCAGTACTCTGTCCAATTTGTCAGACAAGACATCTAATTTGTTTGACAAGATGTCAACGTTGTATGATAGAGCATCAAATTTTTTCTTGCGCGTGATGGATTTCGCCATTGTTGTTATGAGAAAAAAAATTCAAAGGTTCCCAAAAAAATTGGAATCCTCAAACTGTAGGGCTCTGATACCACTTGATGTAGCGTAATAGCGGAACGAGCTTACCTTCGTACTTGGCAATGGTCAAGTCGATCGGTGATGACGATAACTGGACCACAGTTGCTTGGTGAGAGCGAAACGGTGCCGCAAAAACTCCGACAGAGGGCCTTGTGAGGGATCCGCATGAAGGTTGCTTGAAAACCTCAAGCGAGGGGCTTCCGAATCCACGGAACAGTCGAGTCCACGACCAAAAAAAGAAGAGAACAAATCTCAAACTTTAAAGAAGAATTTTTATTGATTAAAAGTTGTTCCTCAATTGCATACAGAAGGTGCCTATTTATAGGGCTTTTATGACAACCTAATCCTACTCAAATAAAGATAAAATCTATCATAATAAAATAAAGATAAAACATATCCTAACAAAATAAAGATAAAACATATCCTAATAAAAGATAGAGTCAAAATAAGAGTCCTAAAAGAAATAGGATTCTTATCAACTCTTAAAAAAAGATAAAGCAAAAGAAAAAGAATCCTAAAAGAATTCGGAGTTGGAATCCACGCTACATCAATAGTTCTCAATGGAATAATATTATGATGTTGGATAGTATACAACTTCGACAAACGGTAATAGTTTTACATTGTGTCAATGAACTTTATCAACACCTTGTAGCATATTCATCTTCAGGATGATTGAATCTTTCCATCTACATTGGTTTTTTTCCCTCGTACTCGCTTTTTATTTAATTTTTAAGAAATTTTGACTTGCCCCCCACTTTGTTTACCACTATTAAGGGTGCACCTCACAGTTTTGCAAGAACGACCCCCACTTCTAACAGTTTCCGTTCTTAACTGACAGAAATCCCCACATAAATACCCTTTCTTTGAAATGTTGACTTTCAGCCCTTATAAACTCTTTATGGAATTCCTAAACTACCCCCCTTTAATAAACTCCTAACCACCTCTCTCCCAAACTCTCTTTTCACTCGAAGACCCAAATTCCTCCCAAATTTCCTTCCGTAACCTAATCCCCAAATTCTCTGCCGTAACCTAATCCCCAAATTCCATTCTCGTTGTCGACTCTTACCTAACCCCCTCCCATTCGATCTCGTCGTGTATTACAGAAAGATCGTCCAGCTCCCATGGCAAAATCTGTAAGTCAGGTAATATTCAACTTTTTTGCAATTTTTTTCTTTAATATATGAAAGATTGATTACGTATTTCTTCCCTCTGAGCACCTTCGACATTTTTTTTCTTCCATATCTTAGCTATGACCTAAATTCCCCAATCCAAAAAAATTTCTTTCTCGTTCAGAACTTCCTCTGGTAGATGATATGATGAAAGCCAGTCTCCCACTGTAAGTTATACTATACTAACCTAAGTTTTACTTTGCTCTCTATTCATTGTTGAGTCTCTTCATTGTTTTGCTTTCTGAATGGGTCCACTATAGTCTGTTGTATGTAAGCATGTTATTATATGTGTGCATACTTGTATTATTATGTAGGAAGGTCGTGCTTAGAGTCCACTATATGAATGGTAGTTCTGTTGCTGTTGAAGTGGACACAGACTTGGTTAGTTTGTTGGATATACCCTATATAATTCAGAGTAATACTTTGGAGGCTAGTTATAAGTACCACTGGGTTGATGACTCAAAAAATGGTGAAAGAGTGGAGGTTCTTACTGATGCTGAGTTGTTGGATATGATTGGCAACCAATTGTCCGACAAGAATGGAGAAATACACTTGTTCTTAGAAGAGATTGGTAAAGAGACAAGCCAAGAACAACAACCTATTCAGACACAAGCATCAGCTACCAAGCAAGCAGTTAAAAATAGGAGAATACTTGTAAAGAGAGTAGCACATAAATCACCTAGAAAACCTTTTGTTCAATTGGAACATGATAATGTTGAACCTCTACCTAGTGACAGTGATGTGGACCTCCCAGAGGAGCACTTGGATGAAATGCCATCAAGGATCTTCAATATTGGAGGTAAAGATGGTCAAGCAGAGGCTGGAAAACAAGGTGCAAATGCAGATGGTGAGGGTACAGAGGCAGAGGGTACACATGCAGAGGGTACACATGCAGAGGAGGAAGAAATACATGATGCAGAGAAAGAAACAGAGGGGGATGAGGAATATGTACCAAGCAGTGATGACTACATTTCAGAAAACAGAAATCAAGAATGGGGGGAAGAAACAGAGCTTAGGAGGGAAGAGTTTCAGAGAAGAAAGAAACTTCAAATTGATGAACTTGAGCCTGAAAAGGAATACCATAGTTGTCCATCATCTGCTTCTGAATGTGATCATAGACCTGCTGAATTTGATGACTTATACAGTGAGGGTGAGATGGGTGAGGAGGAATACAGGGATCCAGTTGTGGGTGAACTAGTCCTAGGTCAACAATAGATGAATCCTAGTGAGTGCAGGAGATTTTTAAGGACTTTTGTTATAAAGAACAGATTTGAAATAAAATTTGTTAAGAATGAATCGAATAGGATATAGGATGTGTGTGAAGAAGAGACGTGTCCATGGATGTGCAGGGTCAAAATTTTACCTGACAGGACTACATGTACACTTAGACAGCTTAATGAAGCCCACACTTGCAAGCACACCTCAAAGCTCTCGAACAAAATGGCTAACAGCAAGTTTGTATATGATGTGTTGGAAGATGACATTAAAGCACACCATACTTCATGGAAGACAAAGGATATTCAGAGACAGATATGGTCCAAGTTTACAGTTAAGGTCTCCTATTGGAATGAACATATGGCATTATTCAGAGTGAAAGAGAATTTGTTTGGTGGTTATGATGAAAGTTATAGGAAATGTCCTCAAGTTGCACAGTAGATCATGAAATCCAATCCTGGGAGTATAGCTTTCTGTAGGAATATAGCAGGGACAACTGAATTTGGCTACTTATGCATAGGGTCAATGCAAGGGATAAGGGACATTAGAGGGAGGCCTATCACTATGATTGTGGAGATGTATCATATGATGGTCATGCAATTGATCTATAATAGGAAGATGGTTTCTAAAGCCTGGGATGAGAACGACTTGACTCCAAAAGCAAAGAAGATTATTGAGCACAGGTCAAAGCAAGTCAACCAGTTTCAGGTCAATGGTGCTGATGAGGGGTTATTTTGTGTCATACGTGTGTTCTCCATTGAAAACAGATGGGTAGTT
Source organism: Iris pallida (assembly GCA_029216955.1). NCBI lineage: Eukaryota > Viridiplantae > Streptophyta > Magnoliopsida > Asparagales > Iridaceae > Iris > Iris pallida. The sequence continues at coordinate 7,226,340 of JANAVB010016598.1, read as the reverse complement.
AATATTAAAGCCAAAAGTTGTGACTGTCATATACGAAATTTAACACGGATACCATGTGTACATGTTGTAGCTGCACTATTACCTATCAGGCCCACATGGACAATGTAAGTAGAGATACACTAGCAGGTCAATAGCAGTATAGATAAATTATAGATACATATAGCAGTTTATATACACTTGCTCATAAAATACTTGTCTTGGTATAGGTTCACAAGTCACTACTATCATGCTAATACCTATAAGGAGGCTTATGCTGGAAAGATTGTTCCATTGCCTCAGCAAAGCTTATGGGATCAAGTAAGTTAACAATGCCTTCTTATCCTACTTGTGTTCTACATATTGCACTTTCTTAACATCTATTTTTGTTCTATATATTACAGCCACCATATGAAGTTGGTCCACCTGCTACAAGAAGGTAACCTGGAAGACCAAAGGGTCAATGCCTTCTTATCCTACTTGTGTTCTACATATTGCACTTTCTTAACATCTATTTTTGTTCTATATATTACAGCCACCATATAAATTTGGTCCACCTGCTACAAGAAGGCAACATGGAAGACCAAAGGGTGTTAGGAGGAGGGAGGCTGATGAGTTACCAAGGTCTGCCAAAAAGTAGAGGATTTGTGGGAGGTGCAAGTTACTAGCTGATCATAATGCTAGAATTGTCAAGGAGGACCATTTGGAGGGAACCAGAAAACACCAAGGGCACCAAGGGCACCAAGACCACCCAAAGAACCAAAACAAAAGGTACCACGAAAAACTAACACTGCTACCAGAGGCCAAAGACTTCAAGGGGTAAGAAGAAGGATGCTATGGCCATGGGTACACCATAACAACAACCAGAAGGACCACAAATACCTTCATCACCACAACAACAATCAGGTCCTTCCAATTCAACTCCCAATTCTTCCAATTTGATGCATCCAAGTCCTCCACCTTTTTACTCATCTACCATTCCCTTCAAGTCTGGGAGTGAATGGATACATCAAAACTTGGGAGTGTCTGTCAGGGCTAATAACATTGCAGCAATTCTACCACCAAGGAGGCCAATCAATTCTGTGTTTAGACCTCCATGGATCACTAGTGCCAGAGTAAATATGGGAACAAGCAGCAACAATAGCAACAATCCTTCAATCCTTCAACAACAACAGCAAGAGCAAGCAGCAACAATAGGAACAATAGTGTCAGAGTACACCTTTAATTGTAATTGTTTAATGTTGCAATTTTTGAAGCAGCACTAACTATATGCTTGCTTGGATTAAGTGTAATGAATATATGCTTGCTTGACTTTTTGAAGCAGCACTAACTGTATGCTTGCTTCACTTTTGTGTAATAAACTCTGTTAAGGCATTTTGAAGCATGCGTGCTTGTATGTTCAGCATACTTCTTTGTCTGTGTTCAACATTTTGAAGCATTTTGAATGTTCACCATTTTTAAGAAGCATACTTCTTTGTCTATGTTCACTTTTTTAAAGAAGCAAACTGTATGTTTGAACATGAATGTAACTGCATACTTAATTTTGAAGCATGCTTGCTTGTATGCTGCATTTTGAAGAAGCAAATTGTATGTTTGAACAGGAATGTAACTGCATACTTCATTTTGAAGCAACAAACTGTATGTTGTAGCTGCATACTTCTTTGTTTGTTCAGCTTACACTTGAATGTAATGAATGTACACTTGTCTGTGTCACTTTGAATGCCAATGTTTGAAACAGCAGCAGCAATTGCTGCATATTTTGAAGTTGCTGCATACTTCTTTGTTTGTTCACCTTACTTGAATGTTTGTTCAACATACTTGAATGTTTTGAAGGCCTATGTACACAATTTTGAAGCAGCAACAACATACTTCTTTGTTTGTTCAGCATACTTGAATGTTTGAAATTCCCAGTGTTCTAAAAATCGGCCTAGGCGCTCGCCTAGGCGCCGCCTAGGCGCTAGGCGCCCGCCCACCGCACCGAAAACCCCCTAGGCGGTGGGCTAGGCGGCTAGGCGGGCCCTAGGCGCCCCTAGGCGGGCCTAGGCGCCCCTAGGCGGTGGATTTTTTGAATTTTTTTTTTTTGATTTTGTTTATTCTTAGTTGTATTTTGGATATTTGTTTGGGTTTTAAGATAGTATTTGGATTTTAGAAAATTGAAATTTCAAATTTCAAATTTCAAATTTCAAAATTTCAAAATTTTCAAAAAAAAAAAAAAAAAAAATCTAGGCGGCCGCCTAGGCGGTCTAGGCGCTAGGCGGACCTCCGCCGCACCGAGTCCGCCTAGCGATTTTTACAACATTGGAAATTCCTATCTAATATGTCCAGCATACTTGAATGTCTGAAATAAAACTTCATATGAACTGTATGCTTGCTTGTAATGTAAACTTGAATGTTGGAAAGTTCTATGAATACATTCATGCTCAACATTCATAAAAGAGAGACATGAGGCTGTTCACAAAGTAACAAAAGCACACAAATTGGACTTCAATTCATTACATAGAGGGAAACTTCCACTCAACTACATGATTTCAACTTTACATTCCCAATTCTTTTCAAAATTTTGGCACAACTGATCTAAAGTTGTGTTTACTACAATTTGAACAGGAATTTCACATTTTTTCTCATCTTTAACAACAGCCTCATTCAACCATTGGAATGCATTGTTGCATCTCATGCATTGCAAGAATCTCTTTTCCTTGCTGTGACTCCTCTTTGACATCAAGACAGCTCTCTTCCCTCTACAGTGTCGATTTGGGCAAGTATTTTCTTCCCAAGGACATTGTTTCTTCCAATGCCCTAAAGTCACCACAAGTGAAACATCCTTCCATTTGAATTGTTGAAGAAGAACATCCAGTTCTAACCATTGAAAATCCGAGCAGACGGGACACTTCAAAAAATTTCTCCCAGAATTTGCCTTAGTATTTGACTTCAACTGGTGCCTAATCCCCTTGCAGTTCCTGATCTTGCAAGGCGAGCTCAAGAACGAACATTCATCGGCAAGGTGGTTGGTCTTGGAACAAATTTGATATTTCTCCTACAAGAAAGACCAAATGACTGAGAATTGAGAGGGGCAAACCGCAAACCACAAAACAAAAAGTTCAAGAAAAAAATTTCGAAAGCAATTTTATTGTACCCGAGTTGCAGAGGTCGCCATGGGAGGTCGTCGCTTAAGCTTGATGAACCCTAATAGGGACACAAGAACAAATGGAGGAGAGAATTTGGGGGTTAGGTTAAAGCCCTTCGACCCTAATTATGAGATTGAGAGAGCGGTAGGAATTTACAAATGAGAGGGATACTTTAGGAATTAGGAAAGAAAAAAACTTAAGAGATCAGACAGAGGGTATTTACATCCTAAAATGTCCACGAAGGGAAGTTTCTGTTAGTCATTAACGGAAACTGTTTGAAGTGGGGGCCGTTCTTCATTAATGCAAAACGGTGGAGTGCACCCTTAATAGTGGTAAACAAAGTGGGGGGTAAGTCTTTATCTTATTTTTTTCCTTGCCAAAAATGATCAGGACAGAGAAGCCACAATTTCGATATTAGCCGGTATCGGTATCGGTATCGGTATCGGTATCGGTATCGGTATCGGTGGGGGTATCAGATCAAACATTCCAAAAACAATACCATACAGCCGATATACTACAACCAGTTTCCTCGAATCCTTCAGCAATACAGTATGATTTCTGATTTTACACCTGATTTTACACCTCACCTACAGCCTACTTAATTCATCATTTCAACTTACTTAATTCATCATTTCAACTAGAGCTCCTGATGTACTCAAGACTTTAGATAATATAGCTCAGGGGATCATGCAATTTAAGAATCTCATGGCAGGCAAAAAGTGTCGGTGTTGACATATATTATAGAATGATGGGAGAAACGGAAAGTTAACCTTGTGTAGAATTGAAAGCTTATGGTGTCAACATCTAAACAAGTCATCCATAAGTACGCTAATGGAGCTTTGAAATGATTTGTTTCAACCTTCTGATCAACTAGGCTAGCAAATCTCAAGCTGCCACTAGTACCACTTTGATTGTCCTGATTAAGCATAAGTCCATGTGTATGATTGCATTTGCATACTTTCTGTAAGGTATTGGTCTAAATCAAACTATTCGGGTTCAAGTCAAACTATAAACGTTCTGAATGGTTCACATTTAAAATCATGGTTTCATAAACGTTTAAAACCATGGGATGTGTGAATTGCAGAAACCATTCAATTTCAAGTGCAAGGACCACCGCTTTAATTTGTTGCTCAAGCTAGTAGATTATCTCACATAAACAAGCTTGAACAAATTGCGCTACAGTGTCAAATACGCTTAATAGCCAGCTGATATACCTTGAAATAGTCGACAAGGGCATCTCAACTCGTCTTTACTTGTCTACGCCCTATATTGCATGGACCACACAATCCTCTTCCTCACTGTCAACAACAATTAAACTATGTTGCACGGACATGAACACGAAACAAAATCACACGATGACACAGACACTGCACTTATCTTGTGTGACCCAGTGTATTTTGGGGTGTTTGTGTTGTCCTTGATACGTGTATGGCACGACACCTCCTTGATTACATAATACATATCAAAGAATGTCGTATCAACTCCTGACACTCTCCCTAGTTCAAATATGACAATTATAATTCAAAGTTTCACATCCTGAAATGATCAATATGTCGCGGCTAAGTATACGGTCCAAACATAAATATTGACAAAATTATTCGACAACGCATTACGTACCGTGCTTTCCTTTCCGTTTCCTTCCTTCCACTTGGCTCGTGTTGTCCCACAAGTGCGCTTCGAACTTCCCGCTCCACTTTAACCTAAGCAAAAAAAAAAAAAATTTCACAAGATCAAAACAAAGTTTCCAAATCCAGAACTCACTCAATTTCCATCTAGGTCACACCGACACGACACAATATGGACACCGCGTCAGGGACCCACGCTCACTTAGTAACTCCGTGGTAGCTCGACGACCTCGGCACCGCGAACTTCTTCATCGCCGCCGCCACGAGGCTCCCGACCTTCCTCTCCCCCGCGGTGGCCTTCGGCGGGACCGCCACCGTGAGGGCCTGGCCATCCCCGCCGCCGCTTCTAGAAGCTCCCGGAACGCCATCGACCCTTCCGGAACTCCCGCCTACGGCGATCTCCGGCGGGTCGGCTCCTCCGGCGATCGCCGGACACGGACTCTCCGTATCGTCCGATATATTGGTCGATGACCTCTTCTCTTCGTTCATCGATCTATATAATAAAATCACGAGAAATTTGCTTAAATAGGGAAAAAATCCAAACAAAATAATAATTCGCAATCAAGAAAAGAAAAAGGAAAAAGTGCCTTTAATTTTGGCAGTCGACTTTTTTATTAGAATGGAAGAGGAAAATTTTGATTTTGTTGTTAGGGCGGTGAGCTTAAGCTAGTGAGGGGGCGGTGACGGGATCAGCGATGGCGTGAGCTGTCACCTGAACATCATTGGAAATAATTTTGACCGTTAATTCAGGGTTTTTTTATGCGACCGGTAATATCGGGTTATACCAGTTTGTGAGCCGGTATTCCACTATGTAACGGCCGATACCTTCCTCTAAAACAATATCGTTGGTTTCGTCCGAATGTAAAATGATATGATTTTATGAACCTTCTTATGAGTTGTACATGGAAATGATCCCCGTTTTACATGTTCTAATCCAATTGCATAAATTTAATTGATTAGTTTGTTTTAGTTCCAAATATATATAATCTTCCGATGCTGGCGGCACACGCGAACCCGCGACCTAGAGACGAAAATCCTAGGGGGTCCCTCACGTGGGACCCCGGCGCGACAGGAGGAGGGTCGGATGGGGCGGGCCGGCCGGGGACGGCACGGACGGCGGCGAGGCGGGTGCTGGCGGCACGGTCGAGCGCCGATCGCACGGGACGGCTGGACGCGGGATGTTGGGGGTCGGGGGCGGCGCGGGAACCAGCGCAGCGGCCAGGCGCAACGTCCCCGCCGGAGGCGAGGTCAGCAGTGGTCCGGCGTCCGACGGAACGGCCGAAAACGGGCCGTCAACGGCGGCTAGGGGTGGTGGATGCGTGGTCGGGCTCCTGTTGAGGGCGTGGGCACCGTCGGAGATGGCGATCGATGAAATCCTAATAATACGGACCTGGAGGAGGAGGCGGGGTGGACAACAATAATTAGAAGGCGTAACGGGAAAGGGGATGTCGAAACTCACCGGCCAGGTGGGGCCTCGGGAGGCGACCATCATAGGGGTGGTGATCAGAGACACGTGTTACAGAGACATATTAGTGGTGCAGGCCCGGGCCGGGGGCTAGGAGGCCGGATGGGAGTTCTCGCCAAATACCTAATAATGTGTCCATACTGTTGTTTGCCATTGATTGTTAAAGTACAGAACAATTTTATAGCAGGACTGAACTTAGACTCACAATACAAACTCGCTCGTACAAAGAAAGTCTGTGAGACCCGTCTCACTGTATCAGTATTTTATACGGATACATGTTTATTTGAGCCGTATTTCGTATTTATCGATTTGCGTGATATTTTAAATTTTTTCTAAATGTAGGATTTTCATGACTTAGTTTAACTTGGACTTGGTTTTATTTGGTTCGGTTCCACTTTGACTTGGTTTGGTCTAGTTGGTTTCTCATGAGCTGAGGTGTATGGCTTAGATTGAGTGGAGAGGAATGAATGGTGGAGATCACTTGAGCTTGTTATATAAGCCACTTTTCTCTCTCCCTCCTCATTCACCCTCATTCATTTCTTTTCCACCAAACCCTAGCCATTGGAGAGAGGCAAGTACACATTGCCGAATGTTGGACGATTTTAATTTCGTTTGTTCCATTCTCTTCCTTGTTATATTCTAAGCATCTTTAGAACTTGAAATTTTCGGTTTTACCGAGTGGATTGTTGTAGATCTAGCTTTGTGGTATTTTCGGTTTTCCTGGGTTTTGATCTGTCAAACCTGCATATTTTTGCTAGTTGATGGTTCCATGTTGTAGAGAATTTTGTTCTACCCCATTTTGACCTATAGAAGTTCGAATTTGGACTCTGGATGACGATTTTATGGAGCTTGGAAGTATGGCTTCATGGTGTTTTCCTTCTCTGAAGTGAGGAGAAGAACAGTACTTGACCACATGACTATTTCATGCGGCAAGTGGTTTTTCTAGCCGCATGGCCTTGCAATCATTAATTTCATGCATGCATTAAATATTTGCTTGATAAGTGCTTGCTTGCATGCAACAGTTAGTGGCCGCATAGGCCTATGGATATTTATTATTTATTATAATATGGCTTGCTCTTAAATATTACTTACTTTTAATATTTTCTTGCCTGCATGCAATCCACAGTAGCTAGCCGCATATGAAACAATGAGCCGCATGGAGACTAAGCATTAGAAATAATGCATTAGCACACGATGTATATTTTGCTTGAAACACTAAGCCTGGCCGCATTGAACAATTCCATGTATTGCCATGCATTTAATGTATTGCCATGCATTAAATAAAGGCATTAAGCATTGCATTTCAATTGCTTGCATCAGCAAGCTTTTCCTGGAAACAAATAATGTGAGCCGCATATGCTACTGTAGATTTAATACTTAATGCATTTAAGTCCCCACTTTCATACTTAATGCATTTTTTGTCCCCACCTTTATACTTATTAGTATTTTGTCCTTATATGTTTTTGTCCTTATGTGCATTTGTGCTTGGAAGCACACAGCCGCATAGGCTTAAGTAACTTAAATGCCTTTTTGCATTTAGACCCTTTAATACTTAATGCTTTATCCCTAAGGCCTTGTATTCTAAGGTGTTTTTTTTTAGTACTGTGCTTTAAGGCTTAATGCACTTAAGTCCTTAGTAATTAATATTTTAGGCTTTAATGAATTGGTTTAAGCCTTGGAAAAAGTGGTGAGCCGCATAAGACTCTGATGGTTGAATGCATTTTTGCATTTAAGACCCTACTTTATTATTTAATGCTTTAAATGCCCTTCCTTGGTATCAACCGCATGGCCATTTTTAGTATTTATTTATTTGGTTGTACTTTCATGCAAGCAAATGTGAGGGTGAGCCGCATGGACATTTACAGCATTAATAATTGCTTGATGCAGAGCCGCATGGCCTTTGGCCATTAAATATATTATTATTACTCGCATGTTGTATTTTTGCATAAAATCTAATGTGAGCCGCATAGGTTCCCTTCTCCCACTATCTAATATTTTGGCCACGTGAGCCACTCTTTTACTGGCAGTCATCATTTTATTGTTTAGCCACGTGCCCCTTTTTCCATTGTCTTGCTTGCAAAGTGGAAGCTTGCATTCATTGCGGGTCCCACTCTCTTTGTCTTTTCTGATTGCGGAAATGTTTTTTGCTGGCATTTAATTTGGAGCCGCATGGCCTCCCACCCATTCTTGGCCGCATGGCCCCTTTTGTTATTTTCTGGCCGCATGGGTGGCCTCCCACTCTCTATGACCGCATATTTGTTCTCCCACTTTTGGACCGCATGGGTCCCACTTTGATTGTTTAAATGTTTTATTTGCCTGAATTGTGGTCAGAATTTCTTCCCACTCCCAACATAAAAATTGTAGAATTTCTCCTTGGCTTCAAGAATATATATATTATTAATATATTATTATTTAATTGTGCAAGTTTCTTCCTTCTTTGATAAATGACATGACACGACGGTGACCCGTAGTGGTGCACTCTTGAAATGAACTTGACATGATATTCTTGACATGATATTCTTGACTTGATAATTGACAGTGATAACTTGACATGATATGCTTGACCTGATTCTTGATAGTGACCCGCCGTGGTGCACTCTTGACATGATAACTTGAAATGATAAATAAGAATGACTTGATAGTGGCCCGTCGTGGCGCACTCTTGATAAGTAATAATGATAATGATAGTGGCCCGTCGTGGCACACTCCTGACAAGAATTAATTAGTATCCTGACACCGTGGGTGATTGTGTTTGTACAAATGAACCCGTCTCGTCTTGCATCATGTCTAGGACATGAATCCCTGGTTTCCCACGGTCAGGGATTCATACTGAAATGGACTAAGGCTAATTACTAGAATAATCCAGTAGTTCATGGAGAGACTTTCCCAGTTACCTGTTGCCCCTTTGATCCCGGCCATATATATATATATATACATGGGATTTGTTGCTATCCGTCGAGATGAGCGCACTTCTAGCCCGCCGTCGAGTGTGGTATCTTAGGACACATGTATCTTACTATAGTGTGTCTGCTATATCATGCTATCTTTTCCTTTTTTTTGCTGGGGTCACTCAGGTAGTAACAAACGGGTAATTGGACTTGGAAGAATCTCGATGTATCTTGCTAGTAACTAGGCCTGTGATAACCCTAGTTAGTTAAAGTATCAAGCCGTACTTATTGCTTGGCCGTGATTGATTGAATGGAGTCTAACTCAGTCTAGTCTTGACTTGATCCTGCACCTGATTGTCACATGACCTAATTGTTCATATTCGTCTTGTCTTGTACATGATTGTTACATGTCCTGAGTTCTTATTTTATCTTGCCGATAAATAGTGGGAGAAACCAAGTTCCGTTCAGACGAAGGGTTACAACTCTGGTCCTTGTTTGGTTTACGGGTTGTAACCTGGTTATCTGAATAGTCCCATGGTCATCCCATCGTATATCATCTTCCCAGTTCTATTTATTTAACATGTTCTCCAGTTTACTTTATGCTCAATGATGATTTACTTACTGTCTTCCTATGATCGGGACGAGTGCATTGGTACTGCACAAATCTCGATCCTCCTTTACTTACTTGCTTGTTGTTTGCTAATGATTGCTGGTTTTTAGTTCATAGTTTGGCCTCCTTTGTGGTACTTGCTATTTGGGGTCTGACCCCACTGGTTTTGCATGGCCAGGTTCTAATAGAAGAGCCCGAAGGATCTACCGCACCATCTACTCGACGGTGACCAGTCGGAGCACCAGAGTGCCTCAGTGGGTTTCTTCTTCATTCTCCCCACTGATATATAAATTATCCTCTTGTAACGTTTAGCCCCGAGCACGTGTTTAGCTCGTGTTTTAGTATCTTCCTTGATATTGTAGCCTACGGGCATAAACATGATATGTGTATTCTAGACTATAGCTAGTCCTTATCATGTACGACTAATACTCTAGCTAGTCCTCAGTTTTGTGGTACTGGCTTCATGATCAGTCATGTATATATGGTTCGGAACGCCTTACTATTGTATGTATGATGATCGTACTCTTTGCTCTTGTATAATTGTCTGTGATTGAGATACCTAGGATTGTTAAACCATAGGATTGACTGATGGCTTGTAGAGTAACCCCCATGTCTTGACAGCTTATACGTGATTTCAGAGTATTAACGTACTTTGGGATTACGTAGCTGGCTATGTCTGCCCCCGCTCTCCAGTATTCTGGTTCTGGGGCGTGACATGGTTTTAGTGGTGGCGCCATGCAGGTCTGAATCTCGATTTTTAGATTTGTGGGGGTTACCATGTTTAGATATCTCAATCACGATTATCCTTATTGATCTCCTTCGGATTATTCTCTACCTCTGATACTTGACTTGATATCTGTTTTATCATTGATCATTCCTGTTCCCATAATTTGATCTTGTGTCCTTCAACTTTCAAGGGCACTATTCTTGATCCTTATGATTATCTTGTTCGTGTTTTGCCGAGGGCAGCTCAGCATTCTTCAGCCAGGCCAGTTATGGAGGACCAGTCTCAACATGCAGGCAGAGATGTCAGTCTATCCCGATCAGCCAGTCGCTTCTGTCTTTGTATCTTGAGACAGGTAATAAAGTTCAAGTATCTGTTTCAACTACGATGACACGTCCTGGGTAGAGTCATGTCTTAAACTAAGTCATTGGTACCGACTTACCTTGAGGCTTGACTTTTATCCATTTTTGGGAGTCAGCTTAGGCCAGCAAGGACGTTGGTTTCTACACAACTGACTCAGGAGTCATATTGATCCATATGCCTCCAGCCCTTCTTGATCATGATTGTATTTGTTCTTGTGCATTTATTTACTGCTTACGCGTTTATTTACATTACTGATTGTTTTACTTACTTACTTGCCATGCTTGATTTATTGAGATTGTTGAGTTTCTTGGAGCTTTTGTTTTGTTATCTTGCTCGACTAGCCTCAGGAAATTTCGAGGACGGAATTTTTCTAAGGTGTGGAGAGTTGTGAGACCCGTCTCATTGTATCAGTATTTTATACGGATACATGTTTATTTGAGCCGTATTTTGTATTTATCGATTTGCGTGATATTTTAAATTTTTCCTAAATGTAGGATTTTCATGACTTGGTTTAACTTGGACTTGGTTTTATTTGGTTCGGTTCCACTTTGACTTGGTTTGGTCTAGTTGGTTTCTCATGAGCTGAGGTGTATGGCTTAGATTGAGTGGAGAGGAATGAATGGTGGAGATCACTTGAGCTTGTTATATAAGCCACTTTTCTCTCTCCCTCCTCATTCACCCTCATTCATTTCTTTTCCACCAAACCCTAGCCATTGGAGAGAGGCAAGTACACCTTGCCGAATGTTGGACGATTTCAATTTCGTTTGTTCCATTCTCTTCCTTGTTATATTCTAAGCATCTTTAGAACTTGAAATTTTCGGTTTTACCGAGTGGATTGTTGTAGATCTAGCTTTGTGGTATTTTCGGTTTTCCTGGGTTTTGATCTGTCAAACCTGAATATTTTTGCTAGTTGATGGTTCCATGTTGTAGAGAATTTTATTCTACCCTATTTTGACCTATGAAAGTTCGAATTTGGACTCTGGATGACGATTTTATGGAGCTTGGAAGTATGGCTTCATGGTGTTTTCCTTCTCTGAAGTGAGGAGAAGAACAGTACTTGACCACATGACTATTTCATGCGGCAAGTGGTTTTTCTAGCCGCATGGCCTTGCAATCATTAATTTCATGCATGCATTAAATATTTGCTTGATAAGTGCTTGCTTGCATGCAACAGTTAGTGGCCGCATAGGCCTATGGATATTTATTATTTATTATAATATGGCTTGCTCTTAAATATTGCTTACTTTTAATATTTCCTTGCCTGCATGCAATCCACAGTAGCTAGCCGCATATGAAACAATGAGCCGCATGGAGACTAAGCATTAGAAATAATGCATTAGCACACGATGTATATTTTGCTTGAAACACTAAGCCTGGCCGCATTGAACAATTCCATGTATTGCCATGCATTTAATGTATTGCCATGCATTAAATAAAGGCATTAAGCATTGCATTTCAATTGCTTGCATCAGCAAGCTTTCCCTGGAAACAAATAATGTGAGCCGCATATGCTACTGTAGATTTAATACTTAATGCATTTAAGTCCCCACTTTCATACTTAATGCATTTTTTGTCCCCACCTTTATACTTATTAGTATTTTGTCCTTATATGTTTTTGTCCTTATGTGCATTTGTGCTTGGAAGCACACAGCCGCATAGGCTTAAGTAACTTAAATGCCTTTTTGCATTTAGACCCTTTAATACTTAATGCTTTATCCCTAAGGCCTTGTATTCTAAGGTATTTTTTTTAGTACTGTGCTTTAAGGCTTAATGCACTTAAGTCCTTAGTAATTAATATTTTAGGCTTTAATGAATTGGTTTAAGCCTTGGAAAAAGTGGTGAGCCGCATAAGACTCTGATGGTTGAATGCATTTTTGCATTTAAGACCCTACTTTATTATTTAATGCTTTAAATGCCCTTCCTTGGTATCAACCGCATGGCCATTTTTAGTATTTATTTATTTGGTTGTACTTTCATGCAAGCAAATGTGAGGGTGAGCCGCATGGACATTTACAGCATTAATAATTGCTTGATGCAGAGCCGCATGGCCTTTGGCCATTAAATATATTATTATTACTCGCATGTTGTATTTTTGCATAAAATCTAATGTGAGCCGCATAGGTTCTCTTCCCCCACTATCTAATATTTTGGCCACGTGAGCCACTCTTTTACTGGCAGTCATCATTTTATTGTTTGGCCACGTGCCCCTTTTTCCATTGTCTTGCTTGCAAAGTGGAAGCTTGCATTCATTGCGGGTCCCACTCTCTTTGTCTTTTCTGATTGCGGAAATATTTCTTGCTGGCATTTAATTTGGAGCCGCATGGCCTCCTACCCATTCTTGGCCGTATGGCCCCTTTTGTTATTTTCTGGCCGCATGGGTGGCCTCCCACTCTCTATGACCGCATATTTGTTCTCCCACTTTTGGACCGCATGGGTCCCACTTTGATTGTTTAAATATTTTATTTGCCTGAATTGTGGTCAGAATTTCTTTCCACTCCCAACATAAAAATTGTAGAATTTCTCCTTGGCTTCAAGAATATATATATTATTAATATATTATTGTTTAATTGTGCAAGTTTCTTCCTTCTTTGATAAATGACATGACACGACGGTGACCCGTAGTGGTGCACTCTTGAAATGAACTTGACATGATATTCTTGACATGATATTCTTGACTTGATAATTGACAGTGATAACTTGACATGATATGCTTGACCTGATTCTTGATAGTGACCCGCCGTGGTGCACTCTTGACATGATAACTTGAAATGATAAATAAGAATGACTTGATAGTGGCCCGTCGTGGCGCACTCTTGATAAGTAATAATGATAATGATAGTGGCCCATCGTGGCGCACTCCTGACAAGAATTAATTAGTATCCTGACACCGTGGGTGATTGTGTTTGTACAAATGAACCCGTCTCGTCTTGCATCATGTCTAGGACATGAATCCCTGGTTTCCCACGGTCAGGGATTCATACTGAAATGGACTAAGGCTAATTACTAGAATAATCCAGTAGTTCATGGAGAGACTTTCCCAGTTACCTGTTGCCCCTTTGATCCCGGCCATATATATATATATATACATGGGATTTGTTGCTATCCGTCGAGATGAGCGCACTTCCAGCCCGCCGTCGAGTGTGGTACCTTAGGACACATGTATCTTACTACAGTGTGTCTGCTATATCATGCTATCTTTTCCTTTTTTTTGCTGGGGTCACTCAGGTAGTTACAAACGGGTAATTGGACTTGGAAGAATCTCGCTGCATCTTGCTAGTAACTAGGCCTGTGATAACCCTAGTTAGTTAAAGTATCAAGCCGTACTTATTGCTTGGCCGTGATTGATTGAATAGAGTCTAACTCAGTCTAGTCTTGACTTGATCCTACACCTGATTGTCACATGACCTAATTGTTCATATTTGTCTTGTCTTGTACATGATTGTTACATGTCCTGAGTTCTTATTTTATCTTGCCGATAAATGGTGGGAGAAACCAAGTTCCGTTCAGACGAAGGGTTACAACCCCGGTCCTTGTTTGGTTTACGAGTTGTAACCTGGTTATCTGAATAGTCCCATGGTCATCCCATCGTATATCATCTTCCCAGTTCTATTTATTTAACATGTTCTCCAGTTTACTTTATGCTCAATGATGATTTACTTACTGTCTTCCTATGATCGGGACGAGTGCATTGGTACTGCACAAATCTCGATCCTCCTTTACTTACTTGCTTGTTGTTTGCTAATGATTGCTGGTTTTTAGTTCATAGTTTGGCCTCCTTTGTGGTACTTGCTATTTGGGGTCTGACCCCACTGGTTTTGCATGGCCAGGTTCTAATAGAAGAGCCCGAAGGATCTACCGCACCATCTACTCGACGGTGACCAGTCGGAGCACCAGAGTGCCTCAGTGGGTTTCTTCTTCATTCTCCCCACTGATATGTAAATTCTCCTCTTGTAACGTTTAGCCCCGAGCACGTGTTTAGCTCGTGTTTTGGTATCTTCCTTGATATTGTAGCCTACGGGCATAAACATGATATGTGTATTCTAGACTATAGCTAGTCCTTATCATGTACGACTAATACTCTAGCTAGTCCTCAGTTTTGTGGTACTGGCTTCATGATCAGTCATGTATATATGGTTCGGGACGCTTTACTATTGTATGTATGATGATCGTACTCTTTGCTCTTGTATAATTGTCTGTGATTGAGATACCTAGGATTGTTAAACCATAGGATTGACTGATGGCTTGTAGAGTAACCCCCATGTCTTGACAGCTTATACGTGATTTCAGAGTATTAACGTACTTTGGGATTACGTAGCTGGCTATGTCTGCCCCCGCTCTCCAGTATTCTGGTTCTGGGGCGTGACAAAGTCTAGGAATGAAAACCTAGGTACAACAATCTAAGTACGATTAGTTATTTTTGATTCTAGGGGGTGACGGTAGAGGCTCGGGAAAGCGACGGCAGCTCTGCCTTACTCCTTGGACGATCGGACGTAGCCTTGGCTCTGATGAAGAAATGCTCTCGGAATGTGGGGAGACTCTTCTGTGCGTGCCTTTTTCTCTCTGTATGTCCAGCCGGGGGGTCTCTCTCTCTCTCTCTCTCTGGAATTCTCATCCCCTTTGCAAGGGAATGGCACCTTGCTATTTATAGGAGTGGGGTGTGATCATTAGGGTTTGCAATGATTGCCCCTTTAAAAGTCGGCAGTTTGGGGATTAATTATCATTTTTCCTTGATCCTGTCTTGTTGGCAATTAATCTGGGCCGTTGATTTTGATTGCAACAAATCTGGATAGTTAATGTTGATTGCGCCAAATCCGTATGGGCAATTAATGCTGATTACCACAAATCTTTGTGATTTATTATGACAAGCTCGGATCTCCTGCCATATGTTCAATCTGCTCGGCTGCAATAAATTTGATTTGATCCGGGTAATTATGATGATCGTACTAAATCTGGTTGTTGGGATTTGTTGATAAATATTGATTGACTTCGTGCCACGTGTCCAACCATCATTCTGCTGCGAGCCATAGGGACATGGGAAAAATTGATCTTCTGCCACGTGTCCTAACCGCGAGCCACAGGGACAGGGGGTCTTGACAGAGCCGCATGAGGGTGGCTTCTCAAGATTTGAACCGCATGAAGGTGGCAGCCGCATAGGTGTTGCCTCCGAAATCTGAGCCGCATGAGAGTGATTTCCAACTGAACCGCACAAGGCTGGCCACGTGTCAAGGTTGCATGGGCGTGGCCTCTCAGCATTTGAGCCGCATGGAGATAGTCCCATAATCCGAGCCGCATGAGAGTAGCGGCCGCATGGGGATGGCTCCTCAGGATTAGAGCCGCATGGAGATGGTCTCCATGATCCGAGCCGCATGAGAGTAGCGGCCGCATGGGAGTGGCTTCTCAGGATTAGAGCCGCATGGAGATGGTCCCCATGATCCGAGCCGCATGAGAGTAGCGGTCGCATGGGATGGCTTCTCAGGATTTGAGCCGCATGAAGATGGCCCCCATGATTCGAGCCACATGAGAGTAGCAGCAGCATGAGGGTGGCCTCCACCTGAACCGCATGCGGCTGGCCACGTGTCAAAGCCGTATGGAAGACTTTGGGATTTGATGGATCGTGCCAGCTATAGAGAGAGATTTTCTTCGTTTTCCTAGGAGCACGCCATCATGTCAGAGTCATCATTGCAGCTTTATGTCAGAGCGTTCAAACCTTCGTGTCAGAGCCGTCGTTTCGCATTAATTGAGCCAGCTGTATAAATTAATTATGTCCGGTTTGTGAAGGACTTTTTGAACCGCATAAGGCCACGTGGTTCGCTGGGAACTTCTGAACCGCATGAGCTCTAATGGATGTTTGAGCCGCATAGGATTGAACTTCTGAGCCGCATAAAACTCCAATGAACTGTTGAGCCGCATGAAACTCCCCTAGCCTTGAGCCGTATAAAATTTTTTGTTCATTTCCATGCTTCTACAAGACCCCCTTCAAAGGTTTCAATTTGAAAAATTGAAATACTTTGAATGAGAAGCATGGCTATGTCCACATAAGCTCTCTTGGCCGCATAAGATATTCTGGCCGCATGGACTTCCTGGCCGCATGGATTGCCTAGCCGCATGGACCGCTCTGGCCGCACGCTATCCTTTCTGCCACGTAGGCGTCATTAATTGCTTTTGATTCGTTTTGATTTGGAGCCGTCTTTTGGGGACAGGATCCCAAGGGTCAGATTTGTCTCGATGACCGAAGCGTCGATTTTGTTCTTTAGGCGGCACGCGAATCGAAGCGTCCGTCGGTTTATGAACCCCTGTCCGCCTATAAATAGAAGTAAATTCTTATGGAAACTTTTAATTTCTTCTTTTACTTGAACTTTTCTTGCACTAGGCTGTCGTCTTCTTCTTCTTCTTCTTCGATCGACGATGGCCCCCAAGACTTCCAAGGCTGCAGCAAAGGGTAAGGGAGTGGCTTCGACATCGACTGCGGCGCCTGAAGTTCATCCCGACGTTCACCCCACTATTGCTGGTAAGGGTTTTGGCAAAAATTGTACAACTCAGAACTTCCACCATCACGGCTATGTCGTATATTTTCATGCGCGGGCCTTCTTCGTCTTTATGAATCTGCATACTGTGCTATGTGTGCCGCATGTACATCCCATGTCCGAACTGCATGGGGGTATGCCCCATGTCCGAGCCGCATGATAGCCGTCTTGCGGTCGCATGAGCACTTTGTAATTTGAACTGCATAAAGGCCTGTTTGAACAGAACTGCATAAGTCTCTCTGAGCCCAACCGCATGAAGCCCCCTCAAACAGGACCGCATAAGCCTTCCTTTAAACTGTGTCGCATAAGCTCATCTAGACTGGGCCGCATAAGGCTCCGCTAATCAAAACCGCATAAGCTCCATCGAAACAGTGCCGCATGAAGCTGCGCTGAGCCAAGCCGCATGAGCCCATCTGAATTGGGCCGCATAATGTCCTGGCCATCTTCTAACTTTGTTTCTTTCATCTTTGATTCTTGCAGCATCCCTACCGAAGGCTGAGATCATTATGAAGGAAGAGCTGCTGCCTTCTTTCATCAAACAAGAGTCATCGCTCGTTAAGGAGGAGGTGATACCAAAAATGGAGGAACAAAAAGAAGATCTGGCGCCTATAAGGAAGAAAAACACTCCCAACGTTGAACTTGTTGTAAAGGAGGAGCTCCAGTCTGACGGTGGTAGTATTGGGAGTTCTGACCCTCCTGCTCTGGACGAGGATCTTACTTAAATAGATCCTTCATATAAAAAATGGTTGAGGGAATGGTATATGCGCCCCCACAATTAGGATTCGTGGGTTTCCATAAATGTCCGTCTTTGTCTTGATATTTTTGTCTGTCCTTAGCTGTAGTTTGTGTTTTGCTTCTTTTGGTCCTCAATGTAATCTTTTTTCTTCTTGTCTGAATGAGACGATAGAGAACCGTTCTGGCTTGCTCATGAGATGTAGTCATGTGAATGTAACTGATTTTGAATGAACAGAATACATTCGCTCTATTCTTTGCTTGTAGTAGTTGCCCTGATGGGAGACTTTTGGTGGACCTATTATCCTTGGCGTACCCTGGTTCTGGATACGGATAATAAGACGAGAGAGAACCAACATACTTACTCAGAGGTAATGAGGACATGGTAAATATGAGGGTTTCTTCGATGGAGCCTTCCCACTCAGAGGTAATGAGGACATGGCAGGAGTAGGCTCCATGAAGGGTGCATAGAATAACTCAGAGGTAATAAGGACGTGGAAGTTCTATGTGAGGGGCGGTTTGTTTTTGATGGAAGGGGAACAACTCAGAGGTAACATCGACGTGGTTGTTTCAGGAAATTTGTGGATCTGTTACCCTGTTTATGCATTGAGAGTGCGGGTATTGGATCATGAGGAGGGAGCTCTTTTAGGAGGAAAGTTCAGAGGTATGATCATACATGACTTACTTTCTAAAAGATAAGATATAGATTTATCTGTAGTGACCAGAGTGTGAGTTCAGCGGTACTTACGGGTACATAACTCAACAATCTGGGAGATTTGGAGTCAGAATGTGAGTTCAGCAGTACCAGAGGATATATAACCCATCAATCAGGGATATTTAGATTTGGAATGTGAGTTCAGCGGTACCAGAGGGTACGTAACTCGTCATTCTGGGAAATTTGTAGTCGAAATACGAGTTCAGCGGTACCGGAGGGTACATAACCCAACAATCCAGGATATTTGGAGTCGAAATGTAAGTTCAGCGGTACCAGGGGGTACATAACTCAACACTGTCACGACCCGCACCCGGAATAAGGGCATGAGTACGTGACAGCGTTCCAGCCTACGCCGCAGGAACGACGTAGAACGCTGTCTAGGTCTACTATCTAACAACAATTATAATATCAAAACCTGTCGAGAACGGTCAACTCCGAATGGAGGACAAGTAATGACAATATAATATACTCAATCACAAACTCTAAAAAATATAGATGATACCGAAAGATAAAGACAACAAGATATAAAATATCATCCTGTAAATCCAACACAGAATAATACAAGTCCAGTCACAAAGTCAACAATCTCAATATAATACTAAAATAATAACAAGCCAAAATATAATCTGGAGACGAAGTCCAGTACCAAGCTAAACTAGCTAAGATACTCTAAAGCCCCATCGGCTGGAGCTAGCCCTGGCTGAACTAGGGTCTCCAAGTCTAGGCCGACTACGTCATGAGGAACACCCTGGGAGATTTGGAGTACGTCGTTTCAGACGTAATACTTCTTTAGGAACTTGCCGTTGATGGACAACATGAGCAAGTCTCCATTTTGTTTTGTGAGGCGGTAAGCTCTATTGGAGAATACAGCATCAATGATGAACGGACCTTCCCACTTTGGCTGGAACTTGTCGACAGTTTTGTGAGTCATAACCATCGGCCTCTGAACTGCCAGAACGAGATCGCCTACTTGGAATGTTCTGATTTTAACCTTCTTGTTGAAGGTTCCGGAGATACGGGCTTGGTACAGCTCGATTCGTTGTTGAGCTAACAGGCGCTTCTCATCTAAGGCCTCCAATTCTTGTAGTCGGCGATGGTAATTATCATCTGTTGTCAACCGATAGGTGAGAGCAACACGGAGTGAGGGGATTTGAGTCTCCAGTGGGAGAATTGCCTCACTTACGTGTACCAGAGAGAATGGTGTATTTTCGGTGGCCGTCCGTACTGTAGTACGGTACGCCCATAAGCATTCGTCGAGCTTTTTATTCCAGTCACGTTTGTTTGATGACACGAACTTCTTGAGAAGCTTGATGATTGTTTTGTTGAACGCTTCAGCCAGACCATTAGCCGCCGGGTTGTATAGTGTTGAAGCAATATTTTAGATTCGGTGTTTGTCGCAAAATCGATAGAAGACGTGGCTTGCGACATGTGGACCATTATCGTGGATGATCCTTTGTTGCAGTCCAAAGCGATGAATGACGTGATGCTTGAGGAAGCTGATCATGTTTGAAGTCTTCACTTCTGCCAGCGGGATAGCCTCCGCCCATTTGGGGAAGTAATCTGTGATTGCGAGTATGAAACGATGTCCTCGGGATGAAGGCGGAGTGATTGGACCAATGATGTCCATCGCATCTGCAACCATCGTGGGCAGTCTTTACTCGGATGGCTGGTGGATGAAATCTACATGGACTTGACAGGCTTTGCACTTTCTTGCATAGTCTATCGCATCTGCAACCATCGTGGGCCAGTAATAACCCATTCGGTGAAGGCGATCTTGTAATTTTGGGCCGGGCTGATGGGCCCCACAGATGCCATCATGAGCTTCACGCATAACTTTTTTGGCTTCTGTATTTGACAGACATCGAAGTAGTAATCCATCGTATGATCGTTGATATAGCATTTTCGTCTCCGTATCATAGAAGAATCTGAGGGAACGCCTTCTGATAGAAGTGGCTTCCTTCAGATTTTTCGACAGGATATCGTAGACAACGAAGTCGATGAATGGTTTTCTCCAGTCTGGTACTTCGTCGACGGTCAGAGCGGAGTAGCTCTCAACGCACTGAACATTATTTCTGGGACAGACCAACTCACGGCCTATGATGTCAACCAAGTGGTGAGCATGATTCGGAACTGCTAAGGAAGCGGCAAGGCCTGCTAGGGCATCGGCTTCAATGTTCTGGAGCCTGGAAACGTGTTCTATGAAGAACCCTTCCAAGGATGAGATGATGTCGATCGCTATTTGGTGATAGGGGATCATGTCTTCATGACGTACTTCGTATGAGCCCCGGATCTGGTTAACGATTAGTTACGAATCGTCGTATGCTTCAAGGTACTCTACCTCCAGCTCCTTCGTAAGTCGGAGGCCAATGACCAAAGCATTGTACTCGGCCACATTGTTTGAACAAGGCTCTGTGAGGGAATAAACCCCATTGACCACTAGCCCGATGAGAGAAATCAGCACCACTCCGACTCCAGTGACGATGTTGCCCTTGGGCCCAGTTCTAGAAGCGCCATCAAAGAACATTCGCCAAACGGTATCATGGGAGACCACATTTGAATTGGCAACCTTATCTGGAATCTCTTCGTCTATTCTGGTTGACTCCGATCTTGGATGAGCTGCTAAAAAGTCTGCCAGAGCTTGACCTTTAACAGCCTTCTGTGGGACGAAGATCATGTGGTAGGGAGACAATAAAATCGTCCAGGTAGCGAGGCGAGAGCTGAGTGCACCTGGCTTGGTCATGAGGACCCTGAGGGGGTTGACCCTTGATATGACATGGATGGTTTGTCCCATGACGTAGTGTCGCATCTTCTGAATGGCAAACACCAGAGCAAGGCATTCCTTTTCCACGGCAGTGTATCGATGCTCCGGTCCCATTATCATTCGGCTGAGGTAATATATAGCCTGCTCGTGGCCTACATCATTGTTTTGCGCTAGCAGAGCACCGAGAGAATGTTCAATCGCTCTTACATAGAGCAGGAATAGTCTTCCAGCAACCGGGGCTACCAGGACTGGAGGGTTCGTTAGATATTCTTTGATGCTGTCGAAGGCGTGCTGGCATTCTTCATCCCATACGAATGAAACACCCTTCTTCATGAGGTGGGTGAATGGTTGACATCGTCCGGAGAGGTTAGAAATAAACCTCCTGATGTAGGCCAACCTCCCTTGAAGGCCTCGAAGTTCACGGAGATTTCTTGGGGGACCCATCTCCATGATTGCCTTCGTCTTCTCAGGGTCTATGTGGATACCCTGGGAAGTAATGATGAAACCCAAGAACTTCCACTGGATACACCCAAGAAGGATTTCGTGGGATTCATTTTCAAATTGTGCGCTCGTATCATGTCGAACACTGTCCTCAGATCATGCAGATGATCTTTCTTAGAGCGGCTTTTGACGGCGATGTCATCGACGTAGTATTCCACTGTCTTGCGCAGGTGGTCTCTAAAGATGATGCTCATAGCTCTTTGATAGGTTGCTCCAGCGTTCTTTAAACCGAAAGGCATGATTGTGTAGCAATATGTGCCAATTGGTGTTCCGAATGATGCATGCTTTTTGTCATCAGGGAACATCTTGATTTGGTTGTACCCCGAAAAACCATCCATGAATGACATATGCTTAAAGCCGCAGGTGTTGTCAATCATGATTTATGTGATAGGGAGGGAGAACTCATCCTTAGGATATGCCTCATTCAGATTGCAAAAGTCAATGCAGATTCGAATCTTTCCATTCTTCTTGAGGACTGGTACTATGTTGGCGACCCAGTCTGGATGCTGTTCCTCGCGGATGAAGTCGTTGGCTATCAGTTTATTGACCTCAGCTTTAATGGCATTCATGACGTCGGGGCGGAACCGTCGTTGCTGTTGCTTGACCGGTTTTGCGTCCGAACAAATGTTGAGTTTGTGAAGTACGACCTCGGGGTTCAGGCCTGGCATATCTTCGTAGCTCCAGGCGAACATGTTGATGTATTCTCTGACAAGTTGCAGTAGCTATTCCCGCTCTTCGTCTGTCAGACTTTTGCTGACGAAGATGGGCTTTAGAGAAGACTCATCACCAAGATCGACTTGCACAACCTCATCTTCGGTGGGAGGCTCTTTTTGCTCGAACCGCTTCTCCCATTGCGCATCTAGCTGTTGTGCCCACGGCTTTAACTCAAGAAGTTCAGGAATGCCTTCGTCTTCTTCGTAGGTGTCGGCAAATGCCATATTGACGGACAAGACTTGCCTGAGCATGTCCCCAATGCTGACATCCGAATCGAAAGTGGGTGATCCGGGTGAGTGTGAATGCCAGTCGCATTCCTCGTCTGAGCTTTCAGGGGTCGTTGCCGGTGTAACATAACCTAGCCCACATCTGGTTTTATTGTAGTAATCCCGTGGTTTTCCAGCTGGGACATGCAATTGTAAGGGTAATCGCCGTCCAGTATCGTAGTTCAAACCTGGCATAGTTTCCAAATCATAACCATGTTTTTGCATAAGGTATTTGGATTGGGAACTATACAGATAAAGGGGCAGTCTCCCGGTGTCGGGTTCGAGATCAATTTCTTCTACCCTAAAGGGTTGCGGATCATTCTTCTGGCCGAAGATGATTGGATGATCCTCTCCCTCGATTTTGCGGTAAGCGTCTTCCACTAGAGTGAGTTGGTTTACGGTATAGACATTTGTTACCTGTGTGTGCAGGTGGGTGCCTATACCGTGTTCCATAGCATACATTGTACAAAGCTTATTAAGCTCGAGGTAGTTCAAAGATAGCCCTTTATTGATAAAATAAGGTATCTTTTCCAGTAGGATTACATCATCTGCGGATGGAATATCAGTGTGAGCAGCCACATACTTGGCCAGCTCTGGCTCTTCTTCAACCACCCCCTGTGTCAATGAAGACTTGGAGGATGACTTGGGCAGCTTAATCATCAGGGGCTCCATGGGTGGAGCAGAACATGGAGTCGTTGGCATACTAGCCACCCCCAGTTTGGTGCTCGGTGCTGGGCGGAGAGTTGTTGGCTGGTTAGCAGTCCCCGGCTTAGCGCTCGGCTGCCGATTCATTCTGGGAAGACGAATCGTCATCGGCTTGACAGAGGGATTGAGCTCCTCTATTTGTTGCTGGCTAGCTCTAAGCAGCCTGATTGCCAGTGGTTCTGTCGTGGGTCTTGGTGCTTGGCAAAACCTTGGAAATTGGATTATCATCTGCTCCTCCTGTGTAGAGAGGCTGATTGCATCCTTACGCAGAGTGGCCGTAAGGGGTGCAGTTCTGCCAGCTTTGCGGGCTTGGAGATGGATTGTCAGCGGTTCTTCTGATCCAGCTGCCGCCTCAGTTTGAGCTTGAGTATCTCTTTCGACAAGGTGCTTTTTCGACTTCTCGTATAAGCATGAATCTGAGTAGTAGGATTCGACCCCTTTAAAGGGATCAATGTCGGCAAATTTTGTCCTCACGGAGCCGTACTTGTCGATGTACTTAAAGCACTGGTGCAGTATGGAGGGTACGATCATGTAATCGTGTATCCAAAGATGCCCCAGAAGAATGTTGTAGGAAGTGTCCGCATCTATGACATAGCAGGTCACTTTTGACTGAAGGTCGCCGATTTGGCACTTCAAGCGAATCTTTCCGATCGGATAGCTTCTGCCGGAATTGAAAATGCTGATGGCGGTACTTATCGGCGTCAGGCGATGCATTGGGATGCGCAGATGGTGTAGTAAGTTCTTCGGAATGATGCTTATGGAAGAACCAGGATCAATATGCATCCGGTCCACCTTGATATCGCTAATATACCCAATATAATACAGAGGGCGATCGTGCAGGTTGGTCTTGATAAGCATATCCTGCGGAGTGAAGACGATGTTGGGCATTGTGCCTGTGCAAGCGCTGTCCTGGAGATCTGCAGGCGGGCTCTCCCCAGTGAGATTGGACTGAGCCAGATATGTGTCGGCGCTCTGGAGTGCCTCATTTAGTGCGACACGAATATCTTTGGAGAGTCTCAGGAGCTCATATAGCGATAATTTGGCTGGTGTGTTGGCCAATTGTGCCAAGATGTCAAAGTTGTAGGGCCTTTCCAGTCCATGAGGCATCTTTTTTCGGAGCGGTTTGTCAAAGTGAGTCTTCTTCGGCCTAGGCTTGTCAGTCGTTGAAGGATGCGAAGGTCCTGGAGCATCAGCAGCTATCGGCTGATGATATTCAGCCGAGTTACCCGGTGTAGGTTGGGATTGTGCACCCGACCGGGTGACGACAGCCGTAGCCTCCTTGACCTCCACGGAGATTGTGCGGCATGATTTGACTTGTCTACTCTTCTTCTTGCTGGTGGAGGGAGGTGCGGACTGAGTCACTTCAGATACCAGGTCTGGATGGACCCATATGACCTCCCCTCGTGATGTGGTAAGGGACACTAGACCAGCAGCCTGGTCTCGGGGAGGTGGAAGGTTAACGACCTCCATCCTTGCTCTGGAGACGGGCACTACTCCATCTTAAGTCTTTGTCGGAGGGAAGTTGCCGAATTGTACTGACACCATGTTGGCTGCTACGGTCAACTCTTCGAAATCGATGGCCAAGGCCTTAGAATCGATGAGATGTTGGATGTATCGCTTCAGTTGGTAGCAGTCTTGTGTAGCATGGTGAACATAGTGATGGTAGTGACAGTACTTGAGGCTCTCCATTTTTGCAGGACGAGGTTCACGCCTTGGAGGAGGGAGCTAAATTCGGCCTCCTTGTATGAGCATGTCCAAGATGGGCTTGACATGGCCGTCCTCGAAGGAGTAGGTCATCTGAGGCCACTGCTTTTCTGCCGACTTTGATTCGGGTTTTGGGGCTGTGTCGTCCACCATAGCCTGTTTGCCCTTGTTGTCTCGATTGTTGGAGGGGTTACCACCATTGTTGTTGTTGGTGCTAGGACGTTTGCCCTTGTCCTCTCCTTCTGAGACGTGCAATCCCAATTGGCGAGCTTTCTTCAATTTGTCTTCTGCGCTAGTGGCGCTGATAATGAAAGTCTTCCAATCCTTAAACTGACTTTCGCCCATCCAGAGGCTGATCGTGGGAAGCAGCCGCTTTTGGCAAATTTCAATTAAGGAGGAATCAGGATTACCGGAAGGCAACTTCATTACGGTTTGGCGAAACCGCTCGATATAGTTCCTTGTCAGCTCCTTTTCTTCCTGAACAACGTCCATGAGGGTGGACATTGTCACGTCTTGTCCTACTTCGTAGAACCTCTCCAGGAACATGCGTTTGAAGCCAGCGAATGAATGGATACAGTTGTCTGGTAAGTTGCGGTACCAGTCGAAGGCAACCCCTTCCAACGCTCCAATGAACAACCGCGTAAGGATGGTGTCGTCATGAGGCAGATGGTCGATTGTGACTTCTAGGTGATGTACCTGCTTGCAGATGTTTTCCCATTATATGGATTGATGTTAAATGGTTTATATCTTGGTGGGAAGGGAACATCTCTCCATGTAGCAGGATACGGTTGTCGTATCCCGAGGTCTTGGCAGTTTTCTCGGGCGTGGAACATGGTCCGGAGCTCCTGGACCTCTTTTTTTGCCTCCCTGGCCTCGTCTGCAGCGGTGGGGACCGATATTTTAGAAGGATTATCATCCGGGTTTGGTGCGGCTGAGTTCGAGTCCGCATTGGCCGCGGGTCCTATATTTGTTTGGCCAAGTGTTCTTCCTTGCAGAGTTGGAAGGGCCGCTTTGATTTCATCCACAGATTTGACTAAGGTAAGAAGTATGGCTTCCAGAGTGTCGATGCGTTGGCGATCACTGGGACCATCTTGGTTGCTGTCTGTCATGAATACCGTCCTCACATGAGGAGAGATGGAAGGAACGGTGGAGGATGTGCCTTCTGAGTCATACCCTTGTATAGAGAAATTTTCAGGGTACGTGGGAATGTTTTCCTCTGGTTCGGACTCAGAGGGAGTGGTACCCCCAGCTTCAGAGCTTGCCTCGTCTTGAGAGTTGTGGACGTCCTCGGGGACGTCGGGATCTGCTGCATCTGTTGGGTGAACCGTTTCTCCTGGATTATCTTCTTGGAACACTGGGTTATCGTAGATATTTGGAGGAGTGCTACCCCCAGCTTCAGTGCCTCCCAGAGATGTGGACGACGAATCTCCAAGTGTGGCAGATTTCATCTTTGAGCGAGTACCTCGGAAAACTCCTCCCGCAGTGGTGGTGGACGACCGCTTGGTTGAGATTTTTGGGCCGATGACGTTTATTTTCTTTCCTCTTCCGCTGCCAGGGATCTTATGAGCAGAATTGCAGGAGGCGACGAGAAGTGCCTCATCTTCTGAGCTTGGGTGTTGCAGCCGTTGGAAGACGGACCACCGATCTTCTTGTACTGCTGCCTTGTTGCAGCAGCAGTTGACAATAATTTGGGTGCATTGATGTCCCTGACAGGACTCTTTGTATACCAAATCTTTGTCTCTTTCCTTGCGTTTGTGAAGAATCACGTTACGTAAGTCACCCGTTTTGCGGGTCCGGGAGTTTCGAGTACATGAGAGTGTTGGCATCCTACCTGCTCCCTGATGTGGGGGTAGTACGAGTACTTGCTCCTGATCATTGATGATAGATTCTTGATAACTATCCCGTTCGTTGGCCGTCGGGTGCTGGACACGGATAGTTTTATACAACTTTCCATCGGGGGCCCACATAATAGTCAGCGGGACGTCCTGATAGTCAGAAGTTAGGACAGCTGTCTGAGCACGACGAGACCGCACTGCCCAAGACTTCTTCCTTCTAGCACCTGAGAGTGCATAGTAGGAAGAGTCCACAGAGACTGGCAAATGAGAGCATCCGGGGTCAGGATCACCTGAGAGGCGGTCGAAGACTGACCGTGAGCCGCATGGAGCAGATGGTATGCGGCTGGGTTTGGTGGCCGTGCAGGCTGTCTGTATGCGGCTGGTATGTGTGGCCGTATGACCCTTCTGTATGCGGCTAGAAGCGGTGGCCGCATAAGCAATCTGCATGGGCTGACAGTCGTGGCCGCATGAGCCTCCTGCATGCGGCTGGCTGTCGTAGCCGCATGAGCCTCCTTCATGCGGCTGGACGTTCTGGCCGCATGAGCCTCCTGCATGCGGCTGGCTTCTGTGGCCGCATGAGTTTTCATGTGGCTGGCGCCCTTATGCGACTTCTTCTTGGACCGCACAGAGTTCCTTTTTGCCCCTGTAAGTCCAGCATCATAGTATTTTCCTCTGCCGGACTTGGGGACAGCAGAGTCCTCTGTGGCCTGAAATGGGGCCGCATGAGAGTCTCCCCCGCCATCTTGGGCAACAGAGAGTACTTCTTCGAGAGTTTGTGAAGGAGCGAATGATTTGGGCCTCCACTTCCTGCAGGCCATCTTTGTGCGGGCTCGTCGCTGGACCGGGCCAACGCTTCCGTCGGAGAGCATTTCTTCAAACGCATGCTGGTCGAACCGGGCAACCAGTATTTGTTGAGTGGAGCCAAGTTTGGCTGCGTCCGATTGCGCCACCAACTCCTCAGCCGTGGAGAAGTTAGTCTCCAATAGAGTCGCCATCATGTTTGCCATTGATTGTAAAAGTACAGAACAATTTTATAGGAGAACTGAACTTAGACTCACAATATAAACTCGCTCGTACAAAGAAAGCCTAGGAATGAAAACCTAGGTACAACAATCTAAGTATGATTGTTTATTTTTGATTCTGGGGGGTGACGGTAGAGGCTCGGGAAAGCGACGGCAGCTCTGTCTTACTCCTTGGACGATCGGACGTAGCCTTGGCTCTGATGAAGAAATGCTCTCGGAATGTGTGGGGAGACTCTTCTGTGCGTGCCTTTTTCTCTCTGTGTGTCCAACCGGGGGGGGTCTCTCTCTCTAGAATTCTCCTCCCCTTTGTAAGGGAATGGCACCTTGCTATTTATAGGAGTGGGATGTGATCATTAGGGTTTGCAATGATTGCCCCTTTAAAAGTTGGTGGTTTGGGGATTAATTATTATTTTTTCTTGATCCTGTCTTGTTGGCAATTAATCTGGGCCGTTGATCTTGATTGCAACAAATCTGGACAGTTAATGTTGATTGTGCCAAATCCGTATGGACAATTAATGCTGATTACCACAAATCTTTGTGATTTATTATGACAAGCTCGGATCTTCTGCCACGTGTTCAATCTGCTTGGCTGCAATAAATTTAATTTGATCCGAGTAATTATGATGATAGCACTAAATCTGGTTGTTGGGATTTGTTGATAAATCTTGATTGATTTGGTGCCACGTGTCCAACCATCATTCTGCTGCGAGCCATAGGGACATGGGAAAAATTGATCTTCTGCCACGTGTCCTAACCGCGAGCCACAGGGACAGGGGGTCTTGACAGAGCCGCATGAGGGTGGCTTCTCAATATTTGAATCGCATGAAGGTGGCAGCCGCATAGGTGTTGCCTCCGAAATCTGAGTCGCATGAGAGTGGTTTCCAACTGAACCGCATAAGGCTGGCCACGTGTCAAGGCTGCATGGGCGTGGCCTCTCAGCATTTGAGCCGCATGGAGATAGTCCCCATAATCCGAGCCGCATGAGAGTAGCGGTCGCATGGGGATGGCTCCTCAGGATTAGAGCCGCTTGGAGATGGTCCCCATGATCCGAGCCGCATGAGAGTAGCGGCCGCATAGGAGTGGCTTCTCAGGATTAGAGCCGCATGGAGATGGTCCCCATGATCCGAGCCGCATGAGAGTAGCGGCCGCATGGGATGGCTTCTCAGGATTTGAGCTGCATGAAGATGGCTCCCATGATTCGAGCCGCATGAGAGTAGCAGTCGCATGAGGGTGGCCTCCACCTGAACCGCATGTGGCTGGCCACGTGTCAAAGCCGTATGGAAGACTTTGGGATTTGATGGATCGTGCCAGCTATAGAGAGAGATTTTCTTCGTTTCCCTAGGAGCACGCCATCATGTCAGAGTCATCATTGTAGCTTTATGTCAGAGCTGTTCAAACCTTCGTGTCAGAGCCGTCGCTTCGCATTAATTGAGCCAGCTGTATAAATTAATTATGGCCGGTTTGTGAAGGACTTTTTGAACCGCATAAGGCCACATGGTTCGCTGAAAACTTCTGAACCGCATGAGCTCTAATGGATGTTTGAGCCACATGGAACTCTCCTAGTCCTGAGCCGCATAGGATTGAACTTCTGAGCCGCATGAAACTCCAATAAACTGTTGAGCCGCATGAAACTCCCCTAGCCTTGAGCCGCATAGAATTTCCTGTTCATTTCCATGCTTCTACAACTGTCACGACCTGCTCCCGAATAATCGGACACGAGTCGGACACGCCTAGCCTTCGTCGTTAGACACGACGAAGTAAGCTGTACCAAGCTAGAAAAACTATCAAGTCCAGATATATAATGAATATGAAAAACACGGCATCTATATAAACGATCCCAAAAATCCAGATACAATATAAGTGTTATTACATTCATCCAGTAAATATTGTACAGTAAGACTATCTAATACAATGAAGATATAAAACTAAAAGGGGAAGTACTAGGCCTCCTCGGCCTCTAGGTCCAGAGCAGCACCAGCTAGCTCCAAGGTAACTCCAGGCTCCTGCCCGCAGTAAGTATCCTCCATCTCACCTGCAACATATCCAGTCAGGAGCGGAGCTAAGTATATCCAAAGAAATGAACAAGAACAATATGAAGATGAAATATGAACAAGCAATGAATCTCTAAACAGGAAACTAGAACAAGCATGCTGAAATGAAACACAAGACTGTATGAAATATAACCTGGTACCTGAACATGAATATACAAAGAACCTGACATGTGTGATATATTTGAAATACTTTCAGAGTGTGTGATCGACTTGGGTAGAACATGGAACATGGCACAGGCATGAAGGTACGGCTTAGGGTCCGCGTGCACAGTGCGAGGCCTAAGCTATTAACATGAATTGTAACTCGGGTGTGATTACATATCTGTAGTATTTTTCCTCCCAGACACAAGCAAACTCATGGAACAAGATATAAGACAAGACCGTGTAATATCGTGTCCAACAGGAAGTTACAAACATGAATTAGATGTACAAGACATGAAGTAAATGAGCAAATCTGAGGAGTATATTTGCCTTGCTCAAGGTGATCGAGAATGGGTAGTAAAGCTGGTTGTCCTCATGTTATAATGGGTACAATTTGATTAAGTTCTTACACAAGTATTCACTAGCTACTCTTTCAAAAACCCCTTATGTATAGAAAAATAATAATATGCACTAATTTATTCACAAGCACACTATAACACTCCTAATAATTTCGAGCTAATGGACATATGGGTTGGCTAAAACTATTATCCAAGAGTACAAGCTAACTCTTCTAAGCTTCCAATGACATAAGGATTATGAATCTAAAGTAATCATAATGAAGCTTTAAAACTTGCCCCCAATATCCTGACATCACATAAGGTTATAGCAAAAGAAAATTAAGTCCAAACACATTGCAACAGTTCAGTTTTACTATAATACTCATACTTGAAAAGAAGGAGGTGAACATCTTGTTAAATACTAAAATTCCAACTAACCCAATTGAATAACTCACCTCTCCTTAACTCCTATACATCAACCAACCAATTTCCGAATAAAGTTTACTGTCAGCTACAGTAATTATGCCCTGCTATTATCTTAGGTTCAATTCAAAACCTGGTAGTATCAAAATCATTATCCCTCACTAATTTCATAGTTTAAAGACTATCCTATCATTCTCAGTTTATTCTTCAATCATTCTAACAAAGTCGAGCCACTTAACTGTACTGCCATTAAGCTCAGATAAACAAGGCAAGGTATAAACAAAATTTAACCAATGAACCCACTACTAGGTTCTAAAAGGGACTGTTCAGTTAATATATTATTCAATCAGTTATGAAAAATAGAATTTGAATGATTAGGCTTGTCATGGGGAGTGAACATATAGTTCAGATTCAACTCAGGCTTGACTCCGACAACTAACCCGAGCCCTCCACAACACCTCCCGCAGATTAGAAACTCTGCCAACACCAATGGGACCAAATCGAGTTAACATCAGTCCTATCATGAAGACATACTAAACCTGTTAATGAGTTTACCTACTGAACTGATAAACTATACCTGTCTGGATACATCTCCTCAAGTCCCCTTCGATAAAGCCACAACCAATTAAACCTGTAGAGTTCTCTGTTTTAGTTGGTACCAAACAGTCACCTATATCATACCAGTTCTTCCTAAACACAACTTAAAGAATCATAGACTAGAGTATCACAAGTCTGATCACAGAGTCATAGCTTAACTTCCCTAGAGCTAAACTCAGGTAAACAATCCTGGACAAAATTCGAAACCACTACTCAAGGAAAGCTTCAAACCACAACTCACACGACAAGATTTAACTCAAATTGGGGGAACTTGTGAAGAAAAACTAGGCATAACTCAAAATCATAACCTTACAAAATTACACTCAACTTCCTGCTATTTACCTTATCAAATATTACCTTCATAGTATTGCATCACCATAAAAACTTCACAATTAAAATACTGCCAACCATTCAATCACAGAGGTTTACATGCAACACTACAAACTGGACACCCCCAGGGTTCGACACGAACAACCTAAACTACATGTCATGTGTCGGTGTATGGTACCTCGAGATGGACACAATTATACACTGTGACAAAACCAATACTGACAGCAGCATGAACAGAACATAATAAAATGCAACCTAAAGGAAATAATTAACCAATAGATTTGATAAGACAATTACCTGTACGAATTGAATCCTAAAAGAAAACTTCTCCACCAAGTCGGATACGGCTCTCGTGTCCACGTCTCGAACGAAATCCTAAATCATCATTGATACAAATAAGTAATGATCAGTGAGATGGATATCTTGAGTTTCTCTGATACATTCGAAACCAAAATATAGAATCGATCAAATCAGATCTATGGACTGATCTCTCAACATGAATTCTAAGATAACAAATCAAATTTATTGGACAATCAGAGGCGTGTATCAAAGTGTTTCAGTAAATTCAACTAAAGAGGAAAAATGAAGGGATCAAGAACTACTTACTGAGCGTGAATTGATATATTATCAACGACTCGATCAGTTGATCACAATCCGATGCAAAATAGAAGAATTCATCAAAACCTGAGGAGCTAAGGATCAAACAACATAGATCACCAATCGACTCAAGCAATAAAGTATTATTGAGGAGATCGAATCGACTCACCGTTCCGTTCTCTCGACTGTTCTCACGATCAATCAGGAAATATGAGATCCTTTCCTACATTATTAATTTAAGGGAAATGATCGGTCATCAAGAGTTTGAGGACAGCACCAAGAACCCAAGGATGAAATTCGAGAGATTGAAACATACCTAGTAGATCTGGACTTCTGGGAGAAGGAGGGGTATGCCGAGAGTCTGGTTCAAATGATGAAGAAGAGAACCACCACCCACGCCATGGCTACTGCTGCTACAGAATTTGAATTCTAAACTTGGCTTGGGGAGGAAGAAATCAAAGGAAAAGAACTTGATTCTCCAAAGTTTTGCTCAACAGAAATGAGGGAGAGTGGCCTTTATAGGCCGTTAGGCCAGATCCAAATTTTTGGGGGGAAAAAGAAGATGGATGGAAATTTATTTCAAGCTCTGAACGAATTTGAACAAGAATCAGATAAGAACTTCTTCTCTGCAATAAACAGCCATACCAGGCTGCCCCAAAGGAATTGGGTTGGGAATCCTAATAACTATTCAAATGGTTAAGGACAAAGAAATAAAAAAAAGAATAACCAAGAAATAAGAATTTATTAAATCAAAGAAAAATTTATTCTTAAAAGAATTTCAGGAAGTGTGGTTACAAATCTCACCCCCTAAAAATATTTCGTCCTCAAAATTTAGGGTAAAATATTTATTTCCATAAACTCTAAAATCAAAATATCATAGGTTTCGACAAGCTGTTTATTGAATTCAAACTTAATATTGAAAACCAAGATATAATCAAGTAAACAAATGGGGATAGCGTTCCCGCATCTCGTCCTCGCACTCCCATGTGGACTCTCCCGGAGAGTAATGTCTCCACATAACTCGGACAAGCGGTATGGTCTGATTTCGCAACTGCTTCTCCCTCCGATCAAGGATCTCCACGGGCTGCTCCACGTAGGTCAAGCTCGGACCCACCTCTAGCTCTGAGTAGTCCACCATATGACTAGGATCTAGAATATAGCGTCGAAGCTGGGACACGTGAAAGACGTCATGTACTCCCTCTAAGCTAGCAGGAAGCGCTAGTCGATACGCCACCTCGCAAATTCGTACTGTCACATCGAAGGGCCCGATGTGTCTTGGGCTAAGCTTTCTGCCTCTGCCAAAACGAATGATGCCTCTGGTCGACGAAATCTTCAGGAACACTCTATCTCCAACTGCGAACTCCAGGGGCCATCTGCTGCTGTCCGCCCAGTGCTTCTGCTGATCCTGTGCAACTCTGAGATGCTCTCTGATCAGTCTGACCTTCTCGGTCGAATCTACCACCATTTCTGGCCCAAGCAAAGTCCTCTTGCCGACGTCGTCCCAATATAATAGTGTGCGACATCTCCGCCCATATAGTACCTCAAATGGTGTCATATCGATGCTAGCTTGATAACTGTTGTTATAGGCAGACTCCACAAGATACAAGTGATCCTTCTACGAACTGTCGAAGTCGAGTGCACAAACCCGCAACATGTCCTCCAATGTCTGGATGATCCTCTCGGACTGTCCGTCTGCCTGTGGATGATAGGCGGTACTAAACTTCAACTGTAAACCCAAGCTCAGCTGTAGACTCCTTCAGAAGTTTGATGTGAAGCGGCTATCCCTGTCTGAAATGATACTCACTGTCACTCCGTAAATCCGCACGATCTGACACATGTAGAGCTCTGCAAGCTTCTTGGTCGATAGCCCTACCTTGAATGGAATGAAGTGAGCAGATTTTGTCAGTCTGTCCACGATAACCCAAATAACATCCTTGCCATCGGGCGTACGCGATAAACCAGAGACGAAGTCCATGGTTATGTGTTCCCACTTCCACTCTGGAATAGGTAAAGGCTGGAGTAATCTTGCTGGTCTCTGGCGCTCCGCTTTGACTTGCTGGCACACAAGGCATCTAGAAACAAATTTGGCAGCTTCTCGTTTCATTCCATACCACCAAATATACTCCCGCAGATCCTTATACATCTTGGTAAATCCAGGATGAATAGAATACTGTGACTGGTGGGCCTCCTGCATAACCTTCCCTCGTAAATCCTTGGGCACACACAACTGGTTTCCGTGCCTCAGGGATCCATTCTCTGCAATGGTGAAGTCATCAAGCAATCCTGTCTCTGTCTGACCTCTGAGACATCGGAGTCCCTCATCTAGAAACTGGGCCTCCTTGATCTTCTCTATCAATCCTGACTGTATCTGCATGTACATCAACTGTCCATGAACTCCCGGAAGAATGATCTCGATCCCAAGACTCTTAAGATCCTCAAGAAGATGACGGTCCATAGTAAGGAACATAGCAACAGGATATCGACTAAGAGCATCTGCTACCATATTTACCTTTCCAGGATGGTATTGCAGATTGATATCAAAATCCTTCATGAGTTTCAGCCATCTTTGCTGTCTCATGTTCAGTTCCTTCTGAGTGAAAACATATTTTATGCTTTTATGGTCCTTGAAGATGTCCACTCTCTCTCCATACAAATAGTGCTTCCACCGTTTTAAGGCAAAAATGACTGCTGTAAGCTCCAAGTCATGAGTAGGATAGTTATTCTTATGAGGCCTCAACTGTCTAGAAACAGAAGCAATAACCCTCTTGTTCTGCTCAAGCACACATCACAATCCCTTCCCTGATGCATCGCTGTAGATGACGAACCCTCCAGATCCTGATGGCAAAGCTAAAACTGGCGTTGTAGTGAGTCTTCTCTTCAATTCTTCAAATACTGACTGGCAGGCGTCGCTCCAGATGAACTCTTCGTCTTTTCGCGTAAGCTTCGTCATTGGCTCTGCTATCTTGGCAAAATCTTTCACGAACTTCCTGTAGTAACCTGATAGCCCCAGGAAACTACGAATCTCAGCTACTGACTTGGAAGGTGCCCATGCTTTCACAGCTTCAATCTTCTTGGGATCCACAACAATTCCCTCTCTAATCATCACATGCCCCAAGAAATCTACTCTGTCCAAGAAGAATTAGTACTTCGAGAGCTTTCCATACAGCTTTTCCTTTCGCAGAATCTCTAAAATAATCCGTAGATGCTCCACATGCTCTTCTTCAGTCTTCGAATAGATCAAGATGTCGTCAATGAAGACTACGACAAACCTATCTAGATATTTATGGAAAACCTTATTCATCAGGTTCATAAACACTACTGGGACATTGGTGAGTCCAAACGACATCACCAAGAATTCATACTGGCCGTAACGGGTATTGAAACTTGTCTTCGAAATGTCCTGCTCCCGAACCTTCATCTGATGATACCCTGACCGAAGGTCAATATTTGAGAAGACCTTCGCCCAACTGAGCTGATCAAACAACTCATCTATTCGCGGCAACGGGTATTTATTCTTGATGGTGATGTTATTGAGTACACGGTAATCGATACACATTCTAATTATCCCATCCTTCTTCGGTACGAAGAGTACCGGTGCTCCCCAGGGTGAAGCACTGGACCGAATAAAATCCTTGCCTTCCAACTCATCAATCTGAGCCTTCAACCCTACAGCTTTCTTTGGTTGATCTTGTAGCAACGCTGGGACTTTGTCGCTGATTCGGGCACTAGGTCGATGGTGAACTCCACATCTCGATCTGACAGCAATCCTGGAAACTCCTCGGGAAAGATGTCGAAAAACTCTACAATCAGCAGATACGGCAACTCCTGGTATTTTACAACTTCTCCAAAGTAGACTCCCTCTAGCCTCTCTGTGATCCATCTTCTGACCTCGAATGGCAGAACTCCAGGAGGGCTGAAAGTAACATTCCCTTCATGGCAGTCTATTACAGCAAACTGCTTACTCATCCAGTCATTATCGAGGACTATGTCAAATCCAGACAATGGCATCACTAGGAATCGAGCTCTAAGCTCTCTCCAAGCTATAGTGATAGGGCAATCGACCATCTCACTAACTGGCACTACCCCTCCTTCTGTCATAATATGACAGTTCCTCCTAGTGGGCACAGGAGTGAAGCCGTGTCTATGCAGAAACTCATACGATATAAAGCTATGTGTGGCTCCAGAATCAAGTAATATAATGACAGGAAATAAATATAAGATGATAGAACCTGTAATAACATCTGGAGCTGCCTTATCCTCCTCAACTGCGGCCATGACGTAAGTACGTCCCTGCTGTAGTCCTCTTCTCTGCTGCTGCTGGTGCTGTGCAAATCGCTGCTGCTGAGGTGGTAGAGCTGGTCCTCTCTGGGGTACAGCAAGTGGTACTCTGGGTGGTACAGGTGGTGGTCCTCCAGCTCCGTGGGGTCCTCCTGCTAGTCTGGCTGTGGCCTGCTGGCAGTCTCTCATCTGATGAGCATCTGATCTGCAAAATAAGCAAAGTCCGAGCCTCTTGTGATAGACCTCAATGTGGTATCCTGGCCGATAACAGAATGTGTAAGTGATCCCTTGCTGTCTCTGCTGTTGAACTACTGGAGCTCTGGCAGGACGATGCTGAAGTGCTGTCGGCTGTGGTGGCCTCGTCTGAATCTGAGTCCTCTTCGTCGGTGTCTGATAGCTGCTACTGCCGATGTCCCTAGCTTTGGGTCCATCTCCTTTTCCACAGCCTGAGCAATCTTGAGAATGCTCGCATAAGTCATCGCCTGGATGATCGCCACTGCCTATCGCAACTCTCTGGTGAGGCCCTTCTTGAACCTCCAAGCCCTCTCGTCTGGTGTGTCGACTAGGTTCTCTGCGAACCTGCTGAGTCGGGTGAACTCTAATGTGTACTCTGCCACCGTCAGGTACCCCTGCTGCAGTGCCTCGAACTGCATCCGAAGCTTGTCTCGCTCTATGTCTGGAAAGAACTTCTCTTTGAACAGAGTTTTAAAGTCTGTCCAGAGAATCTGGGGCGCAGCTAATTGAGGTTCCTCTCGATACCAGGCTCTGGCAAGATCAAAAAGTCACATGCTCGCAACTTCCACTTTCAGGTCATCTGGAATCCTCGCCATCTTTAGCGTCCGCTTAACGTTTTCTAGCCACTCATCCGTAAATACTATCCCCTCATGTTTCTAGAAATCCATCGGACAGAGGTTCTGGTAGTCTCTGGCGGTCCCCGGTCTCGGTACTGCTGGTATTGGAGGTGCTACCGGTGCTGGTGCTGCCGGCTCTCGGGTCCTGAGTGCATCTACGATTGTCGCTCGAAACTGTGCGGCCTGGTGGTTCTGAGCCTCCATAAAATGCTGGAACATGGCCATCACCTGGGCGCCGTCGAACATCATCGTCAGGGGAAGCAAAAGAAAGATAGGTGGCGGTGGCAGAAGCTACTCTACTGAAATGTCTGGTGCAAACTGACCCGAACTGCCTGCAACTCCGGGCTAATCCACAGTCTTCCTCGTGGCGACCATCCTGTAATAGAAAGAAAACTTCGTTGATTGCTAAAACCCTAAAACCCAAAAAAGTAAATAATGTTTTTTTAATATCAATGTACCTGATGTACCTGATTAACCCTTATTTCTCGATTTTCCTATGCTGTGATCAAGTTTTTCCTAGTTTAATCAAGTCCCCCAATAGTATACTAATATCTAGGTACCATTAGGAATGACCTACATAGACAACCAATAAAAACATGTCACGACCCGCTCCCGAATAATCGAACACGAGTCGGACACGCCCAGCCTTCGTCTTTAGACACGACGAAGTAAGCTATGCCAAGCTAGGGAAACTATCAAGTCCAGATATATAATGAATATGACAAACACAATATCTATATAAATGATCCCAGAAATCCAGATACAATCTAAGTGTTATTACATTCATCCAGCAAATGTAAAGTAAGAGTCTATAAAACAATGAAGATATGAAACTAAAAGGGGAAGTACTAGGCCTCCTTGGCCTCTAGGTCCAGAGCAGTACCAGCTAGCTCCAAGGTAACTCCAGGCTCCTGCCCGTAGTAAGTATCACAAATAGCATCCATCTCACTTGTAACATATCCAGTCAGGAGCCGAGCTAAATATATCCAAGGAAATGAACAAGAACAACATAAAGATGAAATATGAACAAGCAATGAATCTCTAAACAGGAAACTAGAACAGGCATGCTGAAATGAAACACAAGATTGCATGAAATGAACTTGAAATGTAACCTAGTACCTGAACATGAATATACAAGGAACTTGACATGTGTGATATATTTGAAATACTTCCAGAGTGTGTGATCGGCTTGGGTAGAACATGGAACATGGCATAGGCATGAAGGTACGGCTTAGGGCCCGCGTGCACAGTACGAGGCCTAAGCTATTAACATGAATTATAACTCGGGTGTGATTACACATCTGTAGTATTTTCCCTTCCAGACACAAGCAAACTCATGGAACAAGATACAAGACAAGACCGTGTAATATCGTGTCCAACAGGAAGGTACAAGCATGAATTAGATGCACAAGACATGAAGTAAATGAGCAAATTCGAGGAGTATACTTGCCTTGCTCAGGGTGATCGAAAATGGGTAGTAAAGCTGGTTGTCCTCCTGTTATAATGGGTACAATTTGATTAAGTTCTTAAACAAGTATTCACTAGCTACTCTTCTAAAATCTCCTTATGTATAGAAAAATAATAATATGCACTAATTTATTCACAAGCACACTATAACACTCCTAATAATTTCTAGCTAATAGACATATGGGTTGGCTAAAACTATTATCCAAGAGTGCAAGCTAACTCTTCGAAGCTTCCAATGACATAGGGATTATGAATCTAAAGTAATCCTAATGAAGCTTTAAAACTTGCCCCCAATATCCTGACATCACACAAGGTTATAGCAAAAGAAAATTAAGTCCAAACACATTGCAATAGTTTAGTTTTACTGTAATACTCATACTTGAAAAGAAGGAGGTGAACTTCTTGTTAAATACTAAAATTCCAACTAATCCAATTGAATAACTTACCTCCCCTTTACTCCTATACATCAACCAACCAATTTCTGAATAAAGTTTACTGTCAGCTACAATAATTATGCCCTGCTGTTATCTTAGGTTCAAGTCAAAACCTGGTAGTATCAAAATCATTATCCCTCACTGTCACGCCCTAGAACCAGAATACTGGAGAGCGGGGGACAGACATAGCCAGCTACGTACATGTAGGAACGATATAGTAAAGCGTAATACTCTAGAGGGGGGGGGGTGAATAGAGTTGGCAGCGGAATAATGCTAATTAAAAAAATGTTAGCAACACAATCAAAGTATATAATCACAGTTGAAATAATGTAAAGGCAGAGTTCAGAAAGCAAACGCAAAGACAACGATGTATACTGGTATCCCTCTGTTGAGGACTAATCCAGTCGGTAGAACTCTTGCTACCAGTTGAATCCACTATAGGAAAAACCGTAAGTTTTCTTACGAAGTCCTTGCAACTTCTACAACGCGAGCTTTGATACGAAGAACTCGTCCAACTTCAAATGTGAAGAGGTATTCTTCAATCAAGCCTTCTGATTACAATCTCTCAGAAACTTCTAGACCGTACCGTACTGGCAAATCGACTAGAGGATTGTAACTGGCTTGGGATCTGAAAATGAAAGCTCTAGAAAACTCTTTGGAAGGCATAAAGCTTTTTAGATAGAGAGAAGATTGAAAGTGAATGAGTGAATTGAAATGATCAAAATCTATCTCTATTTATAGGAATTCCAAAGGGAGAACTCTGTCAGAATTCGGGCAGAATTCGGGCAGAACTCGATGAGCAAATCTCGGTCAAATCCGCAACTGCAGGAGGACCAAGTTCCAGAGAATTCAAAAATCAAACGGCCACCAACCGAACTCTGGCCGAACTCTGGCCGAACTCTGGCCGAGTTCTGTCAGGGTTAGGTTAGGGTTTTAAAAATAGATTTTGGTGATTTTTGAAAACCTTTTTGAAAACCTTTTTGTAAACATTTTGATAGGTCATTTTAAAACATTTTGAACTATTTTGGGGATAGCCTATTTGCCAGTACGACTCGGTGTACAACGTATTCCTAGACTCAAATAAAATGAAAATTATATTGCATAGGAAGTACAGACTCAAGTAGGCAAACAGATCTTCAGTCTTGAACGGAGTGAATATCCAATCTTGCTTATATCCAAGAAGCTGAGATGTCCCAACAAGCTTCGTATATCCAGACAGAGTTTTGATCAATTATTAAAATCAGGTTGACCATATGACCAATGGGCCAACAATCTCCCCCATTTTGATAATTGACAAACTATGAATGATATAACATTAAGCTAGTTGAAGCTTGTTCAAAAATATCAAAAAGTAGAAATTGTTCATAACCTGTATTTAACTCAAAAAAAATGTTAGATCATTTTTAATTTTCTCCCCCTTTGTCACTTAGAAAAATAATTGCACAAGAGAAGGCTCCCCCGCATTAAATGCAGAAGACTCCCCCGCAATCAATGCATAAGTAACAAATAGCGAGAAAACAAAATAAAAGAAATATAGTATAAGAATTAGAGATATAGCATCACAGGCATGTAATGTTTCTACAAATAATCATCACAGGCATGTATTTCTTCAAAAACATAAAAAAAATCTCAGGCATGCTATTTCACAGGCAGTTTAAAATGGAGAAGCAGTATAAAGAAATAGTGCTTTAAACAAAATGTTGAAATAAACTGAGATGTCATAAATGAAATATCATAAACATGTCCATGAAGATAAAAAGTACTGATAGCAAACTACAAAGTACTAAAAAAAAGTAAATGATAAAAACTTGGAATGTCGGAGCATTTCCAAGTATACAATAGAATATCACTAATAATCAA
Organism: Iris pallida; assembly: GCA_029216955.1. Lineage (NCBI taxonomy): Eukaryota > Viridiplantae > Streptophyta > Magnoliopsida > Asparagales > Iridaceae > Iris > Iris pallida. Next base: position 7,184,718 of record JANAVB010016598.1, on the reverse strand, counting down.
ATCAGATCTCATCATCACTATCCTCATCAATATCATCAGCAGCGTGGCCAGCATGACCGGAAGTACCAGCACCAGAAGTACCAGCGCCAGCATAGAACTCACCAACGTAATCTCGAGGTGCACGATACCAGTCATAGGCGTTACCTGGCTGGAAGTAGGCATGAACAGCCTCATCCTCACAGCGGTAACCCGAAAAAGCTGGATCACGAGGGATGGAAGCAGCAGAGTGACCAGTCTAGGCAAAACGCAGATCGGCCAAGGAGTTTGTCATCGCCTGGTAACGGGTGACATCGCGAAACTCTCGCTCGCGAGCCATGTCCGTCATCGAGACATGCAAAGCTGATAAATGCTGATGTATGCCCTCAAAAGTCATGGCATACGGCTGATGTGGTGAAGATGGTGCAGTAGGAGGAGCAGGAGGTGGAGCTGAAGCAGTCCGGCTGCGACGAGAAAGCTGGAGTAACTTGGGCTCAGAGTCCTGAGTACAAGTCGATAGATCGATCTCGAATCGCTGAAAGAGACGAGGGAGAATCATCGCGTAAGAGAGATTTCGATCTCTAGCACGACAACGTCCCATCATCTGAATGATTGTCTTAGGGGTGGAAAAAGGAATCCCCTTAAGAATATGGTACATGGCGGACAGCTCAAGCGAAGTCACATCATCCTTGGAAGTAGATTTTGGAAGAAGAGTAGAGTAGATGATGCGATGCAATTCGTAGTTAAACAAGTTCAGGTTGTTAGCCTTGAACTTTCCAGAACGTACTCTGTCAGGTGCACATAGTTCCGTTTTGAAACTCGTGAGTGTAGTGCCTTCGGGGAAATCGAATTCCGTGATATCAACTAGCGGTTCACCTTCATTGGGAATACCAAGAATATCCGCTAGGAGGACATCATTGAACTCAATGTCTATGCCTCCAACACGTGTGCTCACGTCAAAAGTGTTAACTACGAGATTGCAATAGAACAATCTAATGGCATTAGTAGCAATTGGGAAGCACAGTTTAACAAGTAAGTGTAACCCTAATGCCTCAAATAAGTGACGATGATCAGAGAATACCGTCCATTTAACCGGAGCGCCGCTACATATGGATCGGGTGGAAAAGTCACCGTACCATAATAAAGCTTGATCGAGGGTTTGAAAGAAGAAACCATCGAAAGCGCCGTCGCTCTTTTGGACCGGCAAAAACAAAGAATCCGTGTAAGGATTCGAAGAGGACCCTTCCTCACTAGGAGTGGTCTTCTTCCTCTTAGACGGATTAAATCTAGGTGCCATTGAAATAAAAAGCACTAATTGAAAGGTGGAGAGAGAGGGAGTTATACCTCACGAAAATTGGATATGTTGTAGAGAAGAACGATCTCCGCACGATTCCAAATTTTGGAAGGATTTCACCAAGTAGATTGGAAGCAATAGATTGGTGAAGAACTAGGGTTTGGAGGTCGGGGTCGGCTGCTGCTGCTGTTGTAATTAGTTTGGAAGCAATGAAAGAGAAGAAGCTCTCGGGTTCTGGATATATACACAGATACCTACAACCGAACTCGGGCCGAATTCGATCAGAGCTCTGGCCGAATTCGCCTAGGGTTCTTTCAGGTTGATTTTTGCTACTTCTTTTTCATTGACTCGTTGCAAATATTTAATTCAAAGATTAGTTATTTTAGCCTTCAAATAACATAATTAATAATACTTTATGAATTAAATGTCGTTACACAGCGACTGTCTCAGATTAGCTGTAGGAGTACTGTCCCAGCTGGCGGAGGTTCACCGGGGAACTCTTAAGTACCGCTTCGCTTCAACCGTAGTTGTGGTGACAGACAGACTCTTTATTAGCTTGTCTCTAACACAGTTTTTGCATAATGATATATAATCATAAAATAAAATCAATTAATATTATTGACGTCCAAAATTCCTAATTCTCTACGTAAATAATTGAAACGATCTTCCGCTAGAGGTTTAGTGAAGATGTCAGCTAATTGATTTTCAGTATCTATGTACACAAGGTTTTATATCTCCATTTTGATGATGATCTCTAAGAAAATAATGTCTAATCTCGATATGTTTAGTACGAGAATGACATACAGGATTCTTAGTCAAATTAATGGTGCTCGTGTTATCACAGAAAATGGGAATATGTGTGAAAAATAAATCAAAGTCTTCTAGGGTTTGTTTCATCCACAAAATCTGAGCGCAACAACGTCCTGCGGCGATATACTCAGCCTCTGTTGTTGATAAGGCTACAGAATTTTGCTTTTTACTAAACCAAGAGACTAGAGCCTTGCCTAAGAAATGACATGTACCGCTAGTACTTTTTCTATCAACCTTGCATCCAGCAAAATCTGTATCCGAATAACCAATAAGGTCAAAGGATTTAGTTTTGGGATACCACAAGCCGACAGAAGAAGTGCCCTTAAGGTATCGAAAGATACGCTTAACTGCGGTCAGATGTGATTCCTTTGGGTTAGCTTGAAAACGTGCACACAGGCAAACACTAAACATGATATCTGGACGACTAGCAGTTAAGTAAAGTAAACTACCAATCATACCTCGATACTTACGTGTGTCGACTGGCTTACCTTGTTCGTCAGAATCAAGCTTTGTTGAAGTTGCCATCGGAGTGCCAATAGGTTTGACATTGTCCAGATCTAACTTCTTTAGCAAATCTTTTGTGTACTTGGCTTGATTAATGAACGTCCCATTATCGGTTTGTTTGATTTGCAATCCGAGAAAGAACTTCAGCTCTCCCATCATGCTCATCTCAAACTCATTCTGCATACACTTAAAAAATTCTTGACAAAGAGATTCATCAGTGGATCCAAATATGATATCATCAACATAGATTTGAATTAAAAGCAGCTTGCCATTAAAAGATTTAATAAAAAGTGTAGTGTCAACCTTTCCTTTTGAAAAACCGTTGTCAAGTAGAAAAGAGCTTAGACGGTCATACCAAGCACGAGGGGCTTGTTTCAAACCATATAAGGCTTTCTTCAACTTGAAAACATGGTCAAGATTTTTGAAATCCGTGAAACCCGGAGGTTGTGCTACAAAAACTTCTTCTTTTATAAAGCCATTTAGAAAAGCACTTTTTACATCCATTTGAAAAAGTTTGAAATCATGAAAACATGCAAATGCACATAACATTCGAATGGATTCTAATCTCGCAACTGGGGCATAAGTCTCATCGTAGTCGATACCCTCTTCTTGATTGTATCCTTGAGCTACGAGTCGAGCCTTGTTACGAGTTACTAAACCATCCTCATTCAGTTTGTTTCGGAATACCCAACGGGTGCCAATGACCGGATGATCAATAGGCTTGGGAACAAGTTCCCAAACTTGATTCCGTTCGAATTGGTTCAATTCCTCTTGCATGGCATCTATCCAGAAACTATCACTACATGCTTCATCAATAGATTTAGGTTCTAGCTGTGAAATAAATGCAACACTAGAAACAATATCTCTACTGGATGATCGAGTACTTACTCCTTTGGTAATGTCACCAATTACCAAATCTTGTGGATGGTCAGCTATGAATTTTAACCTCTTCGGTAGACTCTGTAGGTAGCTGGTTCCTGGATCTCCTCTAGGGGGTTCAGCTAGTGCAGAGCTTGGTTCAGGTTCAGCTGATGTTGAGCTTGATGTAGGCAGATCTTTATCACTGTCATCGAGAGTCATTTGGTTCATTTCATCAAAAGTGACGTTGATTGATTCTTCGATGATCATGGTACGTTTGTTGAAGACTCTGTACCCTTTGCTCTTGGCCGCATAACCTAGAAATATACCTTCATCGGCCTTTTCGTCAAACTTTCCCAAGTTGTCTTTAGTATTAAGAATAAAGCACTTACAGCCAAAAATCTTAAAGTATGAAACTGAAGGAATTCTATCAAACCATAACTCAAATGGAGTCTTCTTCGATTTGGGTCGAATTAGAACTCTATTGAGCACAAAGCAAGCTGTATTGACAGCTTCAGCCCAGAAGTATTTGGGTAGGCTAAATTGATTTAACATCACTCTGGCCATTTCGGTTAGAGTTCTGTTCTTACGTTCCACAACTCCATTTTGTTGTGGAGTTCTAGGGCAGGAGAACTCGTGTATAAAATCGTGTGTGTCACAAAATTGCTCAAAATCAGCATTCTCGAATTCGCCTCCATGATCGCTTCTAATATGAGTGATCATGTAACCTTTTTCATTTTGTACTTTCTTGCAAAAGGCGACAAATTCGGATAATGCGTCATTCTTGCGTGTCAAGAAATATACCCACGTGTATCTAGAAAAATTATCTACAATAACAAATGCATATAATTTACCTCCGAGGCTAGCAACTCTGCTAGGACCAAATAAATCCATGTGTAGCAATTGTAGAGGTCTAGTAGTACATACTGCGTTTACAGACTTGAATGTGGATCTGGTAGCCTTGTTCTTTTCACATTGGCTGCATACCGAATCCTTCTTGAATGTTATGTCTGGTAAACCGCGTACTATCTTCTTTGTGGATAATCTTAAAATTGTATCCATGTTTGCATGACCGAGTCTCATGTGCCATAGATGACTCTCATCACTTTTGGCCATTAAGCATCTACCTGAAATGTTAGCTTCTTCCAACAGATAGAAAACATATATATTGTCTTCCCTGATTCCTTTAAAGATAGTACTACCAGTTGAGCTATCAACTATAGTACATTTGTCTTTGACAAAGTTGATACCATAACCATGATCAGCTAGATGACTTATGCTGAGCAGATTATGTTTCAACTCGGTAACCAGACAGACATCTTTAATCACGGGATAGGGAGACTTACCAACATCACCGATACCAATAATATACCCTTTTAAATTATTACCGAAGGAAACATAACCTTCCTTCTTCTTCTTCGACAGTGTTGCAAATAGGGTAGCGTCACCGGTCATATGCCGTGAGCAACCGCTGTCGAGGATCCATTTGCTTCTAGCATGTGAAGGGTGTTCCACCTACAAAACAGTTTGCAGATGAAACCTTTGGTACCCATTTCTTGTAGGGTCCTGAATTGTTAGCTTTAGGTATCCAAGCATAAATATTTAAATCTACAAGCTTTCTCATTCTACATGCAGATGATATATGACCAATGAGGCCACAATAATGACATTGTACATGTCGAGTGTTGAAAGCTGAGTGGTGTGCATGGTTGGTAGGTTTGGGTTTTCTAGTATAGAAGAATGCATACCTATGATCATGTTTGGGCTTAACCTTTTGGGGTAAAGATTTTATATGGTTTGGTCTGACAGTGTGTGGCTTGGGAATGTTCCGAATTTTCGATAAGTGACACGTGTTAGGATAGGAAGCATCAGGCTCAGGCTGTTTTTCTAACCTAATTTCCAACCTTTTGGAAGTGTCATATAGCTTAGTATAATCAGAAGTGAGTGATTCCATTCTGATTTGTGTAGATTGAAGACTTTTCTTTTCTTTAGAAAGATCTTCTCTCAATTGGTCTATAATTTTGTCTTTTTCTTCGGATGACTGTTTAGTCTCGTGTAATAAGAGCTTTATAGAGGAAAGCTCACCAGACTCACTAACATTAGCTCTAACCTCAGCTAGTAGGTCGGTAAGTCTTCCTATTTCTCCTTTGTACTCTTTGAGTACCTTCTTAGCGGTCTGATATTTACTATGCAGTTTCCTGTAGTCAAGCATCAGGTCACTGAAGGCATCTCCTAATTGCTCAAAGGTGAAGTCATCATATGTTTCTACAGGTTCAGTAGGTACCTGATCGATTGCCATGAAGCAGATGTTTGCAGCGTCCTCTGAATGTTCATCTTCTGAGTCGCTAGCTTCACTCTCATGCCATATGCTTGTGTTGGCATATTTTCGAGACGTTGATCTTTTCAGGTTGCCTTTTTCATACCTGTTGTTCTTCTTGCTCGATGATGAGTTGATGGGACAGTCCTTCTTCATATGTCCCTTCTTCTTACAGCCATAGCAGACAGCATCTTCTTGATACCAGTTGTTGCTGTTGTTCTTTTTGACTCTCTTCTCATGTCTCATGAATCTTTTGAACTTCCTTGCTAGGAGAGCTTGATCTTCAGCGTCAGATCCACTGCTGTCTGAGTCATCTTCAGCAGCTTTTCTGTGCTGAGCCTTGAGGGCGATAGTCTTCTCCTTTGGTGCAGGTTCTTCAAAATCTTGTAGCTCCAGTTCATGAGTGAGTAGCTTACCCATGAGTACTTCAAGTGACATTGTGGTGAGGTCGTTTCCTTCAATGATAGCTGTAGCCTTCGAAATCCAGTTCTTGGTGAGAGCTCGCAGGAGTTTGCGAATCTTTTCGTGGTTACTGTAATCTTTGCCTAAGGAGGACAAAGGGTTTACAATATCCAAGAACCTCTCGAACATTTGTGTGACTGTTTCATTTGGCTTTATTTTGAACGCCTCGTACTCTTGAGTAAGTCGGCTGACTTTTGACTCCTTGACTTGAGTCGTGCCTTCATGTGTAACTTCGAGAAGCTTCCACACACCATTTGCCGTTGTGCATGTAGATACCCTGTTAAATTCTGTTCTGTCTAAGGCACAAAAAAGAGCATTAATGGCACGTGCGTCAAGACTGGCCTTTTTCTTTTCTTCCTCTGTATAACTGCTTTGGGGTTTTTCAACCAAAACTCCCTCGACATTTATACGAGGTGGCTTCTGATAGCCATCAAGAACAATAGCCCATAAGTCAAAATCAAGAGATTTTAAGAAGAAACTCATCCGTGTTTTCCAATAAGTATAGTTAGTACCATCAAACAGAGGGGGTCTATTTGTGGCCTGACCTTCACTTGTGAATTTTATAGTAGCCATGTGATGTGCTGTGATCTAATAAATAATAAATAAACAATAGCACTGTTACCTCGCTTTACCTGTAACATCCGCTCTGATACCAATTGTAGGAACGATATAGTAAAGCGTAATACTCTAGAGGAGGGGGAGGGGGTGAATAGAGTTGGCAGCGAAATAATGCTAATTAAAAAAATGTTAGCAACACAATCACAGTATATAATCACAGTTAAAATAATGTAAAGGCAGAGTTCAGAAAGCAAACGCAAAGACAGCGATGTATACTGGTATCCCTCTGTTAAGGACTAATCCAGTCGGTAGAACTCTTGCTACCAGTTGAATCCACTATAGGAAAAACCGTAAGTTTTCTTACGAAGTCCTTGCAACTTCTACAACGCGAGCTTTGATACGAAGAACTCGTCCAACTTCAAATGTGAAGAGGTATTCTTCAATCAAGCCTTCTGATTACAATCTCTCAGAAACTTCTAGACCGTACCGCACTAGCAAATCGACTAGAGGATTGTAACTGGCTTGGGATCTGAAAATAAAAGCTCTAGAAAACTCTTTGGAAGGCAGAAAGCTTTTTAGATAGAGAGAAGATTGAAAGTGAATGAGTGAATTAAAATGATCGAAATCCATCTCTATTTATAGGAATTCCAAAGGGAGAACTCTGTCAGAATTCGGGCAGAATTCGGGCAGAACTCGATGAGCAAATCTCGGTCAAATCTGCAACTGCAGGAGGACCAAGCTCCAGAGAATTCAAAAATCAAACGGCCACCAACCGAACTCTGGCCGAACTCTGGCCGAGTTCTGTCAGGGTTAGGTTAGGGTTTTAAAAATAGATTTTGGTGATTTTTGAAAACCTTTTTGAAAACCTTTTTGTAAACATTTTGATAGGTCATTTTAAAACATTTTGAACTATTTTAGGGATAGCCTATTTGCCAGTACGACTCGGTGTACAACGTATTCCTAGACTCAAATAAAATGAAAATTATATTGCATAGGAAGTACAGACACAAGTAGGCAAACAGATCTTCAGTCTTGAACGGAGTGAATATCCAATCTTGCTTATGTCCAAGAAGCTGAGATGTCCCAACAAGCTTCGTATATCCAGACAGAGTTTTGATCAATTATTAAAATCAGGTTGACCATATGACCAATGGGCCAACAGTACATTGAAGTGAATCTCACATCACAATGCGGTCACGGCTGTCTAGATGCATGAGGATTTACTACAAGCCATCAGTCTCTTAAGGTCAATAACAAGCCTAGTGTCTCAATCTCAAGCAACAAGTAGATATAACAAGATGGTAGATCATCAGACATACAAAGTAAGGCGTCCCATATATTACATATTCAGATGATCATGAAGCTAGTCATACAAAATACGAAGACTAGCAAGAGTTTAAGTCATACATGATCAACCCTAGGATTCGTCAATCATGCTACAGCCCGTAGATAGACAGTAAGTAAAGTTGCAAACGAGCTAACACTTGCTCGGCGGCTAAACGCCTCAAAAGAATATTTTTACAAGAGAGTGGGAGAGCAAAATGAAAACCCACTCGTTGCCAGGATTCCTTCTAGTGTTCACCATCTGGCAGGAAAGTTGGGAGATCCTCGGTAGCTGCTCCGAAATCTGACCATACAAAACCAGCTGGGTCAGACCCCAGAAAGAGCAAGTGCCATAAAGGAGGCTTCACTTAAGAACTAAAACCAGCATGTCAGCACATAAATCATAGATGAAATAACATAAGACATGAGTTAAAGAAAGCAGGATGATAAACAATAAGATAACTAATGGACTATTTGGGTAACCAAGTTACAACCCGTAAACCAAACAAGGACCGGGGTTGTAACCCTTCACCTGAACAGAACTTAGCCTCGAACCAATTATCGGTAAAGTAAGGCATAAACAAGCATGTTCGGAGATATCCATGTACCGGATCTGGACAAGACTAGACAAGATAGGACTCCATCCATCATTCACGGCCAAGCAAAGAGTACGGCTTGATGTTTTCCATAAAGAAATTCTCTTTATTTGTTGTGTTTCTGGAAAAATTACAACTGTGGGAATCCGATCTAGAAGACGATCGCTTTATCCTTTGGACTATGCGAAGAAGAAAAGCTCTCAAAATTTTGACAGTAGATAACTATGTATCTGTACAATGAATGAGAAAAAGAACTCTATTTATAGAGTCAAAAATAATAACTGAAAAGATAACTGTCTTCACAGCCTGTGCTTAGTTGAAAATCACGCAGGATTTAACATACGCAAGGTTATGAGCAGTTACTGGACATGGCCTGTAACTGTTGGACACATGACAATCATGCATGAGTCGTGTGCAAGTTACAGGACACATAGGCAAGAGATCAGTGGCATGGCTGCCATGTACTCCAATTTGATGAAATCCACGCAGACTTGTTGAAGACGAAATCCACGCAAACTCGGTGTAGAAAGCTTCAAAATCTACGCAAACTTGGGGCAAGAAGCTTCAGGATCCATGCAGACTTGAAGCAAGAAGCTTCAAAATCCATGCAGACTTGAGGAAAAAAACTTCCGAATCCACGCAAACTTGAGGTGAAGAACTCAAAGATACACGCAGACTTGAGATAGGACTGCCAGCTGTCTTGATTTGGCGTGTCTTGACTGACACAAAATCTCTGACAGTGATTGCTTTGTCAGTCGCATTAAATGATAAGAAACCCTTTTTGGTACGCCAACTCGATGAAGGCTAAGTCTTGCTGAAGAAGATTTCGAAAATCACGCAATAGACGGCTGTGATCTCTCGAATTCTGTGCATACGTGGCATACGAAGAGACATTCTTCGACTGTCGTGCTGTCAGTCATAATGACTCTCTGACAAATGATGAGCTGTTCCCCAGCGTGATTTGTAAATATTGTCTGGATCAACTGAGCGTGACTCTGTCCTGATCAACTCAGTGTGACTGCTGGACTTGTTCTGATCAACTCAGCGTGACTGTCATTTTTAAAGGCCTACAAAACCCCCTTCAAAGTTTTCGAAAAATGATAAATTATTTCGAAATACTTTAAAATAGAGATGATAAAATGGAATCAGTCACGCTGAGATGACTTCAATGAGAGATTTACTCCGAGATGATTGGACTGTTGGGATTCTGTGCTGTTAGGATCCCGTGCAAATCTCCAAATATCGAGACAATAATGACTTTGCCGTCATTTAGAATTCTTTATGAGCCTATAAATAGGCCATAGATTACTTCTTTCTTTCTTTATTTGTGTTTGAAAGAGAGAACCCACAGAAGAGAACTTCATCTTTCCCGACGAACTTCTTCTTCCCCGACTTCTTTTTCTCCTTTCTCAGCCAAAATGGCTCCCAAGAAAGCTGATGCTCAGGCCAAGGGGAAAGCCCCCGCAACTTCTTCGTGTGCCACTACTGACAAACTTCCTCGACATGAAGTCCCACAAGCTCCTATACATCGTAAGTGATGGGAGAACATGAACTGTTGAAGACGATGAAGATGACCTCCACATAGAATTTTTTAGGATCTTTAAAACAAATAATGAAGTTTCAGAAATATATCCCCCCTTTTTAGGGCAAAGGATATTAACAAAGTATGCCCCCTCTTTAGGGTTAGCCATACTTCACATCTTCGTGTTTACGAAGCTCTGTGTTTCACGCAAAAAGGAACATGGCTCTCATGACTCTGCGTGACTTTTCATTTTGGCAGAAAATATCGATGTTGAAATAGTCATGCAGTTTTCATGACGACTCTGCATAATTTTTTATATATTGGCAGAGATGTTAATTATTGAATTATTCACACAGACTTCTGAGAGTCATCTTCTGGATAGATTAGTCTTGATCTGTCAGTGTGCTTTTGTCATCTTCACTTAACTGTAATTCTGGCAATGATGCGTGACTTTCATCCTAATCTGTCTGAGCTTTGCGTGACTTAATTATTTGCATGAATAAATCACTCAGCATGTCACAGTAGTATATCCATATGGAGTCTGCGTGACTTTTGAAATTTCCTTCAAAATACTGTAAGACACACATAGACATAGATATATCTGACTTTGTCTTCTGTCATTTCCTGTAGTGAACATCCGAAGCGAAGAAGCAGATTTTGAAGGGTGCTTGAGTATCTCATTTAAGCATGATCTATCTCACATAACATTCCCTCAATTTGATCTTCCTGAAGCAAGACTTTCACTGTTGACCAATCAAGACCACACAACCTTACTCTATTTGATGAATGGACAACCTTTCCAGAGTCTGGATCTGGTATCCCACAAGAAACCAGTATTCTTGTTCGGAGATGCTATAGCACAAAAATCTCAGCCAAAGGGCATTAGGGAGAAGGTGTGCTTCTGCTTTGAGGGGGATGTGAAACAACCCATGTATTGGCCAAAGGTTTCCCGGGGCTTGTCAATCATGAGACTTATGCATGCCAGCTATCCGAGAAAGATGTCTTGGTATTTGACAGAATATCAGCAGGCGAAAGCAAGCTGTATTATTTATAGGAAAGAGGGATTTTTCAGTGCCCCGGAGGATCATGTATCAGTGTTTCGGGGTCTGAAGCCTGGATGCATACCACCTGAAGACTCAGCCATATTGATGCCGTTTAGGATGCCCATTTTCATAAACGAATTCATGTCCAACAAGAATGCATTCTATCCGACCGATTCGACGCCAAGGATGAATGGTCTAATGAATCAGGAGAATGTGAGATGGAGGACTTTAGTCCACTGGGCTTTGGAGAATTTTGAAACTGAACTGAAGAAGATAAATCTCTATGATGCCGTCGTTAATTCATCCTACGGCTTCAAGCCTAACCCTTTTCTGTTCCTGGCTCCAGCTCCTTGGACAGGATACACAGAGGCGTTATCTTTGCGGTGGTGCGCCTTGTGTATGGTTATAAGTTGGATTTATTATCGGCGATGACCTGTAGACTGAATGCAGGTCTTCGGAATTTTGTAACTACCATGCTGTCTGCTCAGAGGCTGATGACTGAAGAATTCCCAAGGATAGAGATGCCTTTCACATTTTTATATGGTTGGCTTCTCCTTCATCATGATGGTCTGATACCTCCAGGGGCAGGAGGGAGTAGCAGTCTTTTTCTGGAGAGGTATTCTGGAGAGACGTTCTGGAAGGTTCACACCCTCCCAGAATGCAGAAATGTCTTGAATCGGGCATCATATTGGTCGATCCAATGTGTTCCTCCACCATCGGGCTATGAAAGTATGCCTTTAAGTATGATGGACGGAGATATGGGAAACCGGCTAGATGATGTAGCCTTCCAATAGTTACAGAGGATCCGGCCTTCTCATCTAGTATACCGTCACGAAGAAATGGCATATCTGGAACCATATTTACCAAGCCGATTTGCCAGACAATTCGGGTATGACCAACTCCACGTTGGGAACGCTACTACTTGTTTATCTGCTCGTGGAGGACTCATCGACGGAGCTCGAGCTTGGAGATATTTTGCGGCTAGAGATACAAAGGTCGTATTCTCTATGCCTAATCCTTTGTCTAGCTCGGGGCCAAAGATGCTTTATACGTATGCACGTTTCTATGTGTCGTCGAGCACCTTCAGACCGAGTTTCAATCTAAAGACCTTTGTTGCAGAGGATGATCCAGCTCCATCGAAGAGGTCAAAGAAGAAAATTGTTATTCAGCACTTTCCTTCAGAACCCGAGGATGAGACAACAGAAGTTGATCCTCCTTATGAATTATTCCAGGAAAGAAATTTCCCTGATGAGGTTCTTCCTCCTATATTTATATCTCTTTCCAAGAGGAAGAGAAGTGACGAATCTGAGACTGTCTCCAAGAGGAGTACTAGGTCTCAAACATCCAAGAACAAGAAGAAAGGGGTCTCGGTGACTGCTACTTCATCTTTGGGCGGTATCTCAGTTGATGAAGACGATGCCGCTGATAGGGACGAAGAGACCGATGAAGACGACGCCCCTTTAATAAGGAGGTCAAGAGGCAAATATGTTAAGAAGTCTGTCAGCAAAATTAAGGGTAATAAACTCCTAGAGACGATCATGAGTGGAGGAGCTTTGCCGGAAATAAATGAAGCAGCTTCTACTGAGAAGACCGAATCTGATAATATTCACCTTGCAACAGCTTCAACTGAACAGACTGAAGTAGAGTCTGTTCAAGCTCAGGAAGCAACTGCTCCGACCACAAGTGGAGTAGCTATTGAACCCTCGGAGACGAGGATAATCCCATTTGAGCATGGGACAGAAGGCATCATTCAAGCACTGGATGACCAGATTGATTACTCTGAAGAAGCAACTGTTTCGGAAGAAGCTACCAAACAGTCAGAAGTTCCTGAAATTCAAGCTGAAGAAAACATTTCTTTGGCCAGAGGCGATGAAGACGTTCTGGCGTCTGAGCTATCAGCTGCTAATGATCTGTTAAAGAATATTTGTCAAGATATCATTCTTCGACCCGATATTCCAGAGACAACTGAACCGGCAGCCAATACCGAGCTTGCTATCGTCATTGTTCCAGAGATTCATGAAGATGTAAATATCATTGATTCTGAATCGGAAGCTCATCCTGAAGACGAAGAAGAAGAAGAAGAAGCTGAAGGAGGAGAAGACTGGCATACTGGCATTTCGACTCCTTATGATGCGGATAAAGTGAAGGGGAACAGAATGAAGCTTAGCCCTGAACCTGTTCAATCACCGAACAATGCTGTAGCACCCAGTAATTCTGGAGCTGGAAGCAGCCATATAAAGCAGGTATCGGATACAATCATGAACCGGCTGCGAGAAGAAGCAAAACTCCCTCCACATACTGAATATGAACCTCAGTCAGGTGGAACTTTATTTCAGATTCTATTTCTGCTACTTCTCTACCTTTAAATGCTGATCATATTTTTCTTTAATTGTAGGAACAGCTGCAGCAATGAGCTCGACTCATGCTCCACTTATCCAAGCTGATGCTGATGAAGGGAGTTCACACTTGCCAACTTCTTCTGTCGCACATACTTCTGTTCCGAGGATAGAGAATATTCAAGCTTCTTCTTCCATGATGACAGCAACTCCTGGATTTGAGACTGGGCTAGCAAGAACCCTGGGAATGTATCCGGAGATCATTTATTCATATCTAGATACATATTCCAGACGATTCTTGAAGGATGAAGCTATGCCCTTTTCTGATCTCAGAACTATGGTCAAATTCCCACTGATGGCGCTGCGACATGCTGGTTGTGCATCTCAGAGCATCTTCTTCGAACATCTCCTGGATGAGTTAGAGGTAACTATCCGAAAATACTGGGAGACCAAGAAGGAGGACATTCAATCTTTGACTGTAGCTGAGATTGAGCAACTAGAGAATGAAGTACGGTCTTAACAGGCAGCTCTTGAAGCATTTCTTGCCTCTTCTACTGAAAAATTAGTAGAAAAGGGCGAAGAAATATTAGCTGCTCGTCAAAGAGTAGAGCTTTTAGAAAAAGACAACACATCCAAGACTGAAGAATTGAAGAAGTTGAAAGAGGAATTAGCTCGTCTTCAAGAGCGCATTGCTGTCATGAAAATAAAACAAGCTGAGGTTGCTATGGCTTATATCTTTGAAGCCGAACGTTGTGAGATTCTTCAGAAGGAACGGGAACAGATGCAGGCGGAACAGATTGAGGAAGCTAATCGTCGCCAGTCTGCCATCATTACTTTTGATGAACAGAATGTTACAATTGTAGCAACAGAAAGAGTTAGAAAAACTCATGAAGGGAAATTGAATGTTGTCCTAGATCGTATTAGAGAGCTGATAACTCCAAATAAGTGAATCTCTTTTATTTTCACTTTCACTTGTATTTCATGTTTTGATTCTGGAATGAATGAAAAATCCTTGATCTAATTTTTGGTTTTGCTGTTTTGGTGATGATAGATTCATAGAAAATATGTTCAGAGGTAAATAATACATGACATATTTCAGTAGAATAGAATATACAAATAAACTTTGTAATTCTATCAAATGATATTAAACCAGAAATGATCTTAGTTTAATACTGATTGAAAAAAAATAGAATTCAGACATAAAAATATCCTTGAACTCAATTTTTCATGATCTTTAGACTCGGAAATCAAAAGACTAGACGAATGAACGGGTTAACCGTCAGATTATAATGAACGGGCGAACCGTCGGATAGATGAACGGATGAACCGTCAGGCATTAATAAACGGATGAACCGTCAGATGAACGGATGAACCGTCAAGTATGAATCATTTTTCAAAACAGTCAATAAAAACCATATTGGAAGACAGAATATTGCAGTAAAAATCACCAATACTCGTATCGGAATCCCAAGAAGTGGTACTAAAAGAATCAGATCTCTTATCTTCGTCAGATTCAGGATCTTCATGGATAATATTGATAAAAGGAGCAGGAGCAATATAGCCCAATCCGCATTTTGTCCTTCCATATTTCAAAGGAGGAATACGAACATGCATTTTTCTTCATTTTCCACTATTGAGGCCAGTCCTGAAGTTATAGTCCATATTTTTGATGATGTCTTTAGATTGCTGACTATAACGACGTAGTTGTAATCTTCCAGTATCATCATTTCTGTCATCATCTTCTAAATCAGAAGGACTTTGGGGCCCTTTGTAGAAGAATATTAGAATGTCTCCTAGCTTTCTGCTGGGAACTAGGAAGTATAAAGATTGTACAGGTTCTAGGGATACATCTGTATGAACAGTCTGTACAACTCCAATGGTTATTGTGTTCAAGTCATCTAACAAATGTAAATAACTATGAACATAATTACACACATCAGCGTACTGCAGAGATGGAGACTTTTCGTTGAATGTAAAAGCAACAATATTTACATTGGAAGAAGGCTGAGCCTTAGAGATTTTAGCCAAGTCAATGACTAAAGGGGGAGAAGAAGAAGAAGTTTTGTTTCGATTAAGATCGATAACAAATGGCTCAGAAGAGGTGAGCTCCCTTGAAGCTTGAGATGGAAGAATAATCCGCCCTCCAACTGGAATTAGCAGAGTATCCTATTTCACATGTGGAGATACAGGAATTGCAGTACGCCCACTGACAGGAATAATCATTGTATCTTGAGCAAACGACTGAGGGTAACGGAGAAATTCGTTCAGTCACCGGAATGATGAAAGAACCTTCTTCAGAAAGTTTGGGAGCTTCTTTGTCAGCTGGAGGGATATCAGTAGGATCTTCAGGATTCTTAGAATAATCCTTTAGATAAGGTTTCCCCGTTCGAGTAGCACTAACAAGTGCTTCTTCTTTTTCTTTTGGCTCTGTGTCAGAGGTAGATCCGAGAGAAGTCATATGACATGACTTAATCTTTCCAACCTTCTTGGACTTTCGAGATGTAGTCTTTTGAGGAGATTCAAAATCTGCCACTAGATCAGGATGAATCCACATGATTTCTCCAGTTTCCATAGTGATTGGCACCAATCCTTCAGACTGTGGAGGAGGAATATTCACTATCTTAAGAGTTGCCTTGGGAATAGGAACGATCCCACTTTCAAGGAGTTGAGGAGGGAAATCTCCGAATTGCATAGAAACGACGTTGGAGGTGACGGTCTTCTCTTTTGGAGTAAGGGAGATAGCTCCAGATTTAATCATTTTTTGGATCTTTCCTTTCAGTACATAACATGTACGAATTGTGTGACCCAACATTCTGTGGTATGGACAGTATTTGGGATGATCTGTCTTACCAGCTTCATCAGGTTTCTTGATCTCAGGTAATTGTATTTTATTACCTTTCAGCAGACATTCAAAAATACTAAGGACATCATCGTCGTCAAAAGAATATTCTTCTTTGGGGCGAGGTGTTCTTGATTGTTGAGTTGTAGAGGCAGGAGCTTGAACAGTTGATGCATCTTTGCTCTGAAGATTAACTTCAAGAGTTTCTTTTCCCTTGCGAGCATTATTTTTATTGTTAGCACCTTGACCTGTTTCTTTGGGAGTCATCTGCACTCCTAAGCCTTTGAAGGTTTCAGCACTAATTTCTGCAGCTTTGGCACTGACTATGAAAGAAGGCCAGTCTTAAAATTGGGTAGATCCTGTCCACATGCTGATGATTGGCAACAAGTTTGATTTGCATGTGTCAATGGTGACAGCATCAGGAGTTCCAAGAGGCATCTTCAGAGCTTCTCTTCGAAACCGTTCAATGTAATCCTCTGTAGTTTCATTATTTTTCTGCTTGATTCTAATAAGAGCAGACATAGTCATGTCATTGAGCCCTTCATAGAACCGTTCAAGAAATATCTGTTTGAAACCGGCGAATGAAGTAATGCACCCATCTGGGAGACTTCTATACCATTCATAAGCAGTTCCCTTGAGACATCCAATAAATATCCGAGTAAGGAGGGCATCACTTGGTTGCAACTGGTCAGTCATCACTTCAAAGTGATTAATAAACTGACTTGGAGAAGTGGTTCCATCATAGAATGAGATAGTAGGAGGCTTGTATTTAGGAGGATAAGATACTTGCTTCCATTCTATCGGATAAGGTTGCTTGATGCCTAACCTTTGTAAACCATCCTTCTGTTTGAATGCCTCGAATTGAGTTTTGAGATTCCTCAATTCATCATTAACAACTCCGGAGGATTGTGGAGTTGTAGCTTGTGGAGAATAGTTGGGAGGAGGAACAGCATTATAAGCACTACCCCCAGTTCCAGAGAGACTAGGATTTGGTTGAGCTTGTCCAGGAGTATTGGATTGTACTGCTGGAGGAACTTGTACTGGACTCATATCAGTGTCAGTTGGTATGGCATCTGGTACAGTCTGTCGATTTGTATCTGTGTTGCCATGAGTTCATACATCGACTTCATAGTATCAGCCATAGACTTCATTTGTTGTTCCAAAGAAGCAATTCTTCGATCTTGAGGAGTCAAAGAAGAAGAAGGTTCATCAGTATTCCCATCAACCATATAAGTTGTGACTGTACGAGGGATTATTGATGAACTGGTAGATGTTGTTTGTTCTGAATCATTACTTTGTGCATCAAAGTCAATTATAGGAGAACTACCCCAGTAGGAAGAGGTGGGAAGTTAGATTCTCCAAGGAATTCAGAATCATCTTCAGAGATCAAATTTCTTTGACTAGAAGCTAAGGCTCTTGCTCTGGTATTTCTATATACTCCATCTGGACTATCAACCTCTACCCCCAGCATCCCGAGAGGTCATATTGACAGAAGCAAACAAAGGCTCATCTTCATCAGGCATAGGTTCACACTGAATCCGATTGAAGACAGATTGTCGTTTAGTTTGACATATGCATTGTATTGTGACTCTTGGCTGGAAGTCACATTCATGATCAACATGGTCATGAGCCATTGATTGACATCTGCATTGAATTATGACTCTTGGATAGAAGTCACATTCAGCATGGTCCTTTGTCACTGAATTACTCCTTCTCTTCTGTTGAAGATGTTCTCGTAAATCTATTTGTGAAGATTGAGGAGTATATTTCCTGTTCTTGGGTCTTGATGGCTCTTGATTATATAAAGAATGATTAATATGAGCCACATAGTTTCTTGCATACTCTGCATCTGGATCTCTTATCCTTGTTTCCAACTGGTATGGTTTCTTAACACTAGAAGTGTTTAGTTTTGTTCTTAGATCAGTTGGAGGTAACACATTAGTTTTGGAAACATGGAGTTTTCCTTCCATTGATCTGGATATTTGCAGAGAAGGAAGTATTGATCCATCCCTTTGATTAGGAGTTGGTAACAGACCCTCTTTTATGGACAAATTCTGTGCCCAATTTGAAGAAGTCATAGAAGAAGACACTAAGGAATGTTTCTTCTTAGACTCATTCAAGTTTTGAGACATAGAATGTTCAGAAGGAAGAGTAGTCAAAAGACCATCTCCTTTTCTTTGACTAACAAAAGTGTCAGTCAAAGCTGTTCCTGAAGTAAAAAACTACAGGAGCAGAAGAAACAACTAAAGAGTTATTCCTTTTCGAAGGGACTTTGTGTGGAAGACCACCCCCAGTTCCAGTAGAACTTGGTAAAGAAGAAGAGATAGCTAAAGAGCTATTCTTCTTAGATGAAATACACGCTGAAACAGACTTGGTTAAGGAACCAGTACTGTTAGCGTGGCTTTTGAATTTAAGATTACACGCTGGAACAGATTTGGCTGAGGAACCAGTACTGTCAGCGTAACTTTTAGGGGTGAAATTGCACGCTGGAGCAGATTTGGCTAAGGAGCCAGTACTGTCAGCGTAACTTTTGATTTTGGAAATACACGCTGGAACAGATTTGACTAAGGAGCCAGTACTGTCAACATGATTTTTGGTTTTAGGGAGACACGCTGGAACAGATTTGGCTAAGGAGCCAGTACTGTCAGCGTGACTTTTGGTTTTAAGGAGGCACGCTGGAACAGATTTGGCTAAGGAGCCAGTACTGTCAGCGTGACTTTTGGGATTAAATTTGCACGCTGAAACAGATTTGGCTAAGGAGCCAATACTGTCAGCGTAACTTTTGGATGTGAGATTGCACACTGGAACAGACTTGGTTAAAGAACCAGTGCTGTCAGCATGACTTTTGAATGCTGTCATCTTCGAGCGCACAAGAGTGTGCGTGCTTGCAGTAGAGTTCTTGCCAGTATTAGGAGTAGACACTGTGGCAGAGACTTCACCATTGACTACCAACTGATTCTTAGGGACATAAACAGAGTGTCCCTTCGATTTGGCAGTGGTAATGGAGGCTGGAGTGGGCTTGCCACTCTTAGCCCGCTGCATTTCTTCATAGGCGAGTTGATCGAGTTTGATCGTCATCATCTTCTTCGTCGAGCCGATTGACGAAGTGTCGCATTGAGTTGTTGCCATCTCAGAAGAGGAGATGGTTTTCCCCAGCAGAGTCGCCAATTTGTTTTCCATAAAGAAATTCTCTTATTTGTTGTGTTTCTGGGAAAATTACAACTGTAGGAATCCGATCTAGAAGACGATCGCTTTATCCCTTGGACTATGCGAAGAAGAAAGCTCTCAAAATTTTGACAGTAGATAACTATGTATCTGTACAATGAATGAGAAAAAGAACTCTATTATAGAGTCAAAAATAATAACCGAAAAGATAACTGTCTTCACAGCCTGTGCTTAGTTGAAAATCACGCAGGATTTACATACGCAAGGTTGTGAGCAGTTACTGGACATGGCCTGTAACTGTTTGGACACATGACAATCATGCATGAGTCGTGTGCAAGTTACAGGACACGCAGGCGAGAGATCAGTGGCATGGCTGCCACGTACTCTAATTTGATGAAATCCACGCAGACTTGTTGAAGACGAAATCCACGCAAACTCGGTGTAGAAAGCTTCAAAATCCACGCAAACTTGGGGCAAGAAGCTTCAGGATCCACGCAGACTTGAAGCAAGAAGCTTCAAAATCCACGCAGACTTGAGGAAGAAAACTTCCGAATCCACGCAAACTTGAGGTGAAGAACTCAAAGATACACGCAGACTTGAGATAGGACTGCCAGCTGTCTTGATTTTGCGTGTCTTGACTGACACAAAATCTCTGACAGTGATTGCTTTGTCAGTCGCATTAAATGACAAGAAACCCTTTTTGGTATGCCAATTCGATGAAGGCTGAGTCTTGCTGAAGAAGATTTCAAAAATCACGCAATAGACGGCTGTGATCTCTCGAATTCTGTGCATACGTGGCATACGAAGAGACATTCTTCGACTGTCGTGCTGTCAGTCATAATGACTCTCTGACAAATAATGAGCTGTTCCCCAGCGTGATTTGTAAATATTGTCTGGATCAACTGAGCGTGACTCTGTCCTGATCAACTCAGCGTGACTGCTGGACTTGTTCTGATCAACTCAACGTGACTGTCATTTTTAAAGGCCTACACTTGATACTTAACTAACTAGGGTTATCACAAGCTTAATTACTAGCAAGATGCAATGAGCTACGCCTACGGCCACAAGCCCTGCAGACTATCCAGGTTATCCAGACGCAAGGTTCAAGCTTAGAGTTATCATGTCTTGCTAGGTGACTTGGATGCAACACACGACGGTGTGCATAGTAATCGTTTTATGTAGTGCCCCACATAACAGTGAGCTGGAAATGTGCCCTACTCGTCGGCAGGCTACAAGTCCATCAAGGAAGGCGCCCAGATAATGGGATTGTTTGTAGCCGGAATACCTCTCTATATGCTCTACTTGATCAATCTAGTCATTAACCTAGTCAGATTCGGTATGAATCCCTGACCGTGGTAACCAGGGATACATGTCCTAGACATGATGCGAGACAAGACTGGTTGCTTATACAGGCATATTCAATACAATCACCCACGGTGTCAAGAATTCACTTAGCACGTCAGGTGGGCCGTCGCAACAGCGTATCACGGCTATCATGTCGGGTTACTTATCAAGATTACTTATCAAGGCAAGGGTGCGTCACAAAGGGCCACCGTCAAGAATTATTATGTTAAATTACTTGTCAAGAGTGCACCACGGCGGGTCACTATCAAGAGTTATCCTGTAAGGTCATAAAGCCATGTCGTGTTCATGTGAGTGCACCATAACGGGTCACTGGTCATGCAATTCCATCACTAAGCCATGTTCAGATTACATTCATAAATAATATCAAGATCATATCGGGTTCATGTCGAGTCTACCTCAAAAGGCATAGGGATATAGAATTGGGTGCAAGATCATAAAAGGGGAACATGGGGGACATAAAACACCAAGGGGGGACAAGGGGTAGTCGTACGCTCAGGTCACGCGTACCCAGTCAAGTCTACGTATGAAATCAAGTCTGCCTGCGTACCCAGTCAAGTCTGCGTACGAAATCAAGTCTGCGTACCCAGTCAAGTCTGCGTACGAAATCAAGTCTGCCTGCGTACCCAGTCAAGTCTGCATACAAAATCAAGTCTGCCTGCGTACCCAGGCAAGTCTGCGTACGAAATCAAGTCTGCATACCCAGTCAAGTCTGTGTACGAAATCAAGTCTGCGTACCCAGTCAAGTCTGCGTACGAAATCAAGTCTGCGTACCCAGTCAAGTCTGCGTACGTAATCAAGTCTGCCTGCGTACCCAGTCAAGTCTGCGTACAAAATTAAGTCTGCGTACCCAGTCAAGTCTGCGTACGAAATCAAGTCTGCGTACCCAGTTAAGTCTGCGTACGAAATCAAGTCTTCGTATCCAGTCAAGTCTGCGTACGAAATAGACACGCTGCCAACAGGCAGCGTACTCAAGTCTGTGTATGCTGCGCTAAAGAGCGCGCGCAGCTCAGTGGCGTAAGCTAAAAAGCTTTGCACACTGCTCACTGTCTTCTCCAACCAGCAAGAACTTCATGTTTTGAACCCAAGCTTCAAATGTTCATAACTTGGTCAAAACAAGTCCAAATCTAACTTTTTAAAGGTCAAAATTGGGTAGAAGAAAATTTTCTACAACATGGAACCATCAAAACTTGAAAACAAAGAAGTTTGATAGATCAAAACCACCAAATCCGAAAATAACAAATTTCTAGATCTACAAGATTTAAAGCCTCAAATAGAAAATGACAAGTTCTAATGTGTCTTAGAAACATGAAGAGAAGCTAATGGAACAATAAAAATGGGCTCTCTTGTGGAAGCAAGTTGCACTTGCCTAAGGGGTGTTCTTGGTTGGTGGTGGGTTTAATGGAGAAGGAAGAAGAAGTTAATGAGAAAGTGGAGGAGAGAGAGAAGTTAGGTGGGTTATAAAGGGGAATGGTGGTGGTTTATCATGATGAACCAAGAAATAAACCAAGACATCCCAAAAATAAACCAAGTTAAACCATTACATGCTATGATGAACCTAATCAAGATTAAACTGAAATTAGCTAGCCAGGCATAAAATAAAAATATATGTCAGGATTCCATATACGTATACTGGAAATACGTAGAACGAAAAACGGGGGGGTGACAACTCTACCCACCTTAAAAGAATTCCGTCCTCGGAATTTAATCAAGAGGCTAGAGATGTCGAGCAAGCTATATCAATTGCAGACAATATAGGACTAGCAGTCAATCAAGCAATCATTCATGCGAGCAAGGAACTTAAGCATAAGGCATAAGAAAGACATTATACCTTACGAGTCAAACAGGTCGGGATATCGCGATCGGATATCATCCTCACGCTCCCATGTTGACTCACCCAAAGAGTGATGACCCCAAGCAACACGGACTAACTTGATAGTCTTCTTCTTGAGTATCTTCTCCCTCCGGTCTAATATGGATACGGGTCTCTCCTCATACGAAAGGTTGGTACCAACAACCAATTCCGAATGATCAAGGACATGACTCGAATCCGGGATATACCGTCGTAACTGAGATATGAAAGACATCATATACCTCACGTAATGATGGCGAAAGAGCGAGACGATAGGATACATCACCTACTCGCTCTAGAATATCAAACGGCCCTATATACCTAGGACTGAGCTTTTTCCGCACGCCGAATCGAATGACGCCAGGGTAGGCGAGATCCTAAGGAATACGTGGTCGCGGACAGGAAATTCAAGGGGATGCCGATGAGAATCGGCCCAATGACGCTGGCGATCTTGGGCAACTCGAAGATAATTTCTGACTTGTCTGACCACCTCAATAGTCTGCGTCACCATCTGGTCCAAGCATTTGCCTCTCACGATATCGTCCCAAGCTAAAGGAGATCTGCACTTCCTACCGTACAAGGCCTCGAAAGGTGCCATCTGGATACTAGCCTGAAAACTGTTATTGTACGAGAACTCTACGAGATGCAGGTGATCTTCCCACGAACCACCGAAGTCGAGTGTACATGACCGCAGCATGTCTTCAAGAGTCTGGATCGTGTGTTCTGACTGACCATCTGTCTGCGGATGGTAGGCTAAACTGAACTTGAGACGAGTTCCCAAACTCTCTTGAAGACTCCGCCAAAAGTACGAGGTGAATCTCGAATCTCTGTCGGACACAATACTGACTGGCAACTCCATGCAATCTGACTATCTGCCTGAGGTACATATCTGCAAGCTGATCCGTCGACTGGCCGATTCTGAAAGGAAAAAAATGAGCTACCTTCGTGAGACGATCAACTATAACCCAGATGGCATCTCTCCCAGCTGGGGATCTAGGTAATCCAGTTACAAAATCTATGGTAATGTGCTCCCATTTCCATTCTGGGATCGGTAAAGGTTGAAGAAGTCCAGCTGGTCTCTGATGTTCAGCCTTAACTTGTTGACAAACTAAACAACAAGAGACAAACCGGGCTATCTCCCTCTTCATGCCATTCCACCAATAATGCTGTCGAATATCCACGATACATCTTCGTACCGCCGGGGTGAATGGAATACTGAGAACTGTGGGCTTCTGCCATGATTTCCTGTCTGATGTCACCACTGGGTACACAAAGACGTCTCCCATGTCGGAGTGTACCATCTTCATGAATGCATAACTCTGGTCTCTGTCCTGCCACACATTCTGTCCTAAGCCGCTGAAGCTTAGAGTCCATGGACTGAGCTAACTTGATCCTCTCAACTATGCTGGACTGAACTTGCATACTGGCCATCAATGCCACACTGGAAGGAAGAACAACTTCAATGCCCATTTTCTGAAGATCTGCTAACAATTCTGGCTGCGCTGTTAGAAAATAAACTCCGGCTCTCCTGCTCAATGCATCTGCTACCACGTTGGCCTTCCCAGGATGATACTGCAAGCTGATGTCATAATCCACAAGTAGCTCTAGCCATCTCCTCTGACGCATATTAAGATCCTTCTGGGTAAACACATACTTCAGACTCTTGTGGTCGGTGAAAATCTCCATCCGATCTCCATACAAATAATGTCTCCAAAGTTTTAATGCAAAAACTACGGCTGCTAACTCCAGGTCATGGGTTGGGTAATTTCTCTCATGGTCACGAAGTTGACGGGATGCATAAGCGACTACCTTACCATGCTGCATCAAGACACATCCTAATCCCTTGCCGGATGCGTCGCAATAAACTGAAAATCCTCCCGTCCCGTCGGGAAGAGTGAGAATGGGGGTCGTCATCAATCTTCGCTTCAACTTCTCAAATGAACTCTGACACTCTGCCGTCCAAGCAAACTGCGCATCCTTACGGTCAACTGCGTCAGTGGTGCTGAAATCCGAGCAAAGTCTGACACAAAGCGTCGGTAATAGCCGGCCAATCCGAGGAAACTCTGAACTTCTGCAACGTGCTAGGCACTGGCCATGTCTCTATAGCCACTATCTTCTGGGGATCAACTTCCACTCTACCTCTGGTGATGATATGACCCAAGTACGTGATACGATCCAACCAAAACTCGCACTTACTGAACTTCGCGTACAACTGGTGCTCCCTGAGAATATGAAGGACTATACGAAGATGCTGCTCATGCTCTGCCTCGTTCTTGCTATAGACTAAGATGTCGTCTATGAACACTATCACGAACTGGTCCAAATAGGGCATGAAGATACGATTCATGAGGTCCATGAATACGGCCGGCGCATTAGTCGCTCCAAATGGCATAACAAGGAACTCCCAATGTCCATACCTAGATCTGAATGCTGTCTTCGGGATGTCCTGCTCTCTGACTCTGATCTGATGGTACCCTGACCGCAAGTCAATCTTCGAGAATACTGCCGCTCCCCTGAGCTGATCAAATAAATCATCTATCCTTGGTAAAGGATATCTGTTCTTAATGGTTACAGAGTTCAAGGTACGATAATCAACACATAATCTTGACGTACCATCCTTCTTTTTCGCAAGAAGCATCGGAGCTCCCCAAGGTGATCCGCTAGCACGAATGAATCCCTTGGTTCTAAGTTCTTCAATCATCTTGTACAAGACCTCCAACTCTGATGGTGCCATCCTATAGACTCTCTCTGACACTGGTGCCGTCCCTGGAATCAAATCGATAGTGAATTCTATCTCTCTCTCTGGGGGCATGCCTGGAAGCTCTTCGGAAATACGTCAGGAAACTCTTCTACAACTCTGGGAAACTGAACTGCTGCTGCTACGGCCATCCGCAATGCTGGGGAAGAAGGTTCTACTCCGCCTCGAGAAAATGAAAACTCTGGCTCACCGGGAACACTAAAATAATCTTGCCGGCATGGCAATCTATACTAGCATACTGGTCCCTCAACCAATCCATTCCTAGGACCACATCATAATCGGCCATCGGAAACTCTATCAACCTAGCGGGAAACTCTCTACCGCTGACTACGATTCGACACGAGGAAAACACCCTATCTACACCCACAAGTCCGTTACCAGTAAGTATATTGAGCTTTACCGAAATGACTCGGGCTCCAGTCCTATCCGTGTCGCGAATCGTGCAGACATAAATGAATGCGATGCACCTGAATCAAATAATACTGATGCAGAAAAAGAATTGACGAGAATGGTACCTGCCACCACCTCACCTGATGCCAACTCCTCTACAGTCAAAGCCATCGCTTGACGTGCCCTCTGGGTGCTGGTCCCCTCTGCTGGAAACCTCTCTGGCGGTTCTGAACCTGAGCTTGGACCTGGGCATACTGTTGCGGTCGCTGCTGGGAATGCCTGAGCCTGAGGCGACAATGGCCTCAGAGCTGCTGCTGCTGCTGCATTGGTGCTGGTCCCCTCACTGAGGGACTAGTCTGGGCCGATAAGGATGAACCGGCTCTGTGGACAGGATCCTATCATGTGATCCGCTGCCCCACAAGCCAAACACAATCCTTGTGCTCGGCGACATTCTGATACTACTGCCCTGGCTTTCCACAATTAGTACAGCCCATCGTGGAAGACTGCCTCCGCTTCTGCTTCTGAGGATAGTCGGAGTCG
The DNA here is from genome assembly GCA_029216955.1 of Iris pallida. Taxonomy (NCBI): domain Eukaryota; kingdom Viridiplantae; phylum Streptophyta; class Magnoliopsida; order Asparagales; family Iridaceae; genus Iris; species Iris pallida. Next base: position 7,158,213 of record JANAVB010016598.1, on the reverse strand, counting down.
AATGCTGAACCGACGTAACTGATGCTGCCCTCCTTGGAGCTCCAATGGTCAAGGCCCTAGCTGCCGGGGCTGAGGCTGAAGACTGGATCATCTGACCATGGGACCGCTTCCGTCCTCCAGTTTTGTCTACAATTCTCTGCGAGGTATACTCATGCCTCTTAGCTGCCCGCAAAACAGCATCAAAGGTCTGATGCTCAAACTGCTCCACTGCTAGAATGATCTCTAGGTGGAGTCCCTGCTGGAACCGCTGCGCTCGATCAAACTCGGTTGCCACCAAAGTGGGGAGCAAACCGACTCAGTCTTGAAAACTTGGCCGCATATCCATCGACCGTCCTGCTCATCTGCCTGAGATTGGTGAACTTCGTCTGTAGGTCATGCCGAGCCACAGCATCGAAGTACTTGATCTGAAACTTGTCACTGAATACCGCCCACGGAACAGGCGTTGCCAAACCAACTGCTATCATCGCCCACCAGGTGCGGGCTAGGTCCAATAACTGTAGACATACCATAGCTACCTTCTCTCCTTCTGGAGTCTTGGCTGCATCTAAGATAATCTCAACGTCCTGGAGCCACGCATCGGCTGCAATAGCGTCTTCATCCCATCAAAGAAGGGAGGGTTGAGGCGCTTGAAACTGCTAGCCGTATGTTCCCTTGATAACCAACACGGCCCATGGCTCCTGTACACCTGGTACAGGGCATCGCCCCGACGATCTTGATGCAAGCAATGCCTGAAGAGACCCACCAAGGTGCCATCGTCAGGCTCTGCAGGCTGGACTGGCTGAACTGGGGGCTCGGGGTCCCCGGAATGCATGACTCGGGAGGCCACTCCAGAGTGCTGGGCTTGGTCTCCAGGTTGCTGCTGGTCCACTGGAGGTGCTCCGCCTTGCTGATCGGTAGGACCAGGAACAATGCGCTGAAGGAAACGACATAGGGAACAATAAGAAAGGACCATGATAGATCGAGGATATAAACATGTGATCAGGTCAAGGATTCTGAAAGATCAGAAGGCACGAGTAGAGATCAAGGGGAGTGCTGATTGAGACATCTATCCGGTAAACCCTCACACATCTTGAGTTACAAGACCTGCATGGGCCACCACTTAAACCGTGTCACGCCCCAGAACCAGAATACTGGAGAGCGGGGGACAGACACAGCCAGCTACGTACATTGAAGTGAATCTCACATCGCAATGCGGTCACGGCTGTCTAGATGCATGAGGGTTTACTACAAGCTATCAGTCTCTTAAGGTCATAACAAGCCTAGTGTCTCAATCTCAAGCAACAAGTAGATATAACAAGATGGTAGATCATCAGACATACAAAGTAAGGCGTCCCATACATTACATATTCAGATGATCATGAAGCTAGTCATACAAAATACGAAGACTAGCAAGAGTTTAAGTCATACATGATCAACCCTAGGATTCGTCAATCATGCTACAGCCCGTAGGCAGACAGTAAGTAAAGTTGCAAACGAGCTAACACTTGCTCGGCGGCTAAACGCCTCAAAAGAATATTTTTACAAGAGAGTGGGAGAGAAAATGAAAACCCACTCGTTGCCAGGATTCCTTCTAGTGTTCACCATCTGGCAGGAAAGTTGGGAGATCCTCGTAGCTGCTCCGAAATCTGGCCATACAAAACCAGCTGGGTCAGACCCCAGAAAGAGCAAGTGCCACAAAGGAGGCTTCACTTAAGAACTAAAACCAGCATGTCAGCACATAAATCATAGATGAAATAACATAACATGAGTTAAAGAAAGATGATAAACGATAAGATAACTAATGGACTATTCCGGTAACCAAGTTACAACCCGTAACCAAACAAGGACCGGGGTTGTAACCCTTCACCTGAACAGAACTTAGCCTCGAACCAATTATCGGTAAAGTAAGCATAAACAAGCATGTCCGGAGATATCCATGTACCGGATCTGGACAAGACTAGACAATAGGACTCCATCCATCATTCACGGCCAAGCAAAGAGTACGGCTTGATACTTAACTAACTAGGGTTATCACAAGCTTAATTACTAGCAAGATGCAATGAGGTACGCCTACGGCCACAAGCCCTGCAGACTATCCAGGTTATCCAGACGCAAGGTTCAAGCTTAGAGTTATCATGCCTTGTAGGTGACTTGGATGCAACACACGACGGTGTGCATAGTAATCGTTTCATGTAGTGCCCCATAACAGTGAGCTGGAAATGTGCCCTACTCGTCGGCAGGCTACAAGTCCATCAAGGAAGGCGCCCAGATAACGGATTGCTTGTAGCCGGAATACCTCTCTATATGCTCTACTTGATCAATCTAGTCATTAACCTAGTCAGATTCGGTATGAATCCCTGACCGTGGTAACCAGGGATACATGTCCTAGACATGATGAGACAAGACTGGTTGCTTATACAGCATATTCAATACAATCACCCACGGTGTCAAGAATTCACTTAGCATGTCAGGTGGGCCGTCGCAACAGCGTATCACGGCTATCATGTCGGGTTACTTATCAAGATTACTTATCAAGGCAAGGGTGCATCACAACGGGCCACCGTCAAGAATTATCATGTTAAATTACTTGTCAAGAGTGCACCACGGCGGGTCACTATCAAGAGTTATCCTGTAAGGTCATAAAGCCATGTCGTGTTCATGTGAGTGCACCATAACGGGTCACTGGTCATGCAATTCCATCACTAAGCCATGTTCAGATTACATTCATAAATAATGTCAAGATCATATCGGGTTCATGTCGAGTCTACCTCAAAAGGCATAGGGATATAGAATTGGGTGCAAGATCATAAAAGGGAACATGGGGGACATAAAACACCAAGGGGGGACAAGGGGTAGTCGTACGCTCAGGTCACGCGTACCCAGTCAAGTCTGCATACGAAATCAAGTCTGCCTGCGTACCCAGTCAAGTCTGTGTACGAAATCAAGTCTGCGTACCCAGTCAAGTCTGCATACGAAATCAAGTCTGCGTACCAGTCAAGTCTGCGTACGAAATCAAGTCTGCCTGCATACCCAGTCAAGTCTGCATACGAAATCAAGTCTGCCGTACCCAGTCAAGTCTGCGTACGAAATCAAGTCTGCGTACCCAGTCAAGTCTGCATACAAATCAAGTCTGCGTACCCAGTCAAGTCTGCGTACGAAATCAAGTCTGCGTACCCAGTCAAGTCTGCGTACGAAATCAAGTCTGCCTGCGTACCCAGTCAAGTCTGCGTACCCAGTCAAGTCTGCGTACGAAATCAAGTCTGCATACCCAGTCAAGTCTGCGTACGAAATCAAGTCTGCGTACCCAGTCAAGTCTGCGTACGAAATCAAGTCTGCGTACCCAGTCAAGTCTGCGTACGAAATAGACACGCTGCCAACAGGCAGCGTACTCAAGTCTGCGTACGCTACGCTAAAGAGCGCGCGCAGCTCAGTGGCGTAAGCTAAAAAGCTTTGCACACTGCTCACTGTCTTCTCCAACCAGCAAGAACTTCATGTTTTGAACCCAAGCTTCAAATGTTCATAACTTGGTCAAAACAAGTCAAAATCCAACTTTTCAAAGGTCAAAATTGGGTAGAAGAAAATTTCCTACAACATGGAACCATCAAAACTTGAAAACAAAGAAGTTTGATAGATCAAAACCACCAAATCCGAAAATAACAAATTTCTAGATCTACAAGATTTAAAGCCTCAAAATGGAAAATGACAAGTTCTAATGTGTCTTAGAAACATGAGGAGAAGCTAATGGAACAATAAAAATAGGCTCTCTTGTGGAAGCAAGTTGCACTTGCCTAAGGGGTGTTCTTAGTTGGTGGTGGGTTTAATGGAGAAGGAAGAAGAAGTTAATGAGAAAGTGGAGGAGAGAGAGAAGTTAGGTGGGTTATAAAGGGGGATGGTGGTGGTTTATCATGATGAACCAAGAAATAAACCAAGACATCCCAAAAAAAACCAAGTTAAACCATTACATGCTATGATGAACCTAATCAAGATTAAACTGAAATTAGCTAGCCAGGCATAAAATAAAAATACATGTTAGGATTCCGTATACTGGAAATACGTAGAACGAAAAACGGGGGTGACACTCACTAACTTCACAGTTTAAAGACAATTCTATCATTCTCAGTTTATTCTTCAATCATTCTAACAAAGTCGAGCCACTTAACTGTACTGCCATTAAGCTCAGATAAACAAGGCAAGGTATAAACAAAATTTAACCAATAAACCTACTGCTCGGTTCTAAAATGGACTGTTCAGTTAATATTTCATTCAATCAGTTATGAAAATAGAATTTGAATGATTAGGCTTGTCATGGGGAGTGAAAATATAGTTCAGATTCAACTCAGACTTGAATCAGATAACTAACCCGAGCCCTCCACAACACCCCATGCAGATTAGAAACTCTGCCAACAGCAATGGGACCAAATCGAGTTAACATCAGTCCTATCATGAAGACATACCCAACCTGTTAATGAGTTTACCTACTGAACTGATAAACCTATACCTGTCTGGATACATCTCCTCAAGTCCCCTTCGATAAAGCCACAACCAATTGAACCTGTAGAGTTCTCTGTTTTAGTTGGTACCAAACAGTCACCTATATATCATACCAGTTCTTCCTAAACACAACTTAAAGAATTATAGACTAGAGTATCACAAGTCTGATCACAGAATCATAGCTTAACTTCCCTAGAGCTAAACTCAGATAAACAATCCTGGACAAAATTCGAAACCACTGCTCAAGAAAAGCTTCAAACCATAACTCATACGACAAGATTTAACTCAAATTGAGGGAACTTGTGACACAAAACTAGGCATAACTCAAAATCATAACCTTACAAAATTACACTCAACTTCCTGCTATTTATCTTATCAAATATTACCTTCACAATATTGAATCACCATAAAAATTTCACAATTAAAATACTGCCAACCATTCAATCCCAGAGGTTTACTTGCAACACTACAAACTGGACACCCCCAGGGTTCGACACGAACAACCTAAACTACATGTCATGTGTTGGTGTATGGTACCTCGAGATGGACACAATTATACACTCTGACACAGCCAATTCTGACAGCAACAAGAATAGAACATACTAAAATACAACCTAAAGGAAATAATTAACCAACAGATTTGATAAGACAATTATCTGTACGAGTTGAATCCTAAAAGGAAATTCTCCACCAAGTCGGATACGACTCTCGTGTGCAAGTCTCGAACGAAATCCTAAATCATCATTGATACAAATAAGTAATGATCAGTGAGATGGATATCTTGAGTTTCTCTGATACATTCGAAACCAAAAATAGAATCGATCAAATCAAATCTATGGACTGATCTCTCAACATGAATTCTAAGATAATAATTCAAATTTATTGGACAATCAGAGGCACGTATCAAAGTGTTTCAGTAAATTCAACTAAAGAGGAAAAATGAAGGGATCAAGAACTACTTACTGAGTGTGAATTGATATATTATCAACGACTCGATCAGTTGATCACAATCTGATATAAAATAGAAGAATTCATCAAACCTGAGGAGCTAAGGATCAAACAACATACATAGATCACCAATTGACTCAAGCAACAGAGTAATACTGAGGAGATCGAATCACTCACCGTTTCGTTCTCTCGACTGTTCTCACGATCGATCAGGAAATATGAGATCCTTTCCTACAATATTAATTTAAGGGAAATGATCGGTCATCAAGAGTTTGAGGACAGCACCAAGAACCCAAGGATGAAATTCGAGAGATTGAAACATACCTAGTAGATCTGGACTTCTGGGAGAAGGAGAGGTATGCCGAGAGTCTGGTTCAAATGAGAAGAGAACCACCACCCATGCCATGGCCGCTGCTGCTACAAAATTTGAATTCTAAACTTGGCTTGGGGAGAAAGAAATCAAGGGAAGAGAACTTGATTCTCCAAAGTTTTGCTCAACAGAAATGAGGGGGAGTGGCAGTTAGGCCGTTAGGCCAGATCCAAATTTTTTAGGGAAAAAAAAGATGGATGGAAATTTATTTCAAGCTCTGAACGAACTTGAACAAGGATCAGAGAAGAACTTCTTCTCTGCAATAAACAGCCATACCAGGCTGCCCCAAGGAATTGGGCTAGGAAGCCCAATAACTATTCAAATGGTTAAGGACAAAGAAATAAAAAAGAATAACAAAGAAATAAGAATTTATTAAATCAAAGGAAAATTTATTCTTAAAAGAATTTCAGGAAGTGAGGTTACACATACCACCAATGCCTCGACAACGATGGTCGACGGTAGATGAAGGCAAGCAGGTTATTGGAGATCAACGTAAGGCTGGGGTCCCGAAATCCTACGTGGATATGTTGAATGGAGGGGCGAATAGCTTGCCAGCACAGATGTCTTATGTTCAACCGAAGATGGTGGGCACAATACTCCGAACGACTCTGATGGAGGAAGATCTTGCTGAGACCGTGGACTACTGGTGCAACTCAGTCATCCTATATGTGATTGGCTCGATACCGTTTTATGGACAGATCCATGCGTACGCGGCACGAGTTTAGAGACCGAAGGGCGGTATGAAGTTTTTCTCACGAGAAAATGGCTTGTATCTCGTGCATTTCTGCCTGCAGGAGGACATAGAGCGGGCCCTCCAGGGAGGACCGTGGACCTTTGATGACAAACTTATTATCATGAAGACGTAAACACCGGAGTCGACTTATGAGCAGGAAGTTCTTCTCACAGTTCCAATTTGGATCAGACTACCGGGTTTACCAGCTAACCATTGGAGCATCTCTATGATGATAAAGTTTGTCAATGTCATTGGCACGTCTATTAAGGCCGATGAAGCTACGACGTACAGGACCCGTATGGGATATGTACGGATCTTTATTGAAGTAGATGCGAGTGCTGACCTGCCGCCTTTCGTTGAGTATGAGGTGCCTTCCGGTGGAGTCTAGTGCAGTATGAGTTTGTGCCACAAGTTTGCAGCCATTGTAAATATTTTGGGCATCCCTTAAAAGGGTGTTCGGTAGGGGAGGTCGGGAATATGAAAGGACACGGGGTGACTGGTACTCTTGGAGATAGTGGTCTACGCAGGTAGTGGGACACTTTGCCTGCAGGAGGCATCCACCTCTATGTTGGAGGGGGTCCAACCAAGTACAGAGGGGGCCGATACATCTCAAGTTAATCCTTTCTCTCAATGGATGGATCGGGTGATGTAGCCTCATGGAGAAATGACTGATGCAGGTGGCCACCAGGGCCCTGATGCAGAAACCGGGACTGGAATAGAGATGGAGAGAGATGGCCAGGCCTTGGCAGAGAGCGGAGAGGGTACTACTGCTGTTGTGCACGAATTCAATCTCGGACAGATTATTGTTTTCTAGTCCAAACGTAACAAGTCTTCAGGCCGTCTGAGAGGGCATAGCGAAAAGAAGGTGACAGAAGACCGTACCTACCAGCCAGAGGAGAGCACAAGCAGAAAGCGTCGGCGGTACTACCAAGAGAGGATGGAGGGCAAAAGGCGATGAGGATTCGGACTACGGACACCTCTGACCTGTGTGTTACCAAACCCAGATGGAAGAACCATTGTGAAAATGGTGGTGATCCCAGCAGATTTAGCCCACCTCTCGAGATTTCTCCGGAAGGCGCAACGGCAGATGGTCAGTTGATGGAGCACGCTATTTTCCCTAATGGCGGCTCTGAAGATGTTGAAGGGACATCCCCTGGATATTAAATGTCTATCTTAGCCTGGAACGTTCGAGGGGCATGTGCGATAGGGAGATGGAAGGAGATCAGAGAGGTACCGAGGCTCGAAGCTTGCTCCATTGTAGCGCTACTAGAGACTAAAATTAAGTCTCCTTGACTGCTACAATGGAGGACCCAACATCAATGGTGTCAGGTGCATAACTTGGAGGTAGGAGGGGTGGCACATATCTGGGTGATTGGGATAGTAAAAGCTGGACTGGACAGGTAATTCATCTGTCAGATCAGCTTATTGTCGTATCTTTTACTAATAGGGGGATGGCTTTCATCTTGGGAGCAGTGTATGGCTATAACGATAGGAGGCTGCAGGAAGCTCTATGGGAGGAGATTCTCCAAATCAGTATTGCAGCTAAAAATCAATTCCATATGCCGCTGCTGCTGATGGAAAACTTCAATGCGCTACTTTCAATCACAAAAAAGTGGGAGGTCGACGTGTCCCAAACGGAGTCCTGCGAGATTTCCAAAGTTGCCTTCTGCGATCTAGTTTGCAGGCGATGAAAGAACCGGTCATATCTGGTCTTAGCATAATAAGGCTACCCACAAACGAGTTGCTTGCGAACTCGATCGTGCTTTGGAGAATCGGGAGTGGTTTACTATGTTCCCAGATGTGGTTGCTGAGTGCCTCCCAGCTGACACGAGTGATCATTCGCCAGTTCGCATTCATTTATCGACGGTTGTCACCTAAAAGGCGCGCCCGTTTAGGTACAACAACAAATGGAGCTGTATGGCGGGTTATACGGAGGTTTTCCAGGCGGGTTGGAGATATCCCGTTGAGGGAAATCCTCAATTCTGTATGGTTCATAGGCTGAAGCGGGTGAAGGCGGGTTTAAAACTCTGGGCAAAAAGTTCATGTCATACCCTTCTCTCAGATAAGGAGAACCAACTTCGGGAGGCACATATAGCTTTGCAGGAGGATATTCTTAATGGCGACCTAGCAACGGTAGAGCAGGACCTGTGTAAGAAAGTCGGGCCACTCTGTACACTGGAAGAGATCGAGATGGCGCAATGAGCCAATTATAGCTGGCTGCGGGATTGTGACAAGTGCTCCAAGTTCTTCTATGATATCATCCGGGCTCGTCAACATCGTAATCATATCTCTAAGCTATATAGGATTGACGGCCAAGAGGTGTTTAATGCTACTGCACTACAGGAAGAAGCACTCAGGTACTATACTGAGGTTTATAATCAAACTATGTATCTATTGACTTTTCGGAGATTGTTTACAAGAGGCTGGTTACCCTTCGGGGTAACAATGTACTTCTGGCACCAGTGACTATGGAGGAGATTGAAGCTATTGTACGTCATGCGGACCTGAATAAATCTCATGGCCCAGGTGGTTTTGGGAGTCAGTTCTTTAAAGTCCACTGGAATATTCTGAAGGAGGAGGTGCTGGAGATCGTTCGAGATTTTTTCGACAAAGACATGCTGCTTAAGGAGCTCAACCATACTTTTTGACACTTATTCCGAAGAAGGAATGAGCAGCGGCTCTTAGTTTTTTTTATCCTATCTTCTGCTATAATTTTATCTATAAGGTTATCACTCACCTGATGTGCAGACGTATGGATCAGATTATTCAGGGCCTGGTGTCTAGTAATCAAGCAGCTTTTGTGAAGGGACGGTCTATTGCTGATAACAGTCTTCTTGCCCATGAGCTGATCCGGGACTTCAACAAACTGGGAGGAGATAAAGTGTGTGTCAAGCTAGATCTGAGGAAGGCATATGATTCCGTCAACAGGGAGTTCGTGTGCCACATTATGCTTGCTATGGGATTTGACTGTACTTGGGTGGATAGGGTCTGGGTCTGCATTTCCACTCCCTCTTTCTCCGTCCTTATCAGGGGTCAGCCGTATGGCTTCTTCGGCAGTTCATGTCACGCCCCAGAACCAGAATACTGGCAAGTAGGGACAGACCATGCCAGCTACGTATTCCAAAGTACTCCAGTACCCCGAAATAACGTATAAGCTGTAAAGACATGGGGGTTACTACTACAATCCAACAGTCAATCCTAGGTCGAACGATTCTAGGTATCTCAATCACAGACAAATATGCAAAGTACAAGAAGTATGATCATCAAACATAAAATAGTAAAGTGTCCCAAACTATATGTACATGGATGATCATGAAGCTAGTAATACAAAGTGGAGAACTAGCAAGAGTAATAGTCATACATGATAAGCTCTAGCTATAGTCTAGAATATACAAATCATGTTTAGGCCCGTAGGCTAAATGTCAAGATCCAAAACACGAGCTAAACACGTGCTCGAAGGCTAAACGCCACAAAAGAATAATGTACATAACTAGTGGGACAATGATATAGGGAAACCCACTAAGGTACTCTGGTACTTCGGGTAGTCACCATCGAGTGGATGGTACCGAAGATCCTCCGGGATCCTCTATCAGATCTGGCCAAACAAAACCAGTAGGGTCAGACCTCCAATAGCAGGTACCACAAAGGAAGCCAAACTATAAATCATCAATAACTAACATAGCAATAGATAGAGACAGAAACAAGTAAACGCGGATCGAGACTCGTGCACTACCAATACACTAATCCCGATAATAGAAAAGACAATAAGCAAAACAACATGGAGGATAGGATAAGTAACATGTGACATAATATAAACCACAGACATGTAAGATAAAGGAAAACATGTAAATATGTGAACATGTGAGATAAACTGAACATATGAGCATGTAAGAGAAATGGTACATGTGAGCATGTAAAATAACTGAGACATATGATCATGTTAGAGAAATGGTACATATGAGCATGTTAGATAACTGGGACATGTGAGCATGTTAGAACTATATAGAACGACAAATGATAAGATGACTTAAGAACTATTTTGGAGCCCAAGTTACAATCCGTAAACCAAACAAGGACCGGGGCTGTAACCCTTCTCCTGAACAGAACTTAGTCTCTAATCAATGTACAACATAGGAATCACGTATAGCGTGTGAGTACTAAATAGGAAGACAAATGACAAGATGACTAAGAAACTATTTCGGAACCCAAGTTACAACTCGTAAACCAAACAAGGACCGGGGTTGTAACCCTTCTCCCGAACAGAACTTAGTTTCTAATCATTCATCAACAAAAGTAAAGCATAAACAATAATGTAATGAAATAAACAAATATAGACACTGCCTAGACAAAACTAGACTAGATTGGACTCCATACAACAATCACGGTCAAGTAATGAGTACAGCTTTATACATTAGCTAACTAGAATTATCACAATCCTAATTACTAACATACATATGCACTTTTAAGAAATCCAATCCAGTTACCTGCCCTGCAGACTACCCGACTTATTCAGGCTAAAAGAAAAAGAAAGTAATGGTGGATACATCGCCCGGAAGACAAATGTATCCTAAGATCTAATAGTGGGTACATCATCCACGAGACAAATGTACCCTAAAACATATAAAAGGTGCAACACTCGACGGTGCGCTGGAAGTGTGCTCATCATGACGGATAGCTCCAAATCCATTCAGGTTGGGGCCGGGACAAAGGGCTTGCAGGCAATCAAATTTTTTTCCTCCAAACGCATCTAGGTAATCAAGCTAATTATTTAGTCCTTAACGTTTTCTTGTTGGATTCTAGGTGTGGCATTCCACAGAATCTATCTTAGATATGATATGCAAGACTGAACAATACAAGAAAGTGCACTATAACAAGCCACAATAAAAAAATATAATAAGCTGGAAGCTAGGAGTGCGCTATGACGAGCCACTATAGAAAAAATAGGGAGTGCACCATGACAGGCCACTATCATATAAGCAAAGAAAAGACATGTACAAGTATGCACCACGACGGATCACTATCTTATAAGCAAAAAAGACATGTAATATGAGTGTGCCACGATGGACTACTATTTAGTAAGCAAAGAAGGCATGTGACATTGGTGCGCCACAACGGGCCACAACAAAGAAATTCTAGACATGGCATAGACTGTAAAGTATAATAAATCTGGTAAGGCATGGCAATACATATCATAGCATATAAGAAAGAATCAAAAGGAAAGATATATCATGGCATGTGAAAAAGAATAAATAAAAGTAAGTACAAGACATAGAATAATAATTGAACATGTGCTAGTGTCAAGTGTATATAGGGTGTACAATCGTTCTATAACTATACGAGATCATCTAATCATGTTAAGAATTTATTACAGTCGAAGAAAATATCAAAAACGGCCAAGTACAGAAAAATGCCAAAAGATCAAAATTATGATTGAAATTGTCAGTCGCATATGAACTCCAATTAAGGTAAAGCAAGATTCTTGAAGCCATGACAAAGATCTACAACTTTTATATTTTAAGTTTTTCAAGATTCTAGCTACAAAATAACTTAAACAAGCAAAAACAGTCAAAAATAACCATTCAAGGCAATCTGCACACGGGCACACTGCACGTGCGGGCAAAACTACCTACGGTATACGGTGCGCGAATGCACGACACAAGGTCTGCGCACTGCACGTAAAATGCACTGCGTGCGGGAAAAACTGCCCACGACGTAAGGTGCACTCAAGCACGACGCGCAAGCATGCAGGGAAAAGTTGCGCGAACGTGCGCGGGCAAAAATGCCTACGACGCAAGATGCGCGCAAGCACGGCGCACGGGCATACGGCAGAAAATCGTACGGGCGTGCGACGTACGGGATGCGCTGTGCACATAGGCAAAAATGCCCATGACGCAAGGTGCACGCAAGCACGGTGCACGAGATGCGCTACGCACGAGCAAAAATGCCCACGACGTATTTAACACTCCAGTCCCAAAATACTTAGGACTAAGTACGTAGACATGCCAGCTGTATTCATACAAAGTGTACTCCCATGTATAGAATCCACGTATGTATATATAAGCTCTAAAATATAGTAAACCATGATAACTAAATCTTATCCACGAAAATAAGAATAGTAATATAATCACTATGAATTTATCATTTGTACATGTAGTTGGGCGGAGACAAATACACTACCAACTAATTTAAATGAAAAAAATATACAAGAAATTTATCGATAAAGATGGCAAGATAAATCAGGAGAAATCATCTTTGAAGGAATGGAGAGGATCACAGCCTTGGTTAGAACACCTGCAATAAGTCATAAAGCACACACCTGGAGGAATCATCAGGTCCTCAGAGGGACGTAACAAGATATAGGAAGAACATGCCATACAAACTGTGATATATAATAGAAAATAAAGGGACAATAGGGTGCCTACCAGTTCTACAGTGATAATGCCGTTAAGAACAAACCTTCAACGTATGGGCACTCTGGCTGCAGGTACAGGAAACTCAGGTATGGTCCCACCAGGATACCAGGGACCTCAAAGCATAACATTCATCGAATGTCAGAGGCCAGCAGGATCAGGAATAGGAAAGTACATACGTGGCCTATACGTTAAGGAACTGTCCTCCCCACCGAATGTCTAGTAGGGTCACATCCATGTTCCATAGCTAGTAACTGCCAAGTCCACTAGCATGCAATTCTATTGGCATTTACTCCTACCATCGCACGTCTCATACGTATCGGTGACTAGCCGACTATACGAGTACGTGTCCTATATGTGACTCAAAACACGTGATAAAACATGTGTCAAGGTCATATGAGATATACCAATACCTCATCACCAATGGGTGGCTACTAGTCTAAGTCAATGCAAGAAAATAGAACAAAACAAGTAAAACGACTGATACAGTCGCTTGCACCCAAGTGTGACTTGGACGCACAATGATATAATACTATCAACAGGTAAAAATACTAAAAATAAATAACTTAAAATAAGATAAAGTAAATCACAGAGTAAGGTGGCAAGATATCTTGCCTGGCAGAGCAGGAATAGCAACCCAACGATCAAGTATGTCAGCAATAAAATCTCAAAATCGACGAACGTCTCCGGATGCTGAAACAAACATCAAGAACATTCTCGGTGTAAAAGATATATCTAGAAAACGCATGTCGAAAAGTCCAATTTTGGAAAAGGGGCAAAATCGTAATTTCGGGTCAAAACAATGTCCGCCGTTGGACCCGTTTTGTACCGAAACGCATGCCAATGTCTATGGTCTCTAAAGTCGTCAAACTACATGACTGCGGGTTCGATTTGAGGAGACAAATCCAATCGTATGTCCAAAGTTGGATTTCGGTGGGCCGTGTACAATTTCGCCCGTTCGATCGGGTCGTGGGCCCGCCAAATAGGCATTCCGGTCGACCTTCTCAGAATCGGACCAAACTTGGCTTACAGGACCAAAAAAATGATACGATCCTGATGACACAAGTTTCATCTCAGTTTTACGAATATGTACAAAGTTATGGGCTAGTTTGTAAGGGTCGATACGGGGGTATCTTGACGGATACGTACTGATTTCGTTGCGCACACGCAACAAAATCGAGTTCCGTCAGTTCCCACACGTTGACAACATCCATATGCGCCTTTCGATGCTTATAGTATGCAACCACATCGCCTGGTTTGTCGGGACGCACGTCGTATCGGTAAAAGATTTCTAAATTTACAGTTATTGAAAAGAATTTTTTTTGATTTTTGACACCCAATTACTTTGCACCTACAAAACAAAATTAGGATCTATAAAAAGGATTTTAATTGTGTATAAGTTGTCTTAAACTGTTTTAAACTAGTTGTCGATGAATATACTGGGTTGTTCAAATTCTGTCTTCAAAAACACGATTCAAGATGGGTTAGGCTCTGTCCCGACATGTGGCTTTTCCTAATTTTTCAGGGAATACCATGATCTATACAGATCATCCCTGAACAATCTAAGTGAAGGGTATGATAGAGGGTCATATAGGCTTTATAAAGGATCGAACGAAATTGAAAACGAATGATTATACGAGGAAAAAATAGGTCGCAAAGGAGGGTACCTCGACTGTTCTCTGAAACAGGCGATACTCTATTTTTTGGCAGTTCAGTGGTGCTCCGTCCTCCACCGCCGACGCGCAGGTGGTGCAGGGTGAGCCAAGGCTGGAGGTCCGCTGGGGCGCGTGGATGATGAGTCTGGGAAGTTTCTTTTTGTGATGGTTGCTTGGGCTTATACCGACGTCCCAGTTTCTTGGTGTATATATATATATATATATATATATATATATATATATATATATATATATATTCGATTTAAAACCTGATTTAAATCAAAAACGTAGGGTTTAATTTGGATTTGAAGGTCGATCTCGTGGAGAATTCTACAGAGTTTAGATTAAAAAAGTTCGAGAAGATTTGGTTTGGATTTGGAGAGGATTAAGTCTATCTCAATTCCTCTGTTTCTCGAGTGAGGGATCGGGCTGGAAGAGTACTGTTCATAGGAACAATACTCAATGCCTTTTTTTATTTTTTCTCTTTTTTTACTGATATATATTTATAAAATCCTAAATACACATATGTATTCCTAAATGCCTCATTAAAAACTCTCAAAAGTCTCCTAAATAAAACATTTGTGTAAAATAATTCTATAAATATTTTCTTGTACAAAATGACCCATTACAATGTAGCAAGCATATATCTAGTTATCCTTTTAAACAAAATTTAATTAAAACAAAAACTTATTTAATTACCAAGACAACACTATAAATTTAAAAATAAAACTAATTATAAATTACTCAAAATTATGATAAATATATTATATTTATTTTTTGTAAAAGAAAATCCCCATTTCATAAGATATGTATAAAATAGTTTTTATGGTCAATACTTAAAAATAGATAAAAATCACTGTAAATCATATACTTAATCTAAATAATTACCTAAATATTAATTAAAAAAATTAAAAGAAATTAGGAAAAAGTTTTGGGGTTTTACATCCTACCAAACTTATAAAAATTTCGTCCTCGAAATTAAGAGAAATCTTAATATTCAAGAATGCGACTTTAAATACGAAAGGGGAGCAAGTAGGTCAATTCGTAACGCAATTTTTGAAAAGGTTGAGGATGTACACAAGACGAGGTGTCCTTCATTCAAGGCCCTACCCAACTTATAAAAGTTGGTTAACCGTGATAATTGTCGTCACAAAACTTCTGAAAAGGACAATTCCTAGGGAGAGACACGTGAATATTGGACACTCCTGACCACAGTCACAGATTTTAAGTAAGCCAAATATGGTCATGGTGTTCTTGGTCAATAACTTCTATATGGGAGTTATTACAAATTTAATATCGTTCCTGTTTGCCATGCCTTCAACAACATGGTAGGAATCTCTTGTTCAAATATAACTAGAACATGTCAGTTCGACGAAAATTTCAGTCTTCGCCTAACATGGGTGAGTAAGGTAGACAAGTCCATAATAGTACAAAACCTTACTATAGGTGTCGATTCGGTAAGAGTCTTTGGTCTACAAGTCATAATGACTAGTCGTACAGGATATATGTTTTGTTGTTGTGTAGGAGGCATGTGCTGGATTGAGTGAAATGTACACGTCATAGGTGTGATGCATTTTACACGGATCATGGGTATTCAATTTAGTTAAGAGAATGGGTCAATATTTGCATGGTTAAATTCAATTGGGACAAGAATAGACATCGATGGTTAGTTCAAGGAAAAATGTGTCATACCAGTGGTGTAATTGAAATAGAGAATAAGAAGGGGTATTTGTGTGGGACACATATGTACTGTGTGTAGCTTGACCGGTTTAGTTTACGAGGGTTAAATTTGTTGGAAAGAAAAAGTTTGTATTGTGCTTCAAATATCAAAGTCACTGTAGAGAGTGTCAGTTGGTACGAATAGAAATGGACGTTATGAACCACTGGATTTTTAGCCTAAGTGGAATCGATCTACCTCAATCATCTGCAAATTCAAGAACCCTACGCTCTAGAGAGGCTTGCTTATACCTTAAGGAAATTCCTTTCTCGAAATTGAAGCTAAGTCACGATTATGTAATAGAACAAAATTTGAAGAATCAAGGTTTTCTATCTTTCGTTGTGGTAATCTAAACGTACGAGTAAGGAATATAAAATGTAGTATGATGTCACGCCCCAGAACCAGAATACTGGAGAGCGGGGGCAGACATAGCCAGCTACGTATAACGAAATGGAATCCACACCGCTATACGGTCACGGCTATCTAGATATGTGAGGGTTTTACTACAATCCATCAGTCTCTTAAGGTCATAAATAGCCTATTGTCTCAATCTCAACCAACTAGTAATAGTTACAAAATGGCAGACCACCAAATACACAATAGTAAGGCATCCCATACATTACATATTCGGAATAATCATGAAGCTAGTCGTTACAAAATGTGAGGACTAGCAAGAGTTCAGTCATACATGATCAACCCCCGGGGCTTGTCAATCATGTTACAGCCCGTAGGCAGACAGTAAGTAAGTACAATCGAGCTAACACTTGCTCGTCGGCTAAACGCCTCAAAAGAATAATTTACAATATTACAGTGGAAGAACAAAAGAAACCCACTCGATGCCCTGGTTACGCCTGGTGACCACCATCGGGCTGGGAAGCAGGAAGATCCTTTGGTGCTGCTCCGGTATCTGGCCATACAAAACCAGCTGGGTCAGACCCCAGAAAGAGCAAGTGCCACAAAGGAGGCTTCACTTAAGAACTAAAACCAACAAATCATTAGCATTCTATACATAAGAAAACAACAATAAATAACACAGATTGAGGTTTGTACACTACCAATGCACTTATCCCAATCAGAGAAAATAATTAAGTGAAGCATCATTGACATACGATAACTGGAGAATCATGCTAAATAAAATATAGCTGGACAATATATGAAGAGAAGACGAAGGTACTATTTCGGAAGCCAGGTTACAATCCTTAAACCAAACAAGGACCGAGATTGTAACCCTTCGCCTGAACAGAACTTGGTCTCTGATCATTTATTGCTATAGGTGACAATCATTAAGGTAAAAAGGAGAGAGAGAACAATGATAAAAGTGACAATGAAGAGTACAATACGCTAGAGTGACAATAGGGTACAATCATTATAGTAACAATCTGGAGTGACAATCATTATAGTGACAATCTGGAGTGACAATCATTCAATCATTCTGGTACAATCTTGCAATCAATCACTTCTAGACAATACTATACTGGACTAGACTCCATCCAATCAATCACGGCCAATCATTGCCTACAGCTTTCTATATTAACTAACTAGGGTTATCATAATCCTAGTTACTAGCAAGATGTAATGAGATGCTCCAAGTAGTCACAGGCCCTACAGCTATCCAGGTTATCCAGGCAATCATTATAGTGACAATTTAGAGAGTACAATGCATTAGAGTGACAATAGAGTTCAATCATTTAAGTAACAATGGTGGGTGCCCCACATAACAGTGGGCTGGAAATGTGCCCTACTCGTCGGCAGGCTACAATTCTAAACATTTGCGGCCGGGAAAACGGGATCGCCTGTAACTGGGGAACATCTCTTTATGACTAGTAAATTATACTAATCATTAACCTTAGTCCATTTCAGTAGGTACTCCTGACCGTGGTACTCAGGAGTCCCCTCCTAGACATGATGCAAGACAGGACTGGATTATTTGTACAAGCACAATCGCCCACGGTATCAGGATTAATTATACAGGTCATGTCATGTCAGGTAGCCGTCGCAACAGCTATTCAAGATATATCAGGTCAGGTTATCATGCCAAGTGTACTTGTCAGGAGTGCGCCACGGCGGGCCACTATCAGGTCATGTTATGTTATTATGTCAGGAGTGCACCACTACGGGTCACTATCACGTCATGCTCAATTATCAATTCCAAACATATCAAGTAAATTCGTGATTATCAAGTTCAGGACAAAAGGCGTAAGAATATAAAATGGACGTTAAATATCTAATAAAATATCAATATACAGGGCTATAGAAGATCCAGGGTAAGTAGGGTCAGGTCCAGTTGCGCCTAAATATCAGGTTGCGCTTAAGTCAGGCTACGCTCAAGTTAGGCTGCGCTCAAGTCAAGCTACGCTCAGGTCGGGCTACGCTCAGGTCAGGCTACGCTCAGGTCAGGCTACGCTCAAGTCAAGCTACGCTCAGGTCAGGCTACGCTCAAGTCAGGGTATGCCAGACATACGTCTCCAAAAAGGCAGCGTATGCATTCCATACGACTCCTCTCCAAGGCAGCGTATGTACTTTATACGACTCCTCTCCAAGGCAGCGTATGTACTCCATACGACTCCTCTTCAAGGCAGCATATGAGGTCCATACGACTCCTCTTCAAGGCAGCGTATGCAAGACATACGCCTCCAAAAGGCAGCGTATGAGTCAGACTGTACTGCGCTAAAGAGCGCGCGCAGCTCAGTGGCACAAGCTAAAAAGCTCGTGCACACTGCTCACTGTCTTCTCCAAATCAGCAAGAACTCCATGGTTTGAACCCAAAGCTTCAAAAGTCCATAACTTGGTCAAAACACCAAATCCAACTTTTCAAAGGTCAAAATTGGGTAGAATAAAATTTTCTACAACATGGAACCATCAAAACTTGAAAATAAGGAAGTTTGATAGATCAAAACCACCAAAATCCAAAAATAACTAATTTCTAGATCTACAAAAATTAAAGTCTCAAAATGGAAAATGACAAGTTCTAATGTGTCTTAGAAACATGAGGAGAAGCTAATAGAACAATAAAAATGAGCTCTCTTGTGGAAGCAAGTTGCACTTGCCTAAGGGGTGTTCTTGGTTGGTGGTAGGTTTAATGGATAAGGAAGAAGAGTTAATGAGAAAGTGGAGGAGAGAGAAAAATTAGGTGGGTTATAAAGGGGGATGGTGGTGGTAGGTAGGGGGTTCACCCCTTGGTTCATGATGAACCAAGAGCAATCCCAAACCGAACCAAGCCAACCCAAACCAAGAATAAACCAAGCCCAAATAAACCAATGAACCATTAAAACCAATTAAACTATCAATGCCAATAAAACCAAGCCAATGCAAAATAAACCAAGATAACTAATCATGAATAAATAAAAAAATAGGGGTCCAAAACACGTATACATACACTAAATACGTATCACGAATTTAGGACATTACATATGAAGATCACACCGTAACCTCCAACCAGATGGTACAATGGTTACAAATATCATCCTATATCTAAGAGAGAGAGTATGCTAAGTTTAGGGGACTACCTACTTATAGAAATTGGTTAAACATAGAAGCACGGTAACATGACTTCTAAGAGGATCAAATTTCAAGGAGATGTTGAGGATATGAGATACTTTTGATCATAGTGATGGGCTCCATTGGAAGTCTAGGAAATACCTGTTTACTTTATTTATATATCGATCATGTTTCACCAGGGCAGTAGGGGAGGTGTTGGTCAAGCATAGCCGAAAACAAGTTGATACAGGGTGATTCCTCATCCCATTGACTACGAATAGATAAGGTTGAGGGATTTTTTGGAAGAAGGATTAGTGGACCAAGAGGTGAGGACTACATAACAGGTATAGGGACCTATTTCATCAAGTTGGTTTTATAGTCCACATAGGGCAATGGGCTATGATGGGTTCAACCGAGTCTCAATAGGTTCCCTAATTGGACTTCAATCCTTGATTGCATGAACCTTAGATTTTAGTCTATAGTGGGTGGACAAAATCTCGTAGAATCAATTTAAACCATCCCTATTAGCTTAGGGTAATGTAGAATAGGTTCCAACTCAAGTGGTTGGGCTAACTGCCAATCAGGTAGCTTAACTAGGTTGCTAAACCCAAACATACGCCTTCTGTAACTTTTGTGTTTGAGTAGCACAAGAAGACTCAATTGAGTGGCTTACAAGTAATATGTGCGTAGTGGGCTTCGAGTAGATCACAACCATATGTTGGGTCAAAAGATTTGAGTCGAGATTGGATCTCAAGTCGTAGTCAGAAAGTATATCGGTATTATGGTAAGGGTTATAGCTAGCCGTTTTGGCCAGAAAGTTGTATCATAAAAATAGAGTACAAGGGGACATGTTTTATTGGAACATGATATGTCTATATGAAGGTGGAGTCGTCTAGATCTTGTATGTACAATTTATTGGAAGGTGTCACGACCCGCACCCGCTTTCCAGGATACGAATGATTTGTCCAAGCCAGCCTACACCGCAGTATCGGCGGTAGAACGCTGTATAGCCACAATGCTCAAAATCATAAATAATGCTCATTCACAAAATTTATTTAATTTACAATATTCATAAGTTTTACATTTATAGAAAACACAAACTCTTACAAATATTGAAATAGTTACAACTCATCTATCTAGCTAATCTCTTAGTTTTCGTCTACAAGTACACCCGTAACTCCCCATGCTAAGTTTTCACTACTACATTTCTAGTTTAAGGGTATTTTTGATATTTTTGGGGTAATTTGAATTTATTAGAATTTATTTGAATTTATGGAAATTTTTAGAAATTATTTTAGAATTATTTGAATGAGGGTTGACTAGGTTGACTTTGACTAGCTTTGACTTTGTGACCTAACCCTAGTTGAGTTGGACTTGGCTAGATATGAGACCATAGGTTAAGTTCAATTAACCATACTCTAGTTAGTGAAATCGATTAGGAATATTGAGATTTGAATAGAAAGATTTTGACCACAAGTCATGACTTGTGATTTTTAAGTCATTTATTTTATGACTAAGCCCAAACCCCATTAGCCAAGTGCCCAACCCTAACCCTAATATTTTGTCCAGCCACTTAACCCATCCTTAGGATCCCCCCTTATAAATATTCTCTTAGAATTAGGGCTAGCCTCTAAGGAAGAATAAGCTTTAGAAAGAGGTAATATCCCAACTTCAAAAATCCCTAGAAATTCCATTTTAGCTCCTTTTCCCCCAAACAAATTGCAATAGGTTTTAATTTTAGTATTCTTGCTGTCGTTACATTTTATTCTCAGATTCAAATCACTTTGGAGGAGTTTGACCATCAAGAGGAACATCTCTCTTTAGAGCTTTTTGGGGATTTTAATACATAGAGGTAACTTCCTATTTTCATCATGAAATTCTAGTTTTATTGCATATCTAGGGAGCCCTAGGCCTAACATAACTGTAGGAATAGGAAACCCTAGAATTTGGGTCCATTTCGTGTCCTATTTGGACACGTATCAGTGTCCCTATGCAAGTGTTTGTGAAAATGCCACAAAGAAAGTTTTTGTGTTATTTTCGAAATCTTTTTGAATAGGAAATTAGTTTTTATTGTCGCTTACACGATTCTTCTGGACTGGGGGTGTCCCTGTGTCGCATCGTGTCAAATTTGACACGTGCACATGCGGGTACGCGCGCGCGTACGGGGCTGTGCGCGTGTCCTGCCACTCGGGGGCTAGTGCTCTGCGGATACAGCACAAGGACACGTGAAACTCGACACACACTAGGGGACAATGACTGAAACCACGTGTGTTAAGTCTCACGTGTCCTCGTGTCGTGTCGAGTGAGCACGAGGCTCTGCACTGATCGGAACTGACAGGTTCAGTCGATTTTTGGTGTCACTGATACGCGTCTATAAGTCAGACACGCGGACACTATGACCCAGTGCAGACACCTAGACACGAGGACCTATCCTTGGCGAACCTAGGTTAGTGACCTCGAGATACTATTTGCCATGAAATATAAAAGGACAGAACAATTATCGGAGGACTGGACTTTTACTTCACAATACAAACTCGCTTGTACAAAGAAAGCCTAGGGACAAAAACCTAGGTACAGCAATCTAAGTACAATTGTTTATTTTAGATTCTGGGGGTGACGATAGAGGCTCGGGAAAATGACGGCCGCTCTGCCTTACTCCTTGGACGATCGGGTGCAGCTTTTGGACTCTGTAGAAGAACTGACGGGCGTTGATGAAGAAATGCTCTCTTTTCAGGTTCTCTGGCTCTCTATGTCTCTATGTGCGTCTGTCTCTGTCTTTGTATATCTCTCTCTATGTGTCTCTCTGTGTATATGTCTCTCTTTGCAAGGGAATGACACCCTGCTATTTATAAGAGTAGGGGCCTCATTAGGGTTTACAATGATTGCCTATTCTTGAAAGTCGGCGGCTAAGGATCATTAAATCTGGGCCGTTCATCGAGATTTGAGCAATAAATATGATTGCATCAAATCTTTTGTAGGTAATTAATGCTGATTGACATAAATCCTCCCGATTTATCATGCCAACCTCGGATTCCTCGACACGTGTCTTTGATTGGCTTATTTACAAATGATCTGATTTGATCCCAATATTTCATTAGGATTTATTGAGAGATTTCGATCAATCTGATGCCACGTGCCCCGCTATCATGCCACGTGTCAAGCCATAGCAAAAATCTGTGCTGCAGGAAGGTTACTCCTCATTGAGCCGTATAAGGCTGGCCACGTGTCTATACCGCTTGAGAGTGGCCCCCCGGAACATTTGGACCGCATGGTAATGATTTGAGCCGCATGAGTATGGATGACCGCATGAGTGAACCGCATGGAGTTAGTCTTCATGAGCCGCATACGGATAGTCTTTGTGAGCCGCATGGGGTTGGTCTTCATGAGCCGGATGGGGCTGGTCTTCATGAGCCGCATGGAGCTAGTCTTCGTGAGCCGCACGGAGCTGTCCGCGTGAGCCGCATGGAACTAGTCTTCCTGAGCCGCATGGGGCTGTCCACGTGAGCTGTATGGGGCTGGTCTTCATGAGCCGAATGGAACTAGTCTTCGTGAGCCGTATGGGGCTGTCCACGTGTCAAGGCCGTATGACAGTTTTTGACTCTCGGAGGATCGTGTCAGAGATTTTCTTCACTTTCCAAGAAATTCGTCATTAGGAGGGAGTCATAATGATATCTTCGTGTCAGAACTGTCACCTCGTCAAAGCTGTCAGCCGTCAAGGCATTTAATGCGAAACGAAAGAGCTGTTTGTAGGCCACGTGGCTCCTCTTTGAGCTGCATAGGACTTGTTTGAGCTGCATAGACGCTCGAGCCGCATGGATACTTGAGCCACATGAACTCTCTGAGCCGCAGAGATCTTTCTTTATTCTTTTCCATGCTTCTACAAGACCCCCTTCAAAGTTTTCAATTTGCAAAATTGAAATACTTTGAATAAGAAGCATGGCTAGGTATTATTCTGGCCGCATATGCTGTCTCAGCCGTATGGATGTCTCGACCGTATGGGTGACTCGGCCGCATGGATGACCCTGCCGTATGGATGTCTTAGCCGCAGGAATTTTCTGCCACGTCATCGTTGCCACGTATGGTAATCTTTTACATTAAATGCTGTTGATTCGCTCTCAGTTTTAAAGGCCACTTTTCGGTACGGGATCCCAGGAGTTCGGCCTTCATTTTAGGCGGTTCGCCTCGATAACCGAAGAGTTGGTTTTCGTTCTACAAGAGAATCGAAGCACTTTGGTTTTGTTTATAAATATGGATGAGTTCATTTGGAGGGATTTCTTTACTTTCTCCTTTGTCCCCAACTGTTGCTGTTCTTCCTTTCTTTTCCTATTTCCATTCTCCGAATGTTGAACATGGCCCCCAAATCTTCTAAGGTCGTCTCCACTGCTGCGAAAGGCAAGAAGGTGGTTTCCTCGTCGGTCGTCGTGCCCGAAGTGCATCCGGATGTCCATCCTGCTTTCAAGGGTAAGGATCTCTTTTGAACACTTTGAACCCTAAGAACCCATGGCTCTGTTGCATGATTTATGCACAAGCCTTCATCCTTTGTTTGAATTGCTCAAGTTCGAACATGATGGAGCCGCATGCATTGCATGGGCCGCATGACCCTCTCGTATCCGAGCCGTATAGGACATTCCCTATGTTTGAGCCGCATGAGAAGGATTTTGAGTCGCAGGGGGTATGAACCGCATAAAGTCTCCTTTGACCGGAGCCGCATATGTTCCTGACAAACTGGCCCGCATAGAATTTTGCTGAGTCCCGTCGTATAAACTCCTCTGCAAGATAGAACCGCATAAGTCTTAATCTGAGCCGCATAAGCCATCGAATCAATATCACATAGAACTCCGAACTCCTAACTGCATTGGGCCGCATGAAGCTGTGTTGATCCGAGCCTCATAGGCTCTATTGAAGCTGTGCCGCATGAAACCCAGCTGAATTGGGCCACATAAGGCTTCGTCGTTCCGAACCGCATAGGCTCATAGAAACTTCTTTTTGAGAAACTCTAAGTGGTTTCGTTTTAACCTATTTTTTAATCCTGTTTCTTTTTCTCCTTTTCCAGTGAACCTCCCAACCAACCCAGCCGGAGAGCTTCTAGTGGGTTCAGCTCTGTTTGTCGTGGGTGTGCGGCTTGATGACCTAATTCGACATATGACAGATCAACTTCCCCCTAATGAGCCTCTGGAGAGGGTGGCTGCAATCAACAACCAGCCGTTCCACTTTCTCTGTACTATGATGAATTCAGGGAAACTGGACGGAGAGTATTTGAAACCCGCTTTTCTCTTTGGAGATGCTTTTTCCATAAAGAACTCCCGAGTGTTGGACGTTTCCGAGAGTTGGGATTTTACCGTGGACGGGGTGGAAATCCATATTCCCCAGATGGAACGACACTTTCCCCTTTCGTGGTTTAACATGGTGCCATTGGACAGGACAATGGTGGGCTCTCTAACTCCAACCCAACAGAGGATGCTCGTGGGCAACATCCACTATAACATGAGTATTAGGTCAGCCTGTGCAGGTAGGGAGTCAGTCAGCCGGAGTGTGATGGGGCTGATTCCTGGTACTTTTATAAATGTGTCTGGTCCTAACTTCACTTTTACCCGAGCTGATACCTTCCTGAATCAGCTCACTCGCAAGGGGTCCTATCCTGTGGACAGGTTGTCGCTGCTGAATTGGATAAACCCCATTCCCACATGGGCCAATCTTTCCTCATGGATCCTGAGGAACTACGAGGAACTCCTTCAGGAGATTGACCTTTACTACGCCATCTGGGGCACCTGTTACGGATTGCCCATTAACAAGCCGCTATTTATAGCCCTTTTGGAGATGTATAGCCGGCGTACGGGGACTTTCTTCGCGCCCGGGGGAGAGTTGGGACTTGCTCTCCATGAAATGCATGCTGTTTCTAAGCTGCCGTGGGAAGGCGAGGCCTTTGAAGTATATACCCCGACGAACGAGGAATTCGATGACCTGGATCGACGATTTCCTGGTTTCGTCGTTGTGTACCGAGAACTGTTGTGCCACCATAGCATCTGCCACCAGACTGCTATCAAGAAAAAAAAATAGCTCAGAAGGAAATGCCCCCCATACCACGACCTGGGTCGAGTATCTTTTCAAGTTACGTCCTTCCGGTCGGGTTTCGTCTCGAGGTCCTCAAACCCTGGAGGAGGTAAAGGGCATGATGTTGAAGGCCAAAAAGTCAAGGTCCACCCGTGACAGGTTTGGGAGTCGCACTGACTCCTTCAGTTATTTCTACTACGGTACCCGGCAGATGTCGGAGAAAGCAATCTTGGCCGGGTTCTTGATGGTATGGCTACGAAATTGCGTAGTCTCGGGAGGGGCAGGTTCTACTGAAAGGATCAGCCGCCATTTCATTCTCCCGGCTGTGAAGCTGGTCTTCAAAGTAAGACTGGCCCTTCTTTCGGCTATGGTGTGTAGCATACACCACGGCCTCCGTGCCTTTACATCTAAAGTTATTTCTCGTGAGACAACGCTGGACTTCGAGTGGATAGAACTACCATACCACTATCTCATGGGGTGGTTATTGATGCACTACCGGACGTTGATGGGACCCGGATCAGACAACGATGTTACCGATGCTGATGCCTTCCTTTACCGATATCGTCATCAGTCTTGGGAGTACGACACCATGCCAGCCTGTCGGAGGGCGCTGGCAAGAGTTGACGGGCCCGACTTCTTTGTGTCTCTTTCTCAGTTTACCCCTAGAGAAGTGAGGGGGGTCCACGTTGATGGCATTGAACCTCCCTAGCTCTTATCTGAGAAGATGCTTCTATGGCTGCGCAACATTCGCCCTGCGCACCTGGTATATCGTTACCGAAATAACGTATACTTGGAGCCTTATTTGCCTGGCAGGTTTTCTCGTTAATTCGGGTATAGTCAGCTGTTCCTTGACTGCCCCAGTGCTTGCCTGGGCTTCGAGGGCAGTATCCTTGACGGCATCCGGGCATGGCATTATTACAATGCTGTTCATACCCGGGCTAGCTTCTCAGTCCATGCCGCTAATATGCAAGGGGATATTCTATACATGGCGGCTCTTTATCACGTTGCGACGAGCAAATCTCCCGTGAACTTTGACATGAACACCAGCTTCATTGTCGGGACCGGCTTGGCAGAAAAGCCAGAGGGTTCCAGGAAGAGAATGAGAGGGGCGAATAGGGTTCTCGTGCCAGACTCGGAGTCTACTGCAGCAGATGAAGAGGATGACGAGCAGGCCGTCAATGACTCGTCGCATTCTTCGGACGAGGAGGTAGGGAACCAGCCTCCTACTGTGCCGGACGAAGAGGTGGAGGATCATCCACCTGTTGTGCTTGGTGCTTCGTGCCCACGAGGCAGGCGTCTGTCTACTGACGATGGCAGGACCTACTCCACAAAGTGGACTGCGGTAAGACATCGCAGGCTGTTTATTGATATTGACGCTATTTCTGAGGTGATTGGAATTTCAGCCGCCTTTTCCTTCTTTTTCTAAATTATTGCCGAATCATTTTTCTTTTGCTCCTTGCAGGCGTCTGGGGAGTCTGCTTCTCGGGACTCGACTACCGAAGTCGATCCAGCCTTGTCTACTTTGATCCATGATATGTGCACCGCCATCACTCCTGCTGGGGTTCTTTCGGAGGCGGCCGGGGAGTCTCACCTTGCTGAGACCTCAACCCGTGGGGACGAGGGCACAATTGCCCCTGTCCCTGAGACAACTGAATTCCAACAAGATAACACTGACCCGGCTGACTCCCCTTCAGGGGTGGCTGGGGCAGAGAAGCCAGTTGAATTTGAGTTGGGAGCTGCGGGTGGGGAGTCCATGCTAACTTCGAACGAGCTGCAGCCTCCGAGCTCTTCCCCTGGTAAGATAAACCTGCTTTTTAACTTGTAAGAAGGCCTATTTGCTCTATCACCCTGTCCTTCATTGATTAATGATCGTTTTGGATGTACAGGTCCCACCCCTTTATTGTCGGTGATGGACATTGCCAGGACGGACTCTACCGGGGGAGATCTGATGGAAGCTCGTGTGCCTCCTTCTTTTCCAACCCATACTGAGGGGCCTCCAGCTGAGTCAAGTTTGAAAGCCTTGGTGATAGCACAGCTGGAGCAAGGGATGACGCTTTCCGTGCCATCCTCTGCGAATAGGGTTTCGGGAGTTAACCTTTCCGCTCTTCCAAGTATCCAGGCTCTTCGGGCGGCGAAAGAGGAGCTAGCTGCCATCCATGCCTCTTTTCACACAGAATTCGTTTCTCTGGTGACAGGGATGGTCAGTTCTGAGGCTACTCCTTCGGTACTGCCTGCCACACTCCCTTTGACACCGTCCTCTACGGAAGTTTTGGACGAAGT
This sequence comes from Iris pallida, assembly GCA_029216955.1. Lineage (NCBI taxonomy): Eukaryota > Viridiplantae > Streptophyta > Magnoliopsida > Asparagales > Iridaceae > Iris > Iris pallida. Next base: position 7,130,102 of record JANAVB010016598.1, on the reverse strand, counting down.
GTCCTAGGATGTGGTCGACAGTTTCCACCGCCACCTGAAGAGGGGGATTGAGGCAGTTGTAGAGAGGGGGACTCCCTTTTCTATGGCCCATCAATGCGCCGGTGGCCAGATTAATATCCTTAGAACACTCTCCGGTGGAGCGGGACTGGCTGCGCTTCTGGAGCCTAAGCTGTTAGAGGCTGATCGTCTTGTGGCCCAGTTTTGCGTACTGCAGCAAGCTGATTTACCCGCGGTAATAAACCAAGAGTGCAATTTCCTCATGACCGCGGTGGAGAAGGTGAGGCTTGCTCGGGAATCGATCAAGCCAACTATATTGAAGGACCGCCAGGATCTGACTCATTTGTACGATCAATGGAACCGTCGGACTGAAGATTGTGCAGCTCGGGAAGCGGCGGCCTCCCGCGGGGTAGCTGACACCCGGGAGCAGATCCTCGAGCTCCAGAGAAAGCTAGCTTTCTTGGAGTCCGAGCTCGAAGCTGCTCGTGTTGAGAAAGGGATTGCCGTTCAGGAGGCTGACAAATTTAGTAGGGCTTCTGCCAATCTAGAACTTGCCCTAAAGAAGATGGAGAACGACTGGCAAGCATATAGGTATTTGAATGATGCGGAGCGGTTGTCCTAGGAGGCCGAGCGTCGGGCTAAACAGAGGCTTGAGCGAGGGACTGCCTTGGTGAGAAACCGTCTCTTGGAGTTGTGTAATGCCGAACTATAGTCAGCTTTTCCTTCTTTGGTTTCTTCTTTTCTTTTCTCTTTTTTTTGAGAGGGACGTGGTCCCGAAACAAGTAATGCTTTTTCATCCATAAAATAAAGAGTACTTTCTAGTCTACCCTTCATTTGTATTGCTTGTTGTGCTTGTGGTATTGTGGTGATATTTGCCCCGCCTGGGGGGCTTGTTTGTGGACCTGTTACCCCTGGCATACCTTGGTTTTAGGTACGGGTAACAAGTTTGACTGGGGATACTTAGAACAGTTCCACGGAAAGGTGGTCGTGGACGCTCCAAGTATCGAAATATAGAATGACATGGAGCAGCTGGGCTTCCGGGGCATGATGAGGAATGGTGGGCCTGTACTAAGAGACTTAGTAAAGGACATTTGTGGGCCTATTACCCTTGGTGTACCCCGACTTAGGATATGGATAATAGGATGAAGGGGAACCAACACACTTACTCAGAGGTAATGAGGACATGGCAAGTATGAGGGTTTTACCGTAGAGTTTTCCTACTCAGAGGTAATGAGGACATGGCAGGAGTGGACTCAACGGAGGATATTTATGGTCAACAGAGGACATTTGTGGGCCTATTACCCTTGGCGTACCCTGGTTCAGGGTACAGATAATAAGATGAGAGAGGACCAACATACTTACTCAGAGGTAATGAGGACATGGTAAGTACGGAGGTTTTACCGTGGAGTCTTCCTGCTCAGAGGTAATGAGGACATGGCAGGAACGGACTCAGCGGGGAATATTTGTGGACATATTATCCTTGGCGTACTCCGGTTGTGGGTACAGATAATAAGTCGAAAGGGAATCATCATACTTACTCAGAGGTAATAAAGACATGGCAAGTATGAAGGTTTCTTCGACGGAGCCTTCCCATTCAGAGGTAATGAGGACATGACAGGAGTGGGCTCAATGAAGGAGGGTACATAGAATGACTCAGAGGTAATGAGGACATGGAAGTTCTATGTAAAGGGGTGATTTATTTTTGGCGGAAGTGAAACGACTCAGAGGTAATAGGACATGGCCGTTTTGGAAATTTGTGGATCGGTTACCCTTTTTGTGTACTGGGAGTGCGGGTAGTGGATCATGAGGGAGGATCTCTTTCAGGAAAAAAGTTCAGAGGTATGATCATACAAGACTTACTATCTGAAAGAGTGACCAGAATGTGAGTTCAGAGGCACCAGCGGGTACATGACTCGATAATCTAGAATTTTTTGTGAAAGTGAGTTCAGCGGCACCGGCGGGTATATGACTCGATAATCTGGGATTTTGCGGTTGTGAGTTCAGCGGCACCAGCGGGTATATGACTCGATAATATGGAATATTGTAGATGTGAGTTCAGCGGCACCAGCGGGTACGTGACTCGATAATCTGGAATGTTGTGGATGTGAGTTCAGCGGCACCAGCGGGTACATAACTCGATACTCTAGAATGTTATAGATGTGAGTTCAGCGGCACCGGCGGGTACGTGACTCGATAATCGATCTGGAATGTGTCGTTTAGACATAATATTTCTTCAGGAACTTGCCGTTGACGGACAACATGAGCAAGTCTCCATTTCGCTTTGCGAGGCGGTAAGCACCGTTGGAGAATACAGCCTCGACGATAAATGGACCTTCCCATTTTGGCTGGAACTTGTCGGCGGTCTTGTGAGTCATGACCATCGGCCTCCGGACTGCCAGAACGAGATCGCCTACTTGGAATGTTCTGATTTTGACCTTCTTGTTGAAGGCTCCAGAGATGTGTGCTTGGTATAGCTCAATTCTTTGCTGAGCCAAGTGGCGCTTTTCATCTAAGGCCTCTAACTCTTATAGTCGGCGATGATAGTTATCATCCGTCGTCAAGTGATAAGTGAGCGCGACATAGAGCGAGGGTATTTGAGTCTCCAGTGGAAGAACTGTCTCACTCCCGTATACCAGGGAGAATGGTGTGTTCCTTGTGGCCGTTCGGACCGTGGTACGGTACGTCCATAGGCATTCACCAAGCTTCTCGTTCCAGTCGTGTTTGTTGGACGACACGAACTTCTTGAGTAACTTGATGATGGTTTTATTGAATGCTTCTGCTAACCCATTTGCTGCTGGATTGTATGGCGTCGAAGCAATATTCTGGATGCGGTGCTTGTCGCAGAACCAATAGAAGGCGTGGCTTGCAAACTGCGGACCATTGTCGTGGATGATCCTTCGGGGCATTCCAAAGCGATAGATGACGTGATGCTTGAGGAAGCTGATCACGTTCAAAGTTTTGACTTCTGCAAGCGGGACAACTTTCGCCCATTTGGAGAAGTAATCTGTGATCGCGAGTATGAAGCGGTGTCCACGGGAGGAAGGTGGAGTGATTGGACCGATGATGTCCATTCCCCATGCTTCGAATGGCCAAGACATCACTGTCGGATGTAGAAATTCGGATGACTGGTGAATGAAGTCCGCGTGGACTTGGCAGGCTTTGCACTTTCTTGCATAGTCTATCGCATCTGCTACTATCGTGGGCCAGTAGTAGCCCATTCGGCGAAGACGGTCTTGTAATTTAGGGCCAGGCTGATGGTCCCCACAGACACCGTCATGAGCTTCGCGTACGGCTTCTTTGGCTTCTGTGTTTGACAAACACCGAAGCAATAATCCATCATAAGATCGGCGATACAGCATTTTCGTCTCTGTATCGTAGAAGAATCTGAGAGATCGTCGTCTGATGGAAGTGGCTTCCTTTGGGTTCTCGGGCAGGATGTCGTAGATTACGAAGTCAATGAATGGTTATCACCAATCTGGGACATCGTCGATCGTCTGAGCGGAATAACTTGCCACGAATTAAACGTTTTTTTGGGGCAGACCAGTTCATGGCCTATCACATCTACCGATTGATGAGTATGATTTGGCACTACTAAGGAAGCGGCCAGGCCTGCTAGGGCATCGACTTCGATATTTTGGAGTCTGGGAACGTGTTCGATGAAGAACCCCTCAAATGATGAGATGATGTCGATCGCTATCTGGTGGTAGGGGATCATGTCTTCGTGGCGAACTTCGTATGAGCCCCGGATCTGATTGACGATTAATTGAGAATCGCCGTATGCTTCAAGATATTCTATCTCCAGCTCTTTTGCAAGTTGGAGGCCAATGACCAAAGCGTTGTACTCGGCCACATTGTTAGAGCAGGGTTCTGTGAGAGAGTAAGCGCGATTGATCACCAATCCGGAAGGAGAAACCAGTACCACCCCGACTCCGACGACGATGTTGCCCTTGGGTCCAGTTCTTGAAGCACCGTCGAAGAACATTCACCATATATCATCGTGAGAGGTTGCATACGAGTCGACAACTTCATCCGGGATTTCTTCATATATTCTGGACGACTCCGAGCCCAGGTGGGCTGCCAAAAAGTCTGCCAGGGCTTGACCTTTGACCGTCTTTTGTGGGACGAAGATCATATGATAGGAGGATAGCAATATTGCCCATGTAGCGAGGCGAGAGCTGAGTGCCCCTGGTTTAGTCATGAGGACCCTGAGAGGGTTGACTCGTGAGATCACATGTATGGTTTGTCCAGTGACATAGTGCCGCGTCTTCTGAATGGCGAACACCAGGGTGAGGCATTCCTTTTCCATGGCGGTGTATCGGTGTTCTGGCCCAATCATCATTCGGCTGAGGTAATATATGGCTTGCTCATGGCCTGCATCGTTGTTTTGTGCCAGCAGAGCTCCGAGGGAATGCTCCATTGCTCGTACGTAGAGCAGGAATGGTTTTCCAGCAACCGGGGCCACCAGGACTGGAGGGTTCGACAAATATTCTTTGATGCCATCGAAGGCACGTTGACATTCTTCGTCCCATACGAATGAGACGCCTTTCTTTATGAGATGGGTGAATGGTCGACATCGCCCGAAGAGGTTAGAAATGAACCTCCTGATGTAAGCTAGCCTCCCTTGAAGGCCTCTGAGTTTGCGGAGATTTCTCGGGGGACCCATCTCTATAATTACTTTTGTCTTTTCAGGGTCTACATGGATACCTGTCACCCCCAGTTTCCAGAAACAGGGGCATTTTTGTAAATTTTTTATTTTAGAATTATTTTGGAATTATTTATTTATTTATGATATTATTTTGGGGTTATTTGAGTCGGGTTCGAATTTCAGCTCAATCCGACTTGAAACGGGGACCCGGGGTAGTTTTGACTCTAGTGGGATCCATACACTAGTTACCCATGGCCCACATGATATTTATTTTAGTTAGTGGTTAGTCTAATTTTTATGGATAGGGTTTGGTTAGATTAGAGACTTAAAACTAGACTAAAATAGCCCCGACTTAAACCCTTTCCTAATAATTAATTAAATAGGCTAGTGGGGGCATATTAGACTTTCCAAAATAGGACACCTAGGCACTTTTTGGGCCAGCCATAGAAGGGGGGATAAGGGATGAGTCATCATCATCTTCATTTCATTTCTATCTACAACTTTCTCTCTCTTGTTCTTCCCCAAATTTCTAGAGAGCAACTCTATTGATTTTATCTCCAAATCCACCATTTCTTCCACCAAATATTCTTCTTTTCTCTTCTACTCCATGAAAGGAAGGAGCTAGCCAAGTTTGGGAGGATTCGGAGCTCGTTCGTGTCCTTTTGGAATCTCTACATGTCGGTGTCGAGTCGGAAGGCTTTTTCATTTGAATCTCTCTCCCGGAAGGTATAATCTCTCCTCTAAATCACCCCAACATGCATATAGGATTATTTTTGACCCATAGGAATAACCCCCATAGTTGTGTCTCCATTTGTGTCCTTTTCGTGTCATTTTGGAGACTTTTAGGAGTGTCCTATGTGTAGGTTTGTGTCCTAGTGGAAAATTCCTATTGGACTCTTGTTTTTAATATATATATTATGTGATTAATTATTAGACATTTAAATTCCAGATTTTATATTGTTTAGAGAAGGTATTTTCAATGTATCATATTGTATCATATTAGTTATATATATGTATACGTATATATATGGATATATATATGTGTTACTCTATATATACATATATATGTATGTATATATATTGGGGCTTATATATATATGGATATATATTATGATATGTGGTGTGTCATGTGTATACATTTTGTGTTTGGATGGAAGCACTTGAGGGTTCGGCCAAGGAGAAATTGGAATTTGTGTTGTTGAGAAGATTGGTGTGTGTATGTGTTAGTTTAGAGGGGAGATTGAGTGTTTGAGAGTTTGTTTGTGAGAGATTTGAGAGGGGAATGAGTGTAGAGTATAGAGAGATGTGTGAGAGGTAGTAAGTGATGTTAGAGGGGGGGGGGAGGGAAACCACCTATTTTGCTGCTGTAAAAAGTAGCTATACCAGCAGCAAAAACAGGGCATGACAGCCCATTAACACCACATGATGGCTGTCCATTTGCACACCTAATGGCTGTCCCCAAACCCCCTGTTAGCAGCCATCAAACCACCTATAATTTAGACCTTAACAAGTCCTATATGGCTCCCCTTAAACCACTTAGGTGCTGTCCAATTTCAGTCCATAACCACCCCACAAATCAATCATTTAACCACTCAAAACCTGCCCATTTACCCCTAAATTCAGCCCCCTAAAGAAGCCTATATGGCTGACCCCCTTTGCTCCCTTAACAGTCCAATAAAGGCTCCAAAATCAGTCCTAACATGCCCTTCATTTCAGCCCAATTTCACCCCTCAAATGACAGTCCCATAACATGCCTATTTCAGCCCCTTTAAACCATCTATTGCCTGTCCAAAGACAGTCCAATATCAGTCCTTAAACCACTCAAACACAGCCCTACGAAGCCCTACATTTCAGTCCCATTTGCACTAGAAAATCAGTCCACTCTAATGTATGTGAGTGTGTGTGTGAGCCTATATATATAATTGTGTGTGTGTGTGTGTATTTATGAGCTTGTGTGTGAGTGTGTGTGAGCCTATAGGAGTACAGCTAATAGCCTAGGTGAGAGCCTATATGGGTGAGATATGTGAGTATTGTGTGTGAGTGAGTTGTGTGGGTGAGTGTTAGGATAATGTGAGGATGATATATGATATTGGTAAGGTAATAGGTAGGGTAAACCAACACATGTTCTAAGATAGGCTAGATACCTAGGATACCAATATTTATTGGTAGGTAAACCTTAGATAGGATAGTATTTAGCTACTCTAAGGAGCCTAGGCTAGTATCTTGGGTATTAGCGGGGTTTTCTTTGTATTGGACAAGGTATCGGGATTTACTTTGGTAGGATAATGTAGGTTTACCTAGAAATAGGATATTTGAGTTTGGAGTCTAAGATATGGTTAGAAATGATTATCTTGGTTGGTAATGATCAAATATGGTGCTCATAGACTAGTTTTGACATCGGTTGACCTTTTTGACCAAAAGTCAACAAAAGTCAACCGAGAGTCAAACTTAGCCTTTAAGCGACCCGATTTGACCGAAACCAAACCAGAGTTGACCAGTTGACTGAAAGTCAACAGTTGGTCAACATTAGACTAGTTTGACCTAGGGTTGACCCAGAGTTGACCAGAGTTGACTTTTTGACCAAAAGTCAACTGTAAGTCAACCTTTGACCTCGTTCGACCTAGTTTGACTTGGATTGACTTCCAGTGACCTGGTATGACCTAGTATGAACCAGTTTGACCTAGATTGACCTAGTTTGACTTAGACTTGCATTTATGACTTATATTAGCTTCCTTTTTCAGTATAAGTCCTGTTTGACTCATAGTATCTCATTTTAGGTCTGTGATTACTCTGAGCGTCTGTTCACCTTATCAGCTCAGGACCACAGGCGAGTACATTCACTGATAGTTTTCATTGTCTTGATATCTACTATATCCAATTCAGTTGTAGTGTCTTACATGATTCCCGATACGACGGTTCACGGACTAGTATACGTTGGATCTTGTCATGAGATATTATTCCCGGATTTTCCTTGGTATGTTGGTATGTGATATCCATGTTCATGTACTTATATAGATATCGATTTGGGAGTGGGCTGATCACCTGCTTTCGAATCCATGTCATGATGTGCCATGTCCGGATCCATGATACTATTCAGAGATGGAAGAATTATTAGGGGTTATGTGATCAAAGCCTCCCTGTCACTATTTTGCTAGCGCCACCCTCACCTCACGTTGGGTGTAGAAGATACCCCATGCTAGGTTATCCAGGTTAGCCGGTATGACTCTCCGTTGAGGTTATCGCGGATTGTCAGGCAAAGTGGATAACCCCACCATGACTTCCTAGCTGATCACATATCGCTCTAATAATTCAAATCATATTTTACATTTATTGTCGTATCTTATATTCCAGTTCAGCTTTACTTTCTGTACTTCTCACCATGCTATGATTCTATTACTCACATGCTCTACCTGCTTTTATACTGTATCATAATTTTAGACTAAGTTCTATTTGAAAGAAGGGTTACAACTCCGGTCCTTGTTTGGTTCAAGGGTTGTAACTCGGTTTTCAAATGGTTCCCAAGTTGCCTATATCTTTGTCTTGTATTTCATTATGCTGTCTCTTATTATATTTGTCAATTCATATGGAACTACTGTTGGTGTTTGTACTTGCTTATTTTCCTGATAGGATACCGTTGACAAATTTTACAGATGACTCTGAGAATGATTGCCCGACCTACTATGGGGTTGAGTCTGACGGAGTAGACATAGACCGTGCCTTGTTGGTAGAGCCACTAGACTTTGCTCACCCAGAGTAGCTTAGTTTAGATAGGTTTGCCTGGCCTGCGAGCCAACTAGTACATTTCAGTTTGTAGTATCTATTATATATTATCTGAGACTCTGGATGTTTGTGTATAGCTCTGACTTATGGATCTTAGAATTATTTCCTGCTTTATCTATCGTATTTTCTTTTTCATGCTATCTACCTTAGTTTGATATATGTGATTGAGACTGTATTGCTATGTCACCTCCATTCGGAGAGTATATACTGTACAGGTACATTTATCTGTTTTAGTCGTAGTATTTACAGACCCTATATACAGCGTTCTACCGCAGATACTGCGGCGTAGGCTGGACGTAACCACGTACTCGTGCCCCTCTTCAGGGTGCGGGTCGTGATACATTTTTTGGTGGCCCATGCAGGTCTGAGTCGTAATTAGTACAATCTCGTAATGGTGCTTGACTTAGAGTGCTAATTACGAGCCTGCGACTAGGACGTAAGATCTAGGGTATGATAGGAGTTACTCAATCACATTTTAGGAAATTTTTGATCTTTTGATTACCATGACAACTCTTCTTGTATTTGAATTCAATTGTCCTCCTTTGATAATATCCTATCATGTGCCATATTGATCTCTTGGGTTTAATTCGTCTTCAGGATGACGGTGACTCGTTCTCAGGCGGCAGGGCCTAGTACAGTTCTAGAGAGGTTCGATCCGGGAGGTCTTCCACCTCCGGCTACGGGAGTAGCAGTCGAGAGAGCAGTAGCCTCAGTCCCTGCCCTTCAGACAGGAGTAGCAGCGGCAGTTCCAGGAGGTCTTCCACCTCCAGCAGCGGGACCGTCTATGGTCATCCCTGATATTCTTCCACCGTCGCCGCAGTTACCGATAGATACTCAGGGGATGATGGCCCTTCTGCAGCAGATGCTGCAGACACAGAGAGCACAGACAGAGGCACAGCACCGTCAGGCAGAGGTGCTGCGACAGACCATGGAGAACTCGCATCAGCTAGCTATGGCAGCAGTGGAGAGAGGTGCACCGGCTACAGTTCAAGGAGCACCAGTACAGCAGCAGGGTCAGGGGAGGCCCGGTACACACCTCGACTTCAGGAAGATGAACCCGCAGGAGTTCAAGGGTACCGAGGGTATCCTATACGCGGACGACTGGCTAGAGGATGTCCAGCGGAGTCTGGAGTTGGTAGAGGTCCCGAGAGGTCTGTGGGTGACTTCTGTAGCGAGCCAGTTTTTCGACATAGCGCTGACTTGGTACCGCACGGATCCGCGTGCGTCAGTGAGAGGTATATCTTGGGAGGACTTCAGGAAGCTCTTTAAGGAGAAGTTCTACCCAGATGTAGCCTTGACAGCTTTGGAGGGGCAGTTTGCCAGTCTGGTGCATGGAAACTCGTCGGTAGACGAGTATGCAGCGGAGTTCTTCCGCCTGAGCAGCTTTACACCTAGTTTGGTCCAGGATGAGGGGTGCAAGGCTCGAAAGTTTTGGAGGGGCCTTTTATATGCAGTGCGCACTCGCACCACTGGGAGACGTGATGCGACCTTCGAGCAGATCCTTATGGAGGCGCAGATTGTAGAGGAGGACTTCGGCCTCAAGCCGAAGAGGGGTAGTGACACTCTTGGAGCTAGTTCGAGTACAGGGCCAGCGAAGCACCCATATTTCCAGCAGAGGCAGTTTCAGCAGCAGCAGCCTCAGTTGCAGTTTCAGCAGGCACCGGCGCGTGCCCAGCAGTACCAGGGTCAGGGTCAAAGGTCGGCTACACAGTACACCTTCTACGGGAAGTCGGGGCACACCAGAGAGGCTTGTAGGAAGAGGTTGGGCATCTGCCTATACTATGGGGCGCCTGACCACCAGCTGAGGGATTGCCACGCTAATAGAATCCGAAGAGGCCAGGACGGCGTACAGCAGGCTAGATGAGGCCAGCAGGGGCGTGCATTCACCATGACAGTTGAGCCCACTCAGGCAGTGGCAGAGCAGATATCAGGTTCCAATCTTTCGATCTCATTCCGTATTTGCTTCCTTATAAACTGTTTGAAAATTCAATTCCATCTGTTCCTTATTTGTTGATGAAAAGTTTGTCCTTGTGATGTGATATGCTTCTGAGATAAGTCGTATGGGCTAGGTCGCCTCGATTATAAGATTTTAGAATCCTCTAGGGTCAGACTAGCAAGCAGAGTGAGGACATATAGTCGGACTATGGACGTATTTCTCGGGTGTGGAAATTTAAGGTTTTCGCTGCCAAGCTAGCGGCAATACAAAAATTTTAAATACCATGATTCTAGAGGTATGTATCGTAGTTGAGGACTCTGTGATTATCGTAGCCTTGTTCACTGGCATGACGGAGATTCTGAGTATCATGATTATTGGACAGACTCATACGATTATCAAATTGCATGAATTTTCTGTGTTTACTTTGTTTTAAGTTTTTGGATAATTCTTTTAAGGTGGATAGACTTATAGCATCTATTTGAGAGTAGTTTTAAATTTTATAATTTTAGTCATTTAATTCATGCTCGATTTTTTTGAGATTTTAATCGTTTTAAATTTTTAGCCATGACTTGTGATTTTGATGTTTTACTATTGTTTGGTTTAATTTCGAGGACGAAATTTTTTAAGGTGGATAGATTTGTCACCCCTAATTTCCAAAAATAGGGGTATTTTTGTCATTTTTTTATTTTAGAATTATTTTGGAATTATTTATTTATTTATGATATTATTTTGGGGTTATTTGAGTCGGGTTCGAATTTCAGCTCAATCCGACTTGAAACGGGGACCCGGGGTAGTTTCAACTCTAGTGGGACCCACGCACTAGGTAGCCATGGCCCATATAATATTTATTTTAGTTAGTGGTTAGTCTAATTTTTATGGATAGGGTTTGGTTAGATTAGAGACTTAAAACTAGACTAAAATAGCCCCGACTTAAACCCTTTCCTAATAATTAATTAAATAGGCTAGTGGGGGCATATTAGACTTTCCAAAATAGGACACCTAGGCACTTTTTGGGCCAGCCATAGAAGGGGGGATAAGGGATGAGTCATCATCATCTCCATTTCATTTCTATCTATAACTTTCTCTCTCTTGTTCCTCCCCAAATTTCTAGAGAGCAACTCTATTGATTTCATCTCCAAATCTATCATTTCTTCCACCAAATATTCTTCTTTTCTCTTCTACTCCATGAAAGGAAGGAGCTAGCCAAGTTTGGGACGATTCGGAGCTCGTTCGTGTCCTTTTGGAATCTCTACGTGTCGGTGTCGAGTCGGAAGGCTTTTTCATTTGAATCTCTCTCCCGGAAGGTATAATCTCTCCTCTAAATCACCCCAACATGCATATAGGATTATTTTTGACCCATAGGAATAACTCCCATGGTTGTGTCTCCATTTGTGTCCGTTTCGTGTCCTTTTGGAGACTTTTAGGAGTGTCCTATGTGTAGGTTTGTGTCCTAGTGGAAAATTCCTATTGGACTCTTGTTTTTAATATATATATATTGTGTGATTAATTATTAGACATTTAAATTCCAGATTTTATATTGTTTAGAGAAGGTATTTTCAATGTATCATATTGTATCATATTAGTTATATATATGTATATGTATATATATGGATATATATATATGTGTTACTCTATATATACATATATATGTATGTATATATATTGGGGCTTATATATATATATATATATGGATATATATTATGATATGTGGTATGTCATGTGTATATATTTTGTGTTTGGATGGGAGCACTTGAGGGTTCGGCCAAGGAGAAATTAGAATGTGTGTTGTTGAGAAGATTGGTGTGTGTATGTGTTAGTTTAGAGGGGAGATTGAGTGTTTGAGAGTTTGTTTGTGAGAGATTTGAGAGGGGAATGAGTGTAGAGTATACAGAGATGTGTGAGAGGTAGTAAGTGGTGTTAGAGGGGGGGGGAAACCACCTATTTTGCTGCTGTAAACAGCAGCTATACCAGTAGCAAAAATAGGGCATGACAGCCCATTAACACCACATGATGGCTGTCCATTTGCACACCTAATGGCTGTCCCCAAACCCCCTGTTAGCAGCCATCAAACCACCTATAATTCTGACCTTAACAAGTCCTATATGGCTTTCCTTAAACCACTTAGGTGCTGTCCAATTTCAGTCCATAACCACCCCACAAATCAGTCATTTAACCACTCAAAACCTGTCCATTTACCCCTGAATTTAGCCCCCTAAAGAAGCCTATATGGCTGTCCCCCTTTGCTCCCTTAACAGTCCAATAAAGGCTCCAAAATCAGTCCTAACATGCCCTTCATTTCAGCCCAATTTCACCCCTCAAATGACAGTCCCATAACATACCTATTTCAGCCCCTTTAAACCATCTATTGGTTGTCCAAAGACAGTCCAATATCAGTCCTTAAACCACTCAAACACAGCCCTACGAAGCCCTACATTTCAGTCCCATTTGCACTACAAAATCAATCCACTCTAATGTATGTGAGTGTGTGTGTGAGCCTATATATATATATATATATATATATATATATATATATATATATATATATATATATATATATATATATATATATAATTGTGTGTGTGTTTATAAGCTTGTGTGTGAGTGTGTGTGAGCCTATAGGAGTATAGCTAATAGCCTAGGTGAGAGCCTATATGGGTGAGATATGTGAGTGTTGTGTGTGAGTGAGTTGTGTGGGTGAGTGTTAGGATAATGTGAGGATGATATATGATATTGGTAAGGTAATGGGTAGGGTAAACCAACACATGTTCTAAGATAGGCTAGATACCTAGGATACCAATATTTATTGGTAGGTAAACCTTAGATAGGATAGTATCTAGCTACCCTAAGGAGCCTAGGCTAGTATCTTGGGTATTAGCGGGGTTTTCTTTGTATTGGGCAAGGTATCGGGATTTATCTTGGTAGGGTAATGTAGGTTTACCTAGAAATAGGGTATTTGAGTTTGGAGTCTAAGATATGGTTAGAACTTGATTTCCTTCGTTGGTAATGATCAAATATGGTGCTCACAGACTAGTTTTGACATCGGTTGACCTTTTTGACCAAAAGTCAACAAAAGTCAACCGAGAGTCAAACTTAGCCTTTAAGCGACTCGATTTGACCGAAACCAAACCAGAGTTGACCAGTTGACTGAAAGTCAACAGTTGGTCAACATTAGACTAGTTTGACCTAGGGTTGACCCAGAGTTGACCAGAGTTGACTTTTTGACTAAAAGTCAACTGTAAGTCAACCTTTGACCCCGTTCGACCTAGTTTGACTTGGATTGACTCCCAGTGACCTGGTATGACCTAGTATGAACCAGTTTGACCTAGATTGACCTAGTTTTGACTTAGACTTGCATTCATAACTTATATTAGCTTCCTTTTTAAGTATAAGTCCTGTTTGACTCATAGTATCTCATTTTAGGTCTGTGATTACTCTGAGCGTCTGTTCACTTTATTAGCTCAGGACCACAGGCGAGTACATTCACTGATAGTTTTTATTGTCTTGATATCTACTATATCCGATTCAGTTATAGTGTCTTACATGATTCCCGACACGATGGTTCACGGACTAGTATACGTTGGATCCTGTCATGAGATGTTATTCCCGAATTTTCCTTGGTATGTTGGTATGTGATATCCATGTTCATGTACTTATATAGATATCGATTTGGGAGTGGGCTGATCACCTGCTTTCGAATCCATGTCATGATTTGCCATGTTCGGATCCATAATACTATCCGGGGATGGGGGAATTATTAGGGGTTATGTGATCAAAGCCTCCCTGTCACTATTTTGCTAGCGCCACCCTCACCTCACGTAGGGTGTAGTAGATACCCTATGTCAGGTTATCCAGGTTAGCCGGCATGACTCTCCGTTGAGGTTACCGTGGATTGTCGGGCCAAGTGGATAACCCCACCATGACTCCCTAGCCGATCACATATCGCTCTAATAATTCAAATCACATTTTATATTTATTGTCATATCTTATATTCCAGTTCAGCTTTACTTTCTGTACTTCTCACCATGTTATAATTCTATTACTCACATGCTCTACCTGCTTTTATACTGTATCATGATTTTAGACTAAGTTCTATTTGAAAGAAGGGTTACAACCCCGGTCCTTGTTTGGTTCAAGGGTTGTAACTCGGTTTTTAAATGGTTCCCAAGTCGCCTATATTTTTGTCTTGTATTTTATTATGCTGTCTTTTATAGTATTTGTCAATTCATATGGAACTGCTGTTGGTGTTTGTACTTGCTCATTTTTCTGACAGGATACCGTTGACAAATTTTATAGATGACTCTGAGAATGATTGCCCGACCTACTATGGGATTGAGTCTGATGGAGTAGACTTAGACCGTGGCTTGTTGGTAGAGCCACTAGACTTTGCTCACCCTGAGTAGCTTAGTTTAGATAGGTTTGCCTGGCCTGCGAGCCAGCTAGTATATTTTAGTTTGTAGTATCTATTATATATTCTCTGAGACTCTGGATGTTTGTGTATAGCTCTGATTTGTGGATCTTGGACTTATTTCCTGCTTTATCTATCATATTTTTCTTTCTGCGCTATCTACCTTAGTTTGATATATGTGATTGAGACTGTATTGCTATGTCACCTCCATTCGGAGAGTATATACTGTACAGGTACATTTATCTGTTTTAGTCGTAGTATTTACAGACCCTATATACAGCGTTCTACCGCCGATACTGCGGCGTAGGATGGACGTAACCACGTACTCGTGCCCCTCTTTAGGGTACGGGTCGTGACAATACCCTGGGCGGTGATGATGAAACCCAAAAACTTCCCGCTGGATACGCCCAGGAAGGACTTCGTAGGGTTCATTTTCAAATTATACGCTCGTATGAGGTCGAATACTGTCCTCAGATCCTGCAGATGGTCTCCCTTATGGCGACTCTTGACGACGATGTCATCAACATAGCATTCTACCGTCTTGCGTAAGTGGTCTCTGAAGATGATGCTCATGGCTCTTTGATATGTAGTGCCGGCATTCTTTAAACGGAAAGGCATGACTGTGTAGCAGTATGTGCCAATCGGTGTTCAGAATAACGTATGCTTTTCGTCGTCAGGAGACATCTTGATTTGGTTGTACCCCGAGAAACCATCCATGAATGACATACGTTCGAAGTCGTAGGTGTTGTCAATCATGATGTCTGTGTTAGGGAGGAAGAATTCGTCTTTGGGACATGCCTCGTTCAGATTGCGGAAGTCGATGCAGATTCAAATTTTCCTGTTCTTCTTGAGGACGGGTACTATATTGGCGACCCAGTCAAGATGTTGCTCCTCACGAATGAAGCCGCTGGCTATCAGTTTATTGACTTCGGCTTCGATCGCATCCATGATGCCCGGGCGGAAGCGTCGCTGTTGTTGCTTGACTGGCTTTGCATTCGGCCGGATGTTGAGTTTATGAAGAGCAATATCGGGATTTAACCCCGGCATGTCTTCATAACTCCAGGCGAACACATCAATATATTCTTTGACAAGTTCTAGCAGCGATTCTCGCTCTTCGTCTGTTAGGCTTTTACTGACGAAGATCGGTTTTGGAGAAGATTTGCTGCCGAGATCTACTTGTATGACTTCATCTTCAGTAGGAGGTTCCCTCTGTTCGAACCGCTTTTCCTATTGTGCATCCAACTGTTGTAGCTCGAGGATTTCAGGAATGTCTTCATCTTCTTCATAAGCGTCGGCGAATGCCATGTTGACTGACAGGACTTGTCTGAATACATCTCTGATGCTGGTATCCGAATTAGAAGTTGGTGACCCGGTTGAATGTGAATGCCAGTCGCATTCTTCATCTGAGCTTTCAGGGGTCATTGTGGGTGTAACATACCCTAATCCACATCGAGTCTTGCTGTAGTAGTCCCTGGGTTTGCCAGCCGGGACCGGTGACTTCAAAGGTAATCGTCGTCCAGTACCGTAGTTCAAGCCTGGCGTCGTCTCCAGATCATACCCCTGTTTCTGTATGAGATATTTGGATTGGGGGCTATAAAGATACAGAGGCAGTCTCCCGGCATCTGATCCAAGATTGACTTCTTCTATGGTTAAGGGATGCGGATCGTCCTTCCGGCCGAAGATGATTGGATGGTCCCCTCCCTCGATTATGTGGTAAGCGTCTTCCACTGGAGTAAGCTGGATTACGGTGTACACATTTGTCACCTGTGTGTGTAGGTAAGTGCCTATACCGTGTTCCATGGCATACATTGTACAAAGCTTATTAAGCTCGAGGTAGTTCAAAGATAGCCTTTTATTGATGAAGTAAGGTATCTTTTCTAGGGGAATTACATCATCTGCAGAGGGAACATCAATGTGGGTAGCCACGTACTTGGCTAGCTCCGGTTCCTCTTCGGCTACCCCCAGTATAAACGAAGACTAAGAGAACGACCTGGGCAGCTTGATCATCAGAGGTTCAGCTGGTGGAGCAGGGCGTGGAGTTATTGGCAGACTAGCGACCCCCAGCATGGTACTCGATGCTGGGCGGGGAGTGGTTGGTTCGCTAGAAGTTCCAGACCTTGCATCGGGATGAAGACTCTTCTTGGGAAGGCGTATCGTCATTGGCTTGTTGGAGGAATTGAGCTTCTCCGTTTGCAGCTGGCCGACTCTCGGCAGCCTGATTGTCAGTGGTTCCGTTGAGGGTCTTGGCACTTGGCCAGACCTTGGCAGCCGAATTATCATTTGCTCTTTTTGTGCTGAGAAGCTGATTGCGTCCTTTCGTAGAGTGGCGGTAAGGGGTGCAGACTTGCCAGGTTTGCAAGCTTGGAGGTGGATCGTTCGAGGTTCTTCTGATCCTGTGGCTGTCTCGGTACGAGCTTGCACATCTCCTTCATCAAGGTATCTTTTCGACTTTTTGTATAGGCATGAGTCTGAGTAGTAGGATTCGACCCCTTTGAAGGGATCAATGTCGGCAAATTTCGTCCTCACGAAGCCGTGTTTATCGACATATTTGAAGCACTGGTGCAGCGTAGACGGCACGATCATATAATCGTGAATCCACGGGCGCCCCAAGAGGATGTTGTAAGAAGTGTCTGCATCTATAACGTAGCAGGTGACTTCTGATTGGAGATCGCCAATCTGACATTTCAGACGAATCTTTCCAATTGGGTAGCTCCTGCCCGAATTGAAACTGCTGATGGCGGTGCTTGTAGGAGTCAGGCGATGCATTGGGATGCGGAGATGATGTAGCAGACCCTTCGGGATAATGCTTATGGAAGAGCCAGGATCAATGTGCATCTGATCCACCTTTACGTCACCGATGTATCTAGTGTAGTATAACGGGCGATCGTGCAGGTTGGTTTTGATGAGCATGTCCTGTGGAGTGAAGATAATATTGGGCATCGCTCCCGTGCAGACGCTGTCTTGGAGATCTGCAGGCGGGTTCTCTCCCGTGAGGTTGACCTGAGCCAGGTATGCGTCGGCATTTTGGAGTGCATCGCTTAAAGCCGCACGAATATCCTTTGAGAGTCTTAGAAGCTCGTATAATGACAACTTGGCCGGTGTGTTGGCCAATTGTGACAAGATGTCGAAGTTATAGGGCTTCTCCAGCCCCTGCGGTACCTCTTTTCGGAGGGATTTGTCAAAGCGAGTCTCCTTCGGCCTAGGCTTGTCGGTCGTCGGAAGCTGAGCCGGTCCCGGAGCGTCAGTTGTAGCGGACTGATGATCTTCAGTCGAGTTATCAGCCACAGGTTGGGATTGGGCCCCAGACCGAGTGATGACGGCTGTAGCTTCTTCGATATTTGCCGAGATTGTGCGGCAGGACCTGACTTTTCCACTCTTCTTCTTGCAAATGGACGGTGGTGTGGGCTGAGTCACTTTTGATACCAAGTCTGGATGGACCCACATGACCGTCCCTCATGATATGGTGAGAGGCACTAGACCAGTAGCCTGCTCTCGGGGAGGTAGAAGATTAGCAATCTCCATTGTCGCCAGAGGGATGGGGACCACACCGTCTTGAGTTTCCGTCGGAGGGAAGCTGTCGAATTGTACTGACACCATATTGGCTGCCACCGTGACCTTCTCGAAATCGATGGCCAGAGCGTTCGAATCGATGAGATTTTGGATGTACCATTTTAGTCGGTAGCAGTCGTGTGTGGCATGGTGGATGTAGCGGTGGTAATGGCAGTACTTTGGGTTCTCCATGTCTGTCGGCCGAGGTTCCCGTCTTGGTGGAGGAAGCTGAATTCTGTCTCCTTGTATGAGCATGTCCAAGATGGGTTTGACGTGACCGTCTTCGAAGGAGTAAGTAATTTGTGGCCATTGTCTGTCTGCCGGCTTTGGCTCGGGTTTCTGTGCTGTGTCGGCCACCATAGCCGACTTACCCCTGCTGTCCTGATTGTTGGAGGGGCTACCCCCATTGTCATTGTTGGTGTTAGGACGCTTGCCCTTGTTCTCCCCGTCCGAGATGTGCAATCCCAGCTGGCGAGCCTTCTTCAACTGCTCTTTGGCACTTGTAGCACTGATGATGAATGTCTTCCAGTCCTTAAATTGACTTTTGCCCATCCAGAGACTGATTGTTGGGAGCAACCTCTTTTGGCAAATTTCAATCAAGGAGGAGTCCAGATTTCCAGATGGTAGCTTCATGGCGATTTGGCAAAAACGCTCAATATAGTTCCTCGTCAGCTCTTTCTCCCCTTGAACGACGTCCATGAGCGTGGACATTGTGATGTCCTATCCTACTTCGTAGATTCTCTCCAAGAACATGCGCTTAAAGCCAGCGAAGGAGTGGATGCAGTTGTCTGGCAGGTTGCGATACCAGTCGAAGGCGACCCCTTCTAATGCTCCGATGAATAATCGTGTGAGAATGGCATCGTCATGGGGCAAATGGTCGGTGGTGACCTCGAAGTAAGTGATGTATCGACTTGCGGAGGTCTTGCCATCATAAGGATTGATATTGAACGGCTTATATCTTGGTGGGAAGGGAACATCCCTCCATACAGCAGGGTACGGTTGCCGTATTCTGAGGTCTTGAGAATTTTCTCGAGCGTAAAATATGGCTCGGAGCTCCTGGACCTCTCTTCTTGCTTCGCGAGCCTCATCCACGGCGGTGGGGGCCGTTACTTCAGGAGGATTGTTGCCCGGGTTCGGTGCCGCTGAATTCGAGTCCGTATTGACCGCGGGACCCGTGCTTGTTTGGCCAGGCGTCCCTCCTTGCAGAGTTGGAAGGGCCGCTTTGATCTCGTCCACAGACTTGACCAAGGCAAGCAATATGGCTTCGAGAGTGTCGATGCGTTGGCGATCACTGGAACCACCTTGGTTGTTGTCTGTCATGAATACCGTCTTTACATGAGGAGAGATGGACGGAGCGATGGAGGAAGCGCCCTCCGAATCATACCCCTGTAGTGAGAAATCATCGGGGTACGTGGGAATGTCTTCCTCTAGTTCTGACTCAGAAGGAATAGTACCACCAGTCTCCGAGTTCGCCTCGTTTTGGAAGTTGTGGACGTCCTCGGGGACGTCCGGGTTTGCTGTATCTGATGGAAGAGTTGTCTCCCCCGGCTCGTCTTCTTGGAACATTGGATTGTCGCGGAGGTTCAGAGGAGTGCTACCCCTAGTCCTAGCAACCCCCAGTATTGTGGACGACGAATCTCCCACTGTAGCAGATTTCATCTTAGAACAAGTTCTTTGGAAAACTCCGGTGGAGGGCACCCGCTTAGACGACAGTCTTTTAGTCAAAGTGGTTGAAATCTTCGGGCTGGGAACATTTGTCTTCTTCCCTCTCCCATCGGCGGGGAATTTCTGAGCAGAGTTGCAGGAGACGACGGGAAGTGCCTCGTCTTCTGAAGACGGTTATTACAATCTTTAAAAGACGGACTGCCGATCTTCTCGCACCGTCGCGTTATTGCAGCAGCAGTTGACGATGACTTGGGTGCATTGACGTTCGTGGGAGGACTCTTTGCACCCCGATGCATTTTCTCTTTCCTTGCGTTTGTGGAGGATGGCCTCACGCAAGTCAGATGGGTCTGGATCGATCATGTTTGCTCCCTGGATTTTGGAAGACTTTTGCGAACCTCTCTGTCCGTTTGCCGCCGGGGACTGGACTCGAGTGGTTCTGTACAACTTCCCATCTGAGGCCCGCATAACAGTATGTGGGACGCTCGGATGGTCAGAGATCGGATCAGCGGACCGAGCTTGCCAAGCTCGTGCTGCCCTAGACTTCTTCGCTCTAGTACGTAAGGGCACATAGTAGGAAGAGTCTAGGTGATGCTGGAGAGAGTCAGACATATCTTCTTAGGAGCACAAGAGATCAGGACCACAGGAGAGGACGTCGAAGACAGAGCCACGCGGGGTAGACGATAAATCAAACAGCCCTCGGATTCCTCGACCCGTAGGTAATTAATGCTTTTTATCAATCAAACCCCCAGTATTTTATCAATCAAACCCCCGAGTGACAGGACACGCGCACAGCCCCGTGCGGCTCTGTCTTCGACCTCCTCTCCCATTTATGTCAATCAAACAGCCCTCGGATTCCTCGGATTCTGCCCTAGACTTTTTATCTTCTTTTGTAGGTAATTAATGCTGATTGACATAAATCCTTCCGATTTATCATGCCAACCTCAGATTCCTCGATACGTGTCTTTGATTGGCTTATTTGTAAATAATCTGATTTGATCCCAATATTTCATTAGAATTTGTTGAGGGATTTCGATCAATCTGATGCCACGTGCCCCGCTATCATGCCACGTGTCGAACCATAGCAAAAATCTATTTTGCAGGGAGGTTACTCCTCATTGAGTCGCATAAGGCTGGCCACGTGTCCATGCCACTTGAGAGTGGCCCTCCGAAACATTTGGACCGCATGGTAATGATTTGAGCCGCATGAGTGTGGATAACCGCATGAGTGAACCGCATGGAGTTAGTCTTCATGAGCCGCATAGGGATAGTCTTTGTGAGCCGCATGGGGTTGGTCTTCATGAGCCGCATGGGGCTGGTCTTCATGAGCCGCATGGATCTAGTCTTCGTGAGTCGCATGGGGCTGTCCGCGTGAGCCGCATGGAACTAGTCTTCGTGAGCCGCATGGGGCTTTCCAAGTGAGTCGTATGGGGCTGGTCTTCATAAGCCACATGGAACTACTCTTCGTGAGCCGCATGGGGCTGTCCACGTGTCAAGGCCGCATGACAGTTTCTGACTCTCGGAGGATCGTGTCAGAGATTTTCTTTGCTTCCCAAGAAGTCCGTCATTAGGAGGGAGTCATAATGATATCTTCGTGTCAGAACTGTCACCTCGTCAAAGTTGTCAGCCGTCAAGGCATTTAATGCGAAACGAGAGAGCTGTTTGTAGGCTACGTGGCTCCTCTTTGAGCCGCATAGGACTTGTTTGAGCCGCATAGACGCTCGAGCCGCATGGATACTTGAGCCGCATGAACTCTCTGAGCCGCAGGGATCTTTCTTTATTCTTTTCCATGCTTCTACAGACACATTGTGTCTTGTGTCGTGTATACGACATGCGTGCACACGTGCACGATGCAGTGCACTGAAACAGTGCCTGTGTGTACTATTTCGAGTATTGAATTATCTGGACACGTTTGTGTCCACTTTGGTGGACACAAACATGTTGTTTGACACGTGTATAATGTGTATGATCATTACCAATTTTTTATTTTGTATTTTAATGAGTTTTCAATAGGCATTTGTCAATTTACCAAATTCTGAAAACTGGGTATTAGTATCCTAAAATTTCCAGTTTTGGGAATCGAATTTTGTCAATTGTTTAAACCTATATGTTGCTGTGTAATATTGGGTTTAAATCCCAATTAGGGGTCTCCTATAGGAAATCTAGTTGTGTGTCAAATTTGGTGTGATTTGGTGGTATTTTGCTTTCAAATGGGGTTAGGATGAAAAACTGGAAACTGGGTTCAGTTTTTCCTTTACTAATATGTGTATTTGGTTTCAGTTTTATGAAATTTGTGATTGATTTCCTTCCTTCTTGCTGTCCTATGGCCAGGACACAGCATTCACTTACACCCCTATGTCTCACACTCACATTTCACTCACCATTCACTCACACCCTCACCTAGACACTATCACACATCTCTCACTCATTTCACACACCCACACCATTACACACACACACACAAGCATGTACATACACATCACCCTCCCTCACATACATACCTATGTGTAACTCTTCACACCCCTATGTTTCACATACACACACTTTTACTCTCATTTACACATACACATATTTCACATTCCACATTCACATTCCTACCTATTTCTCATTTCCTGTCACATGTTTCAGCCCACTCACACACACACACAGTATATCACTCACATCCCTCATGCACACACACACACATAGCCCTCTTTTTATCTATATATTTATATATATATATATATATATATATATATATATATATATATATATATATATATATATATATATATATATATTAAATGCCATGTTATATATATAGCTAATGTGCAGTGATGCATGCCTATATATATATATAGTTAGTTCCTTTATGTATTATTCCTGAATGCCTAGTATAGATAACTTGAATATTGGACAAGTGTGACTTATGAATGTGTGTTGGCTTGATTTAGGCTTGGATAGCCTTGAAGTGGTGTGTACTAGCTAGTGTAGGCTTGTGTGACCTAGTATAGACTAGTTTAGACTTGATAGCCTAGTTTAGACTTGGTTAGACCTAGTTTGACTTCTAGGGTTGACCAGAGTTGACCAAGAGTTGACTTTGGCCTAGATTGACCTAGATTCATATAGAATGCATAGTAGAACTTTATTTTACCATTTTAGACTTGTTGTGACTTGTGCTGTTCTGATTAGGAGCCAGACACCACTCATCGGACAGTACTTTCATATTGGACACTTAGATACCAGGCGAGTACATTTTCTGATTATTTCATATCCGGCTTAGAATTATTTCATGCATTAAATTACTTTACTTGTTACTGTCACGTTGGTCACACGGATTGGTACTATATGGATCCCTTCTTGAGATGTTATCCTTAGGGAGAATCGGGTACTACATGTTCTGTGCGTTTTACTTACATGGCGTATCACTATGCTTCATTGGTTTTTTGATCACTTGTGACATATACTCTTATGATCACAGAGTCTCCTAGAATCTCTTATCCCATTTACTGGGTTTCCTAGAATCTCCTAGAATCCCCATTTATGGCACATCCATGTATCACCCTTCGGGGGCCTTTGTATGGAATCATAACATAACCTGGTTGGATCCTTGTGTATTGATTGGGGGTACGGGAGAGTAGAAGTAGACATGTGAATAATACCCAAGTAGTATCTTATCAGAATCTTTCTATAGTGTCTCATCAGAATCTCCTATGCCATTTACATGTCTATATTGTACTCTGACTCACTAGCCACTGTTAGTCTCTATTTATAGTAGATATTTCTATTACAGCTTTCTCTCTGTTTACATACATCATTTCTTTCAGCACCTGTATCTTACTTTACTGTATGATCATATTTTCTAACCTGCTATGAACTGTTGAGATGTACTGTGCTCGCTCCTGTCCTGACTGGACCTGTTGAAAATATTACAGAGGACGAGGAGGAGGCCTGTCTGGATACCTTCTACGGGGCAGCCCTAGACGACATTTGCGAGCTGGACTCTCAGGAGGACCCAGCTCTAGCTGAGGACATCACCCCCATTGCCTAGACTAGTTTAGTTAGGTTTATCTTATTTTATGTTGTCTTGAGACTGTTAGCTAGACTTTACTTCTGTTCAGAGATTTGGAGTTGTATATATTCTTTTATTTACTGTAGCTGAGTTTGTACTCTGGATATTGCTGGGATGTTATCTTAGACTACTTTATCATCTGTTTTCCTTGAGTACCATATCATATTGTGCTTTCTTCTTCCTTAGTTGTGATTGAGTTTATTTACTGCTACGTCACCCCCATTCGGGGAGTATAAACTGTTTAAAGTTATATTATTAGATGTATGTTGACCTAGGACAGCGTTCTACCGTCGGCACTGCGGCGTAGGCTGGACGTACCCACGTCTCGTGCCCTTACTCTAGGGTGCGTGTCGTGACACATTTTTAGTGGTGGCCCATACAGGTCTAGACTAGAAGTGTAGTGGTACTCGAATTAGAGTATCACTACAGCCTGCAATATGATATATGATATTAATTTTTAAGGTACTCAATTACTTTAGGAAAAATTCTTTTATTGCCATCTAAATCCTTATTGTCAGCTGATCCTTTTGAATTTTAATTGTCCGCCTTTGTTATTTCGCTTCTTTCTCAGAAATTGATACTCTCGCAGCGTACCATTCATGGGGATGCTATAGAGGGGACTGCTACCTCTCAGCCAGTACAGTAAGGCCAGGGGACTGCAGCTCCTGCCACCTCTGCTCGTATTGAGACCTCGGCAGCAGCAGCAGGGGGTATGCTTCCACCGGCTCGGAGGCAGGACCCAGTCATCCCAGAGGATCCTTTCTAGCAGCCGTCGCCTACAGGATACGTGGATGCAGCACAGATGTTCGCATACTTCCAGCAGTTCATGGACCGGCAGCAGGCTCGAAAGGACAGGGGCATGGAGTTGGCCCTTACGACAGTTGCAGCTCGACCAGTGGCCCATCAGTCGAGGACACCGGGGATAGAGCAGTTTCAGAAGATGAGCCCCAGAGACTTTCTGGGGACAGAGGGGATACTATATGCTGATGAGTGGATCGAGCATATAGAGGAGATCTTCCGCCTGGCCCGGGTACCAGCAGTTCTCCCGATTGAGGCCGCAGCTAGCCGGATGCGAGATCTTGCTCGTACCTGGTATCAGTCAGACCCCAGGGTGGGGGTAGCTGGGCAGACTTGGGAGGAGTTCAAGGGCTTCTTCAAGAAGAAGTTCTTCCCATATTCAGCACTCAGAGCCTTGGAGCCGCAGTTCGAGAGCCTAGTCCAGGAGAGTCTTTCAGTAGAGGAGTACGCAGGGGAGTTTGGCCGCCTCGGCAGGTTCATGGAGGGCTTGAGCGAGACGGCGAAGGCCCAGAGGTTCCGGAAGGGTCTAGTCAAGGAGGTCAAGTCCTTGACCAAGGGCAACAGGGATGCCACATTTGAGGAGATCTTGACGGGAGCCTTGTTGGCAGAGGATGATCTTGAGCTTAGGCTCAAGAGGGGGCGAGACCCAGTTGGGGGCAGTGCAGCGGGGTCCAGGCCAAGAGGCCCCACTTTCAGCATCAGCAGCTAAGGCAGTTCCAGCCACAGTCGATCCAGCAGAGGCCAGTTCACCAGCAGCAGCAGCCGAGATAGCACCAGCAATGTCAGAGATAGGGTGTTACTTGTGCCTACTGCAAGAAGCCTGGGCATATCTTCAATGAGTGTCAGAAGAGGCTGGGCCAGTGCCTGGTGTGTGGTTCAGCAGACCACCAGATGAGGGAGTGCCGCATAGCACGAGCAGGCCAGGAAGGAGGAGCCAGGGCTCCAGCAGGCCAGCAGAGGGGACCAGCCCTGCAGACGCAGCAGCAGAGGTTCGTCCAGCACCAATAGCAGGCCAGGGGAGGCCAGCAGGGGCGAGGATTTGCCATGGCAGCAGAGGATGCGGAGGCCATCGGAGAGCTGATCGCAAGTTCGATTCTTCTCGACTCCAGTCCAGCTTTTGTATTATTCGATTTCGGTGCTTCGCATAGCTTTATATCAGTATCTTTTGTGATTAGACACGGTATCATAGCTGAATCATTGCCTAGGATTTACAAGATCACGACCGGGGGTGGCATTATCCTCGTGAGTGATGTTTGTAAGAGTCGGAGAGTAGTTTTGGGAGGCCGTGAGTTGGAGGTGAGCCTGGTCATAATGCCATTATCGAACTACGATATAGTACTAGGCATGGATTGGTTGAGCTGGCACCACGGCAGCATTGATTTCAGAGGGGGTAGGGTTCTCTTCAGAGTGCCGGGGGAGCCAGAGTTCGAGTACTCCAGACGTCAGGCAGAGCAGAGCAGCGGAGTCTTCTGTGGAGTCTCGGTCGAAGAGCAGGCAATTCCACACCCCTTGATAGCAGAGTATATGGATGTTTTCCCAAAGGAGTTATCGGGATTACCACCAGACAGAGACATAGAGTTCTCGATAGACTTAGTTCCAGGAGTGGAGCCCATCTCTCAGCATGTCTATCGGGTGAACAACAGCGAGCTGGTGGAGCTGAAGAAGCAGGTGGATGAGCTACAGAACAAGGGCTTCATCCGCTCGAGTTCGTCGCCATGGGGTATACCAGTATTGTTTGTGCCAAAGAAGGATGGGTCAGTACGATTGTGTATTGACTATAGGGCACTCAACAACCTCACGATCAAGAACAAATACCCACTGCCGCGGATCGACGATCTTTTTGACCAGTTGAGCGGAGCTCGGGTATTCTCCAAGATTGATCTGAGGTCGAAATATCACCAGGTGAAGGTGAAGGGGGAGGATATTCCCAAGACCACTTTCAGGATGCGGTACGGGCAGTTTGAGTTTTTGGTTATGCCGTTTGGGCTAACCAATGCACCAGTAGTATTTATGAACCTTATGAACAAGGTGTTCCACCAGTATCTGGATCAGTTTGTGGTGGTGTTCATTGACGACATCTTGATATATTCTAAGACTGAGGAGGAGCACGAGGAGCATTTGAGGATAGTGCTGGAGATTCTCAGAAAGGAGCAGCTTTACGGAAAGCTCTCCAAGTGTGAGTTCTTCTTAGACCGGGTGGACTTCTTGGGGCATATGGTGACTGGAGATGGTATCTCAGTTGACCCCAAGAAGATTGTAGCAGTTGAGGCATGGGCAGCGCCGACTTCAGTTGCAGAGATCAGGAGTTTCCTGGGGCTGGCAGGATATTATCGGAGATTTGTACAGGATTTCTCCCGGGTTACAGAGCCGTTGACTCGGTTGACCCGGAAGGATGCTGAGTATGTTTGGTCAGAGGAGTGTCAGGCAGCTTTTGATGAGTTGAAGAAGCGGCTTACGACAGCTCCGATTCTGACATTGCCTTCAGGATCAGGTGGTTTCACTATTTATAGTGATGCTTCAGGGAAGGGGCTGGGTTGTGTCTTACAGCAGCATGGGAAGGTGATTGCCTATGCTTCCAGGCAGTTACGTTCCCATGAGAAGAACTACCCTACCCACGACCTGGAGCTGGCAGCAGTGATATTTGCTCTGAAGTTGTGAAAGTATTATCTGTATGGTGAGAGGGTGGAGATCTTCACAGATCACAAGAGCTTAAAGTATGTGTTCATTCAGAAGGAGTTGAACATGAGACAGCGCAGATGGCTAGAGTTGATGAAGGATTTTGACATCCTACTGCAGTATCACCCAGGGAAGGCCAACGTGGTTGCCGATGCCTTGAGTAGGTATCCGACAGCCATGTGTTTGACCATGGATCGGCATTTGCTTGCAGACATGGAGAGCCTTAGGATTGAGGTGATCGTGCCCGGGGTACAGATGCAGTTATGGGGGATGCAGATTCAGTCGGACTTGGTGGAGAAGATCAAGTCGGCACAGTTTGAGGACGTTGCTCTGCGGTGTCTCCGAGAGCAGGTTCGAGCAGGATTGCTGGAGGGCGCGTTTTCTCTTGCAGAGGATGGTGCCTTGAGGCACGGTTCCAGATCATGTGTGTCCAGCGGAGATCTCAGGGAGCAGGTTATGCAGGAGGCCCACAGATCTCAGTACTCTATACATTCGGGTGCCAACAAGATGTACCGAGATCTGAGGGAGCATGTTTGGTGGTCAGGGATGAAGCGAGAGGTGGCTCGCTTCGTGGCTAGGTTTTTGGTCTGTCAGCAGGTCAAGGCAGAGAGGCAGAGGTCCGGTGGATTGTTGCAGCCGCTGTCCATTCCCGAGTGGAAATGGGAGCATATCACTATGGACTTCGTATCAGGATTGCCGCGTACACCAGGAGGAAAAGACGCGATTTGGGTCATCGTTGACAGGTTGACAAAATCGGCCCACTTCTTGCCATTCAAGGTGGGTACGTCTACAGAGAGGCTGGCGGAGATGTATATGCGGCAGATAGTCAGGATTCATGGGGTTTCGGTCAGCATCATCTCAGATCGGGATAGTCGCTT
The DNA here is from genome assembly GCA_029216955.1 of Iris pallida. Taxonomy (NCBI): domain Eukaryota; kingdom Viridiplantae; phylum Streptophyta; class Magnoliopsida; order Asparagales; family Iridaceae; genus Iris; species Iris pallida. The sequence goes on along the minus strand of JANAVB010016598.1, from coordinate 7,101,725 downwards.
TACTTTCTATTTCTGGAGGAGTATGCAGACCAGCTTGGGCACTCAGCTCAAGTTTAGTACTGCATACCACCCCCAGACGGACGGACAGTCGGAGCAGATTATTCAGATACTTGAGGATATGCTACGGACGTGCGTCCTGGACTTTGGAGGTTCCTGGGAGGATCATCTTCATTTGGTGGAGTTTGCTTACAACAACAGTTTCCAGGCCAGCATTGAGATGTCACCTTTCGAGGCTCTGTACGGGCGTAGGTGTCGTACACCCTTATCTTGGGATGATGTAGGTGAGCGAGCTTTACTGGGGCCAGAGATGGTTGTTGACGCAGCCGAGAAGGTGAAGCTCATCAGGGACAGACTTTGCGTGGCGCAGGACAGACATCGGTACTGGGCCGATAGCCACCGGAGGCCGTTGGAGTTTGAGGTACAGATTGGAGTAGGATTAGATTTAGGTTTATTTGTTTGTAATTTTTGATCATGTTTGTTTATTATAATTAATTGAGACCTTGCTTGTGATTAGGTCGGAGACCAGGTTTTCTTGAGGATATCTCCGACTCGTGGTACGATACGTTTTGGTGGAAGCGGAAAGCTTAGCCCGCGCTTCATCGGCCCTTTCGTTATCAGCGGGAGAGTCGGTGACGTTGCATACAGGCTAGACTTGCCGCATGTGCTAGTGGGGGTCCATAATGTATTCCGTGTATCACAGTTGAGACGGTACGTGGCTAACCCTAGCCATGTGCTCGATCATTCAGAGATTGAGGTTGGACCTTCTCTCAGCTATCCAGAGCAGCCAGTGGAGATACTGGATCGACGGGAGAAGGTTCTGAGGAACCAGGTGATACCCTTGGTACGCATCGCATAGAGGCATCATTCTCCAGGAGAGTCTACCTGGGAGCGGGAGGATGAGATCGCGAGCGTTACCCATATCTTTTTGGACCGTGAGGTATACTTTCTATCCTTCTCATCAGTTGCATTTCGCCTTTCAATTTCGAAGACGAAATTCTTTTAAGGAGGGTAGATTTGTCACTACCATATTTCTAGTTTGAGGGTATTTTTGACATTTTTGGGGTAATTTGAATTTTTTAGAATTTATGGGAATTTTTAGAAATTATTTTGGAATTGTTTGAATGAGGGTTGACTAGGTTGACTTTTACTAGCTTTGACTTTGTGACCTAACCCTAGTTGAGTTGGACTTGGCTAGATATGAGACCATAGGTTAAGTTAAGTTAACCATACTCTAGTTAGTGAAATCGATTAGGAATATTGAGATTTGAATAGAAAGATTTTGACCACAAGTCATGACTTGTAATTTTTAAGTCATTTAGTTTTATGACTAAGCCCAAAGCCCATTAGCCAAGTGCCCAAGCCTAACCCTAACATTTTGTCCAGCCACTTAACCCATCCTTGGGATCCCCCTTATAAATATTCTCTTAGAATTAGGGCTAGCCTCTAAGGAAGAACAAGCTTTAGAAAGAGGTAATGTCCCAACTTCAAAAATCCCTAGAAATTCTATTTTAGCTCTTTTTTCCCCCAAACAAATTGCAATAGGTTTTAATTTTAGTATTCTTGCTGTTGTTACATTTTATTCTCAGATTCAAATCACTTTGGAGGAGTTTGACCATCAAGAGGAACATCTCTCTTTAGAGCTTTTTGGGGATTTTGATACATAGAGGTAACTTCCTATTTTCCCCATGAAATTCTGGTTTTATTGTATATCTAGGGAGCCCTAGGCCTAACCTAACTGTAGGAATAGGAAACCCCAGAATTTGGGTCCATTTCGTGTCCTATTTGGACACGTATCAGTGTCCCTATGCAAGTGTTTGTGAAAATGCCACAAAGAAAGTTTTTATGTTATTTTCGAAATCTTTTTGAATAGGAAATTAGTTTTTGTTGTCACTTACATGATTCTTCTGGACTGGGGGTGTCTCTGTGTCGCATCGTGTCGGATTCGACACGTGCACACGAGGGTGTGCACGCATGCGCGGGGCTGTGCGCGTGTCCTGCCACTCGGTGGCTAGTGCTCTGCGGACACAGCACAAGGACATGTGAAACTCGACACTCACTAGGGACAATGACTGACACCACATGTGTCAAGTCTCACGTGTCCCCGTGTCGTTTCGAGTGAGCACGAGGCTCTGTACTGATCGGGACTGACAGGTTCATTCGATTTTTGGTGTCACTGATACGCGTCTATAAGTCAGACACGCGGACACTATGACCCAGTGCAGACACCTAGACACGAGGACCTATCCTAGGCAAACCTAGGTTAGTGACCTCGAGACACGTTGTGTCTTGTGTCGTGTGCACGACACGCGTGCACACGTGCACGATGCAGTACACTGAAACAGTGCCTGTGTGCATTGTTTCGAGTATTGAATCATCTGGACACGTTTGTGTCCACTTTGGTAGACACGAACATGTTGTTTGACACGTGTATAATGTGTATGATCATTACAAACGTTTTATTTTCTATTTTAATGAGTTTTCAATAGGCATTTGTCAATTTACCAAATTCTGAAAACTAGGTATTAGTATCCTGAAATTTCCAGTTTTGGGAATCGAATTTTGTCAGTTGTTTAAACCTATATGATGTTGTGTAATATTGGGTTTAAGTCCCAATTAGGGGTCTCCTATAGGAAATCTAGTTGTGTGTCAAATTTGGTGTGATTTGGTGGTATTTTGCTTTCAAATGGGGTTAGGATGAAAAACTGGAAATTGGGTTCAGTTTTTCCTTTACTAATATGTGTAATTGGTTTCAATTTTATGAAATTTGTGATTGATTTCCTTCCTTCTTGCTGTCCTATGGCCAGGACACAGCATTCACTTACACCCCTATGTCTCACACTCACATTTCACTCACCATTCACTCTCACCCTCACCTAGACACTATCACACATCTCTCACTCATTTCACACACCCACACCATTACACACACACACACAAGCATGTACATACACATCACCCTCCCTCACATACACACCTATGTGTAACTCTTTACACCCCTATGTTTCACATACACACACTTTTACTCTCATTTACACATACACATATTTCACATTCCACATTCACATTCCTACCTATTTCCCATTTTCTGTCACATGTTTCAGCCCACTCACACACACACACACACACACAGCATATCACTCACATCCCTCATGCACACACACACATAGCCCTCTTTATATATATATATATATATATATATATATATATATATATATATATATATATATATATATTAAATGCCATGTTATATATATAGCTAATGTGTAGTGATGCATGCCTATATATATATAGTTAGTTCCTTTATGTATTGTTCTTGAATGCCTAGTATAGATAACTTGAATATTGGACAAGTGTGACTTATGAATGTGTATTGGCTTGATTTAGGCTTGGATAGCCTTGAAGTGGTGTGTACTAGCTAGTGTAGGCTTGTGTGACCTAGTATAGACTAGTTTAGACTTGATAGCCTAGTTTAGACTTGGTTAGACCTAGTTTGACTTCTAGGGTTGACCAGAGTTGACCAAGAGTTAACTTTGGCCTAGATTGACCTAGATTTATGTAGAATGTATAGTAGAACTTTATTTTACCATTTTAGACTTGTTGTGACTTGTGCTGTTCTGATCATTTCATATCCTGCTTAGAATTATTTTCTGCATTAAATTACTTTACTTGTTACTGTCACGTTGGTCACACGGATTGGCACTAATTGGATCCCTTCTTGAGATATTATCCTTAGGGAGCATCGGGTACTACATGTTATGTGTGTTTCACTTACATGGCGTATCACTATGCTTCATTGGTTCTTTGATCACTTGTGACATATACTCTTATGATCATAGAGTCTCCTAGAATCTCTTATCCTATTTACTGGGTATCCTAGAATCTCCTAGAATCCCCATTTATGGGACATCCATGTATCACCCTTCGGGGGCCTTTGCATGGAATCATAACATAACCTGGTTGGATCCTTGTGTATTGATTGGGGGTACGGAGGAGTAGAAGTAGACATATGAATAATACCCAAGTAGTATCTTATCAGAATCTTTTCATAGTGTCTCATCAGAATCTCCTATGCCATTTACATGTCTATATTGTACTCTGACTCACTAGCCACTGTTAGTCTCTATTTATAGTAGATATTTTTATTACAGCTTTCTCTCTGTTTACATACAGCATTTCTTTTAGTACCTGTATCTTACTTTACTGCATGATCATATTTTCTAACCTGCTATGAACTGTTGAGATGTACTGTGCTCGTTCCTGTCCGGAATTGACCTGTTGAAAATATTACAGAGGACGAGGAGGAGGCCTGTCTGGATACCTTCTACTGGGCAGCCCTAGACGACACTTGCGAGCTGGACTCTCAGGAGGACCCAGCTCTAGCTGAGGACATCACCCCCATTGCCTAGACTAGTTTAGTTAGGCTTATCTTATTTTATGTTGTCTTGAGACTGTTAGCTAGAATTTACTTCTGTTCAGAGATTTGGAGTTGTATATATTCTTTCATTTACTGTAGCTGAGTTTGTACTCTGGATATTGCTGGGATGTTATCTTAGACTACTTTATCATCTATTTTCCTTGAGTACCATATCATATCGTGCTTTCTTCTTTCTTAGTTGTGATTGAGTTTATTTACTGCTATGTCACCCCCATTCGGGAAGTATAAACTGTTTAGAGTTATATTATTAGATGTATGTTGACCAAGGACAGCATTCTACTGCCGACACTGCGGCGTAGGCTGGACGTACCCACGTCTCGTGCCCTTACTCTAGGGTGCGGGTCGTGACATAAGTGAATCCATAGCTAACCTGAAAAATATTAGTTTCCAGTCAGGAATGGAACGAGTACAATTCACTGAATGCAGTTTCAATAATTAAAAATGACTATACAACAGAGATTAGCTTTTAAATATATGATTTAAAAAATAACACAGGAAGATAAATACAACTAAACAAAGGAAAACAGTAAATAAATACAAAGACAACACTCACCGACTGACTGACTAAAGTACCTTTGATATGTGAACGGTTCCGAGACAATTACACGACACTGTCTACACTATCTACACTGTATAAAGTTACACGGTCTACACTGTATAATATACACGGTCTACACTGTATAAAGCAATAATGAAATACTGTCTATACTGTATAAAGCAATAATGAAACACTGTCTACACGGTATAATCACAGTCTACAGTTTATACACTGTATAAGGTCATATCACACATCTTTGCTACTTCACCTCTCCCGACACCACAAAGAATAAAATCAACATAAAGACTGAAATCACTTATCTATCAACCAACAATGATGTATAGTAAAGATCAATACTGAAAACAAACAATAAACTGAACTCGCCTGAGGTCCACTGCTGGTGAAACCGATAATCCGAACCACTCAGTGTGCCACAATAGTCAAAACTTGTACAACAATCTCCGAATGATGAAATAAACTTTACCATTGTTCTCAGAATAGTCAAATTAGCTAAAATTGCCTGTCCTTAAGTCCAATTCTGGATACAGGGGCAAAACGATAATTTCGGGTCAAAACGGTGTCCGCTGTTGGACCTGCTTTGCACCGAAAAGCATGCCAGAGTCAATGGTCTCTAAAGTCATCAAACTATATGTCTACAGACTCATTTTGATGATATGAACCCAACCGTATGTCCAAAGTTGGATTCCGACGGGCCGTGCACAAAATCGTCCGTTGAATCGGACCGTAGGGCCCACAAAACGGCAATCCGATCAACTGTCTCAGAATCGGACCAAATATGGCATACATAACCAAAAAAATGATACGGTCCTGTTGGCACAAGTTTCTTCTCGATCTGACGAACGTGCACAAAGTAATTGGAAAGTTTGCACAGAGGCCGATGGTAAATTTCGACGGATACGCATCAAATTCGTCGCGCACACGTAACCAATTTGAATTCCGTCAAAGTCCACACGTCCATGAAGCCATTACGCACATTTTGATGCTTTCGGTTCGTGACCACGTCGCCCGGATTGGCGGGACGCACGTCGTATCGAAGAGTTTTTCATAAATTCTACAGTTTTTAAAACATATTTTTCTTAGTTTTCGATGTTGAATAACTTTCTGTAAACTAAATAAAAAATTATTCTATCAGAAGGGTTTCGATCCCATATATGTTGGCTATGACTCTTACAAATTAGTTTTCAAGGATTCGACAGTTTTGGCTCGGGATTTTCCTTCCAAAATAGGGGTTTCGGCTATCTCTGTGTTCTATTTTTGAACAGAATTTTATCGAACTTCTAATCAATTTCTCGGACAATCTAGCGCTTAATAATTCAATCTATTTGAAGGGGAATCAAGAGGTATATGTTGGGTCCATACCAGAATAAACGGCTCGAAGATTCTTCGATCGTGTGCGGAGAAAACTCTCGGCGAAGTCAGCCTTCACTACTAAAATAAGGCAAATTAGCGACGTCATGATACGTCGCTAATAATGACAATTACGTCGCTAATCGTAATTGGCGATGGCTTTAGCGACGTAAAGTGAAGGTCGCTTTTTAGCTAGTCGTATATGGCAAATATGTCGTCCTACGTCGCTGTTTGCGACGTCCCATCCGTGTCGCTAGGTCATCGCAAAGTTAGCGACGTAGAGCGACGGGAACTATACGTCGCAAACTTAGCGACGTAGTGCGACTTCTTAGCGATGTTTAGTTCTATTGACGTGATGACATGGCATGCCTGCAACGTCAGCAAGGTGGCGACGTACAGCGACGTTACGCCGCTAATTAGCGACGGATTAGCGACGTTCACATACGTCGCTAAGACGTCGCTATCCGTCGCAGAATGCTGAATTTTTTTTTAAAAAATATAATGTGTATTTTTGTTATGCTGTGTGTCTATGTTTACAGCATGTGTGAAGTGCAGTATTCGTACCATCGACAGTTTCGCTTACTGTTCTATGTTTTATCTTGGATAGAAAGAGCAACAGTTCAGGGTGCACTTCTCAAAGCTTCCTCTTCACGTCCTTCACCTTCTCGGGATCCTGTACGACGTCCCGAGAGAGTGAAGGATGTGAAGAGGAAGCTCTGAGAAGTACACCCTAAACTATTGCTCTTTCTATCCAAGATAAAACATACAACAGTAATCGAAACTATCGATGGTTCCGAACACTGTATTTTACATACACTGTAAACACATGCACACATTATTACAAAAATACACATTATATTTTTTAAAAATTTGGGCAGCACATCCTTTGTATATCAAATCATCGCTTATAACCCAGCGTAGGTATATTTGTCATCCCCGTCGCAGATATCATCATAATTAACAGTCTCCCATCATAAAGTCTACAACTAATAGATGAATAACAGTCTTCCATCATAACAGTCTACAACTAAATATCATACATGTACTCAATAAAAATACCAACAAATTAAATATCACAAATATACATGTCCAACAAACATACATGTCCAACAGAGTCAAATAATAATAAAAATCAGTATACAGAACGGTCAATGGTCCCATAGGGCCAATAAATACAAAGATGATAAAAAAAATCTACTGGATCACTGAGGACCCCTGCCGTGCATCTGGGATAGCATGTACTCATACTGCTCCTGTGTGAGATGCACCGTAGGGGCAGTAGAAGGCAGTACAATGTCTGGAGTCGGCGCCGTCGATGGACCAGAAGGACGTATCTGCTCCAGCTCTTGCAGTCGCTCACCATGCGCAGCAAGGGTACTCACCATCCTCTGAGTACTCTCCTCAATCGAAGCCGATACCTGAGTGAGTGAGGCAGACATGGTCCTCTGCGATCCCTCCAGCTCGACCTGTCTATGCTCTGTGGCTGCATAGATTCGGTGAATGTGTGCAAGCTGGCAGCTGTAGCCTGCTGCAGACTCATCAGCTCCTGTATACTGCGCTCGACCGTATCAAATCGTCCGGTGATCATCGGAGGGTCAGATCGTCGCTCGACCGCATCAGAAATTTGCTGCTGCAACTCGCGATGCAGCTCGTCGATCTGACGACGAATATCCTGAGCTCGTGACGACACCTGCGAAGTCGAAGACTGCGCACTGACAGAGAGGGCCCGGGATGACTCCGAAGCCAAATACGTGCCATAGGATCCCGTACCGTAGTTCGTACCCTTCTGAAGACCGCCAACGACGGTCATCCAGAGGTCGTCCGACGATGGAGCTGTAGGCGGCTGGAAGGAAGTACCAGTCCCTCCCTTTGCTGGCGCACTAGCAGCAGCAGCAGGCTCCTCCTGTAGCCGAACAAACTCGGCCTAGAACAATGTTTGCTAACGTGTAAGTGTTTGCTAAAGTCTATATTGATATCTATTTTCCTGTTTTCTAAATTATAGTAAATTAATATAAAGAATAGAATGTACATATGCCTGCGTCGTCCTCTCGTCAATGAACTCTCCAGCCCTCCGATGGATGACCAGGAAGACGGTCACCATGTTGGGATCCTCACCCTTTTTTACCTGTTAAAATATATTATTTATTATTAGTATTAAATATTCTATCGAACTATATATAAATTAATGTCTGTCATAGGAAACGTACCAGACGACAAAAATGCTTCGTCATCGGAATGGAGCCACCACACCACTTACCGGCGCTCGACCGTGCCACCTTGGCCTTGTCAGACCGCTCCTGGTACCTGGGCTCGCTGAATCTAGCCTTCATCGTAGTCTACTGCTCTGGCGTGATCCAACCATGGATCGGCTGTCCGGAGCGATCATGAGACTTCTGGTCGTGGATCGCATCACGGATGAGCTTTCCTGCGACGGCAGAAAATTGGCCCTCGATCTTCGCCGTCCGGTGTGGTAGATAGAAATAGGTCCTCTACAAGAAGTAAAATAGAAAAGATGTATAATATACACAAATAATTATTAAAATTTAAAAATAATCAAATTTTTTACCTTGAAGTGGGCGAACCAAAAGGCCTTCCTATTTGCGGGAGCATCTGAGTAGTTAATCCAAGGCCCACCATAGTTCTGCCTCGGAAATACCCCCAGCTGTCTCTGTAATGCAGGAGGCCGATATCTATACAATAATAATTCTCATGAATATATATGTACATATAATCATTTGAGAAATATATATTAACTAATTAACTTACTTCGTAGGCCCGTCTGTCCAAATCTCCATACGCGTCTCGCCCGGGGGAGTGCATGGAGGGTCGCTCTCACCTCCTGCCTGGGCAGGATCAGTCTGATCTCCGTCCTCCATATGCTCGACGTCGGCTCCTCCATGGAGCCGTCGACAGGAGGAATGCTGGACGCGGGATCAGGAATGCTGGAAGCGGGATCAGGAACGCTGGACGACGATGGAGGAGTCGCCAACCTGCTGGAACTGCCCTGTCCCGGTAATAGACCGGGAATAGAATGGTATAATGGCGTACTCGGAGATGAGGATGAGGGTACGGAATCTCCATCCCCAGCCCGAGGCTGACGGGACTGACTAATGTAAAATCTTCCGCGTCATCCAGATGGTCTAGTCATACCTGATAATAACATATGACAATAAAACAAAAATATATATTTATATGATAGACATCACAGATTTTTGAAAAATATCATAGTCACAGATAAAAGTGTCACTAAAGTGTCACAGATTTACATGATAAAAGTGTCACTAAAGTGTCAAATATGATGATAAAATAAACGTACAGATTTAATCCTCTTCTGAAAATTCATCTAGTTCGTTTAGCTCATCTTCTTCTTCTTCTTCTCCTTTTTTTTTCTTCTTCTTCTTCTTCCTCCTCTACATCTTCATTTTCATCTACATCTTCCTCTTCAGATAATTCTACTTCTTCTACACAATTAGATTGTATAATGAGGAACTTTCGTCGTGTCCACTTCGATAATATTTGTTACAAGAGGTAGTTCATCCTCTTGATAAGCTATATCGTCAACCTCAAAGGTATTTCTAGCTTTGGTCTTACAAACTGCCTACCAGTTTGACCTTGTTGTTCTCCGTTTAGGATAACTTGTGAAGTACACGAGCTGAGCCTGATTTGATAGGACAAATGGTTCATAGGCTTGATATCGATGCCGATAGTTTATATCAACAAGAGCGTGCTTGTCTACTTTCCAACCTTGACCTTCAATCGGATCGAACCAATCACACCTGAATAACACAATCTTAGCAGGCTCTATTCCATAACTATATGTCAGCTCCACGATCTCCCGTAGCACGCCATAGAAATCGTTGCTCGTATCAACATCTTTGTAGTTCGAAGATCTGATACACAAATAGCTGTTTTTGGTGGACTCGAGCTCCACAAAGTTGTCTCTGATCGGGCAAGTTGTTGACTTGAACCTAAACCCATTAACACAGTAGCTTGGCCATATTTTTGCAGCATAAATTGGTCCCTTGGCTAGCGTTCTAATAGACTCATTCTCAAGTCTTGCGTATGGACGATCGACCTAAATACCACGAAAGAAGAAATTAAGCTCATTCTCAATCAAGTGCATATACAGAAAGGTAATTACAGAGTTCTCAAGTCTTACATATGTACTCAACCATGATGGAAAATAACGCCTCATTTCTTGTTCTAGTTCTTCTTCTGTTATGTGTGGCCTACCTGACCTCACATCATCATTAAATATGCTGAAAACAAAATCGTTCAATTAATGTAATAGTATAATAATCAACACTATTAAAATAATGTAGACGTATTAATTACTTACCTCTCCAGTTTCTCTACTTCCTCCTCGTCGCAGTTGAGTAATACATACACCTGAGCAGCCCTTAGCTCATCATCGTTCAGATATCTCTTCTTTATTTTACCCGATGGCTTTCCTGGAGCATTAAAACCTTCAGTATTGTATTATTACTTTCATGATCTCCGTCGTCGTTTCTGGAAGCTCTCGTTCTATTAGTTGCAGCATGAGGCTTGAAATACATCGAACAAAAGTTTGTAATCTCCTCGAGAATATAGGCTTCACAAATAGAACCCTCGACCCGTGCCTTATTTTTCACCTTTCTTTTTAGGTGGTTCAAATGTCGCTCGAACGGGTACATCCATCGATATTCGATGGGTCCACCAATACGTGCCTCATAGGATAGATGAATCGGCAAATGCTCCATAGAGTCAAAGAATCCAGGAGGAAACACCCTCTCTAGCTTGCACAGTGTTACCGCAACGTCCTTCTCTTGCTTTTCTAGACGATCAACGAGCAATTTCTTAGAACAAAGATCCCTGAAGAATATGCTAAGCTCCGTCAATGGATCCCAAACTGCATGCGGTAAGAATTCCCGAAATGCAATCGGAATTAACCTCTACATGAATACGTGACAGTCGTGGCTCTTCATATCCGTCAATTTGTTTTCCTTCGGATCGACACATCTTCTCAGATTTGACACATATATGTCTGGAAATTTTAGGCCCTGGATCCACCGACAAAGTCTCACTTTATCCTCCTTATCCAGCGAGAAAATTAACTTCGGCATGAACTATTTTCCATTCTGCTTTATCAAATGCAATGCAGGGCGTTTGCATATTTCTTCTAAGTCCAACCTGGCCTTGGGATTGTCTTTTATTTTTTCCTTTACTTCCATCACAGTATTAATTATGTTATCAAACACATTCTTCTCAATATGCATGACATCAAGATTATGTCTGATCAGATTGGTACTCCAGTATGGCAGATCCTAGAATATGCTCCTCTTTGTCCAGTTATGATCTCTACCAAATCCATCGCACTTGTACCCAGTTGTAGGATCTTCGATAGCACTTAGAAAATCTTTAACCTCCTCCCATATCGTGGCTTCGTACCACCTTGGCGGTGGATCACCCTTCTCTACAACGCCGGCACGGAATGCATTTTTGTTCCTTCTGAACGGATGATCTTTTGGCAGAAATTGCCGATGACAATCAAAGAAGCACGGTTTTCCTCCATGTTTCAAGCGGAAAGCCTTACTACGGTCCATGCAATACGGACATGAGAGACGGCCATGAGTGCTCCATCCAGATAACATTCCATAGGCCGAAAAGTCGTTGATGGTCCACATAAGGGTTGCCTTCATCTGAAAATTCTGCTTCCTGGAAACATCGTACGTGTTAGCGCCTACTTTCCATAACTGATTCAACTCATCTATCAAAGGCTGTAAGTACACATCAATGTTCCTCTTGGGATTGTTCGGACCAGAAATTATAACGGTTAGAAACATGTACTAAGTCTTCATGCACATCCAAGGCGGTAGGTTACACGGAGTGACAATCACAGGCCAGCACGAATACTGGGATCCCGAAAAACCAAAAGGAGTAAAACCATCAAGAGATAGCCCCAACCTGACATTACGCGGATCTGAAGCAAAATCAGGATACACTCGATCAAAGTGCTTCCACGCTTCTCCATCGGATGGGTGATCCAACACTCCTTCAATCTGTTCTCGCATGTGCCAACTCATATTTTTGGCCGTCTCTTTCACCATAAATAATCTTTGCAACCGCGGTGTTAAAGGTAAGTAGTGTATTGAATCGATCGGTCTTCTTGCACCGGTAGACCTTCCTGTACTAGTTGTCTTATAGCGATCAACACCACAAAATCTGTACACATCTGCGTCCTTATCATCTTTGTAGTACATCATGCACCCATTGCCATAAGAATCAATTTTCTCGTATCCCATCCAGAGCGATCTCACCATCCTCTTAGACTGGTAGAAGTCTTTAGGCAACTTAGCACCCTGAGGCAATATTTCTATAAGCAACTCCATAAGATGGTTGTAGTAATCTTGCGACATATTAAAATCGGACTTGATGCTCAACAATCTTGTGACCACCTCCAACGGTGAATGATCCTCATAACCAGGATATAATGGGGTCCTTGCATTCTCCAGCAACTCTATGAACTGTGCAGCATCGACGTTCGGTGCCTCCTCAGGTGCATCATGATCGTCCGGATCGAAACTAGGCCTCGTCGCGTCAAAAATCATGTTTACCAACCCATCGTCGTAAGCAGCGTTGTTGTGGACATCCACATAAGACTCATACTCCGATGCTAAAGACACAAGTTCTCCGTGTGCGCTCCACTGATAGTAATTCGGCGTGAAACCCTTCGAGTATAAATGATACGTGACTTCCACTTCTGGATGATATTTCAAATTGCGACATCTCACACACGGACACTTAATTTTGGTACCGTCCATGTACTGAGGGAATGCCTTGGCAAACTGCAGGAACTGCTGTACATTCTCTATGAATTCATCTCGCACACCGCACATGTCATCAGGATGACGGTTATACATCCACGAACTATTCCTTAAGTAGTAATTCATATCCATATCCAATTGAGGATAATTCTGTAAGATAGATACATGCACATTGCAGTCAGTGAATGAATGTTAAGACAGTTTAGATATGGGTGAGCAACATAAACTGTTCATTCATTCCACATATTACAAACAAAGAATTTGAAGGAAGAAACAAAAACAACTGTGTTGGGGCTAAAACAACTGTCTTGTGTCAAAGTTTCGTAACCGATAGACCGATACTAATCCGATACGGTCGATACTAATCCGATACCGATTCTGATACTCATCCCAACTGTCCAATATCGACCCTTTGGGTCTACAAGAGTTACTTCACCCAGTTTGTCAAGAAAGGTAAAACTTTTTAAATTAATATCCTATAACTTGGCCTTTGGCCTGTGCTTGAGCAGTATCCTAACTCAAACTATCTATCCTAACTAATAAATTAATATCCTACTTTAACATCTACTAACTCTCATATTCCTTCTAACATAAACTAATATCCTAATCTAAACTAACCCTTTAACTAAAACTAATATCTAAACAATGCTAATCATGAACTAACACCCTAACTTGGAAGTCCACACTGCTCAAGCACAGGCCAAAGGCCAAGTTATAAGGCAAAATACAGGCAACTGCCTGTAGCTACAAGGCAAAACCAAATATTGACAGTATATATACCGTCAACATTTAAAAAGTTTACTTATCTTGACAAAGTGAGTGAAGTAACTCTTATAGACCGAATGGATACTCTATACACTCTATGTAATATGATATACCAATCATACCTACACTTCTAGGATACTCTAAACACTGTAGTAATGAATTGCCCTTACTAATGATGCTCTTAGGTAACATATTTAACAGATGAGATTTTCATGTTGCACTTACGCATTTGTAGCTATAAACTGCTTGAGCAACAACATATAGGTATGGGAATCGGTATCGGACTATTCCTATGAGTATTGGTATCGACGATATCAGTAGTAGACTTACTAGCTAGGGTTTTGGTCAAAACCAATTATTTTGAATTTTTCTTAGAGGATGCGCTTTAAAGGACAACGTACGTGATCAGTTTAATTAGCTCACCGGATAAAGGGGACGACCAAAAAAGTCAATATTGCTGACCACCTCCGCTAATTGCTACTTTTGATTGCCAACCACATTAATAATAATAATAATAATAATAATAATAATAATAATAATAATAATAATAATAATAAAGTCAACATACTAGACTATACTAGACTACACTTCACTTACACCTCTGGATGACTTTGGTTCAAACCAGCCAAAGCTAGTTCAACGAGAGCTCCAAGAAAAAAATGGCTCTCCTCCCATAACCACAATGGAAAATATACTTGAATAATGCACTCTATTTATTTGGGACTATTCCAGGTGTTCTAACATGTGACATTCATCCATAGCTACTGCTTAATTGTTTCATTCGGGGTTCTATTATGTGTGAAATGCAAGACGCAAGTTACATTCCGGATGGACTTTTTTTATATCAAATTGGCGTTTCTAAAACACTAGTCCAATTGGAGATCTCTAAAAACATTTGAGCATACATGATTAAACAAAATTACTTCCTGGACTCTGCATTGCATGGCTAAATATTGATGCATGGACGAAGTTATGAAACATTTATATATTATGAACTCTAACAATTATTTTAATGACGAACTCGTGACACACACACACACATATATAAAATGAATGCTAATCCTTGTTTTACATGAAGGGGACTTGGGTAAGATGTAATGTATCAGTGACACATTATGCTTTATATATGTTAATGAATTCACTACACCAAAATGACAAATTAGGAACACTAGGTCCTTTTCAATTTGGAATGCTTATTTTCCGTTTCTAGGTAACATAATAAATATGTTCCCGAACAAAATAGCGTTCCTAATTTAATTTATTTTTAGAAAAAATATTTAGTCAGATAGACTACAAAATATTTCCTTCCAACGAGCAGACAGCCGAACCCAAATGTTCCAAACCTTTCCAAACCTTTTTCCCCAATCTCATCTTTTCCAAATATTTCATCTTTTCCAAGGGTCGTGTCAGTGTCTAAACAACTGTGCGGGGTGGAGGAGGAGGAGGGAGAGGAGTTAATTAGGTTAGGGTTTACCTGAGCTCGAGGAGGAGGAGCTCGACAGGGGGGTAGGGGTCGCCGGAGGGGGAGGGAGTCGCCGGGGGGTAGGGGTCGCCGGAGGGGGAGGGAGTTGCCGGAGGGGTAGGGGTCGCCGGAGGGGGAGGGAGTCGCCGGGGGGGGGAGGGAGTCGCCGGGGGGGGGGGGGAAGGGGAGCTCTAAGTAAAAATTGGAATTTTTGAGTGAGGGGGAAAAATGAAACAATGTGCCCTAAGTAAAAATTTTAGCGACGTCAAGAGATGCCGTCGCTAACCGTCGCAAAATTTTAGTAGATGGCGACATATTTTAATAATATGTCGCTGAACGTCGCTATTCAGCGACCTAATTTAACTCTTGTCGCTGAACGTCGCAAGTCAGCGACGTTTACGATGTTTATACAAAGGAGTCGCTATATTCCATATTTAGCGACGACATTTTATGCCGTCGCTAAATTACGTCGCTAATAGATCATATTTTAGTAGTGCTTGCCAACTTCACTGCTGCTGCGGTTTTCTGTTTGACACGCTGTGATCGTCGGCCTCGTCGTGCCGGCGGTCGTGGCGGTGCGGTGCGTCTAGGGTGGCCGCCCAGGGTGGCTGGGGGCGCACGCAGGTGAGGGATTAGGGTTAGGTTTTGTCGATTGCTTCGTTTCTTGCTCTCGGCTTCTCGCGTGGTATATATACACTGTTGGTAAATCGAGCGGGTGCTCTCGTGGGCTCGGCCTGGCTTGGCTGGGACTGAGTTCCTTTATTTTTTTTATTTACTCTATTATATATAATATATATATATATTAATATATATATATATAGATATGTATATATATATATATGTG
>JANAVB010016598.1:6820991-7043049 GCA_029216955.1 Iris pallida | reverse complement strand
TGGTTCTAAATTAGCAACATAAGGTAGTCAAAATATAAGTAAGGATAATGATGAAAGAAGTTAAATAGTCTAAGTAAACTTATCAATGTGGTTCACAATGACTAGGATTTGCTGGGTAGTGAGACATTCTACCCACCTTAAAAGAGTTAAAATAGTAGGGTGATGGAACAACGGGTCAAGCCATCAAGATAAAGTACAAAGTTGAGCATTTAAAGAATCAAGCAGAACAACACATGTCGGGTCAAAAGAAGTGAGTCAAGTTGGATTTCTAATTGAAATCGAAAATAGTTGGTATTATGGTATAGATCATAGTTAGTCATTTCGACTCGAAAGTCATATCAAAAGGATAGTATACAAGGAGATGAGTTTAATGGGACACGATATGCCCACATGAAGATGGACTCGTCTGGGCCTTATACACAATTTGTTGGAGGGTAACAGCTAGTATTACACTTCGAATATCAAAGTCATGGTAAGAAATGTTAAGGATCCAAAATAGAAAATGGAAGTTCAAGAGGTGATAATTAATGCACAAAGCAAAGGAGATCAAGTTGAAGTACGAAATAAAATCAGTTACAGAATAAAATAATTTAGGGATACAGTTCTAGAGAAAGAATACTGTTAAGGAACGATTAAATCATTATTCAAATATTACGAACAGTTAGAGAGTCACAATAAAAGATCAAGATTCGAGGAAAGTCAAGTATCATCTGCCTCTGAAATCCTGAAGTTCACTTGATCATAATTGCCAATCGTATCTTTACCTTATTAGTCTCCCTATGATAATTCAATCCTCATATGTTTACTATCCAGATTTTACAACCTTCCGTTATCTAAATCCTTACCATGATCATCATAGGCAGGATTCTAAATTTTCAAAACATTTCTCATGAAGCATGCCCCTTCTTATTAAGAATCAATACTATTCATTTTAAATCAATTTCCATATTTCTTCACATTGTCCCAATTTAGATCTGAAACCTCTAACTCAAGTTTATGAGATCTTTAAACTGTTTAAATTGTTTTCTCGTATCATTCAATTCCCAAAACCTCTAGGCCTTACAAACTTATTTTCCATCGTAAAATCAACCTTCATATTTTCTTCTACATACACCCATGAATATTATTCTCCTAAATTTTTTTTAAAAAAAAATTTCACAACAATGTCCAAATTTCCATAGCCTTGTGTCCTCTCTATCCCTAGTCATTTCCTTGTAATATCTTGTTCAATTTTTTATCTTTATTGAATACAATTTAATTCTCTTTTCTATTACTAACCTTCTTTAAAGCCTTAGGGTAAAACTGCCCGAGAATCAATAACCAAAATTTTGAACTTCTCAAACTAAGTTGACCTTGAATATCCTCATCAATTTTGAAATACACTTACGAATTATTCATACCAAGTTTTCTCTAAGTGTGGTTTGTTTCCAGACTGGTAGTATACATCTCTTTGATTTCATCTTAGACCTTTACCACATATCATTCTCAAGTTTCCATGTTAACATCCAACCTTTCGGATTCCTACAAAATCATCACACGATAACCAGTTCAATCATTTCCGAGATACATGATTTACGATACTTCCTCAACCTTTTCCATAAAAAATACGAAGACTCAAGGGTTACAAAGTATGCAGGTACGATAGAGTTTAAGAAAATGGGAATACAAGAAATAATGGTAAGGAAGGAATAATGAAGATCCGCTCAAAAGAGATGAACTAATCAAGATCAAATTCAAGAGGAAAAGAAATTCAAATCAAAATTCGTAATGAGATTCTCAAGGGTCGTCCCTGGAATCTCTCAAAGGATCCAAAGTGTGATTGAGTATCTCTAATTCTAACACCTTATTTCTTATACTCTATAGCAGGCTCGTAGCAGTATAACTAAGTCGTCGCGCTACTACGAAATCGCACAAATGTGAATCTCGACCTACATGGGCCACCACTAAAAACGTGTCACGACCCGCACCCTAGCGTTAGGGCACGAGACGTGGGTACATCCAGCCTACGCCGCAGTGTCGGCGGTAGAACGCTGTTCTAGGTCATAGTCACATCTAAAACAATATGCTATACTCTCCAGACGGAGGACAAACACATAAGGATACTATCTCAATCACAACTCTAAAGATAGATAACAGCACGATGAAATAGATAAGGTAATCCACAAGAGAGAGAACCAGGAGTGATAGTAAAACAGTTCTATTAAACAACACAAGATTTCAAATACAACTCTAAGACAAACAATAAAGAAAATGAACAAACTCTAGGTAAATACTCCAAGCTCTACCAGTGTCCTCTAGGCTAACTGTGAACTCCAAGTACCTGTAAAATTTTATCAACGGGTCCAATCAGGACAGGAACGAGCACATGTCTCTCATACAAGTCATAACATGAAGGAAATATGAAATGAGCTATAGAATAATATACATGAACTGCTGTAAAGAAATGTACATAAAGAAAATAGAGAACTGTAATGAAATATCTAGTATAAATAGAGAACTATCAGTGACTAGTGATTTAGAGCACAAGATGGTTATGTAAACAGCTTGGGTTTGCACATGAATAAACTATGGGGTTGCACATGGATATTGTTTGGTGATTGATCACATAACCACTTCTACTCCCCCGTACCCCAATCAATACACAAGGATCTAGTCAAGTTATGTTATTGTACATGATTCCAAATGAAGCTCACTAACTGAGTGCACATGGATAATAAACATGAGGGCCTCAGTGAACACGAGAGTACATGATCACATGAGTGCACATGATAAATAAAAGCATTGAGTACATGATGTAAGTGAAACGCACATGACATGAGTACCCGATGCTTCCGAGGGGGATAACATCGCATGTAGAGATCCATATAGTATTAATCCGTGATAACATCGTGTCAGCAACAAGTAAACTAGTCTATAACAAGTAAATACATCCAAACAAGTATGAAATGGTCAGAGAATATACTCGCCTGGTAATCCAAGCTGCTGATAAATGTAGATGTCCAACTGGAGTCACAGTATCCTATTTAGAGCAATCACAAGTCACGAAAGAGTCTAACATGAAATAAGAGTAATCTACAGTACATTCTAGGTTCTAGGTCCTTCTAGGTCAAAGTCTAATCAACAAGTCCACTAGGTCAACTAAAGTCAAATTAGAGTCAAACTAAAGTCAACTAGTCAAGTTCTAGTTCAATCCGGGTCAAACTAAGCCAATGGTTGACCTATAGTTGACTTTTGGTTAATATAGTCTACCTGGTCAAAGGGGATCAACTCTAGTCTCTAAGTATTAAACTATGAGGTTGTACTAATTCCGAATTACGGACAAGTAAAATAAAAATAAAATAAGAATAAATAACTAATGATGACACATAGAGAACCATCCACAAGCATTGTCGAATGATAAAACAAATATCACCAACGTGTCGAGAAGTATCAAATTAGCTAGGATAGCCTATCCATAAGTCCAATTTGGACACATGGGCAAAAAGGTAATTTTGGGCGAAAATGATGTCCGCCGTTGGACCCGCTTTGCACCGAAAAGTGTACCAGAGTCAACGGTCTCTAAAGTCGTCAAACTACATGTATACGGATCCGATTTTCCGATACGAACCCAACCGTATGTCCAAAGTTGGATTCCGACGGGCCATGCACAAAATCGCCCCTTGAGTGGGACCGTGGGGCCCGCAAAACGACGTACGATTCGACTGTCTCAGATTTGGACCAAACTTGGCATGCAGGACCAGAAAAATGATACGGTCCTGTTGGCATAAGTTTCGTCTTGATCTGACGAGCATGCACAAAGTAATTGGAGAATTTGCAAATTGTACGATACGGTGAATTTCGACGGATACGGATCAAATTCGTCGTGCACACGCAACCAATTTGAATACCGTCAAAGTTCATACGACCACGAAGCCGTTACGCAGCTTTGATGCTTACGATTCGTGTCCACGTCGCCCGGAATGGCGGGAGGCACGTCGTATCGAACAAATTTCTAGTTTTTAAAACAGGTTTTTGGAAAACTTTGGGATTCGATTTCTCGACGAGTAGTCGATGAATTCAAATTCCGTAAAAAGGGATTTGAAGCCCTACATGTTGTCAAAAAGTGTCTTCAAATAGTTTTTCGATTCTGTTTATGGATTGGCGAGAAATCGCCTCCCAATGTCACGGTTGGGACTGAGTTATGGCTCTATTTCGGGACAGATTTTTGTCGAAGTTTGGTTCAATTTCTCATCTAGTACAGGCGACTTTGATTCAAACTAATCGTCGAAGATCAGAGTTGGTTAGATGGTAATCGTACCTGCATAATCGGAATGAGGTTTCGTCGACCGAGGAGGGAGAACCGCGATCTCAAACCTCGGAGTTTGAACTGTCGTTGCTGTCGTTTCAGTTTTGCGCGCGCGCGCACCCGCGCGGCTGTGGCTGCGCGCGGCAGCGGCGCCGTCGGCAGTTGGGTCGCCCAGGCCGGCGAGGTCGCGGGGGGTGGTGGCGGAAATCGGGATTAGGGTTTTGTCGAAGTTTCGTTGGTGCTCTCAATTTTAATTGCTCTCGGTTATATAGGCTTGCTGCATTAGCATTTTTCTAGAATCGGGGGTGGGGTTCTGCTGTCCTCAGCAGAGCTGGGCTCGCTTGTATGGGCCGAAAGGGGAGGGGCTGGCCTGCTGGCTGGGATGGTGAGCTGCTCTGTTGTGGGGATTAAATTCCCAGCTTGGGCTGGGTCGGCTTTCCTTCTCCTTTATATATAGCTAATTACATATACATTTGCAACTATTATATATATATGTATGTATTTATATATATACACATATATAAATATATATATATATATATATATATATACGTATACGTACTTATATATTGATATATATATTTACATATATATCTGCGTCAATACAACTTAAGTATATATATATATACTCTTACACATATAATATATATTTATTTATATATATATATACATGTACACATATAATATATATTTATATATATATACTCATACACAACACAATATTTATTTATATATATACATACGCATATACACCCCTGTAAATATATTTATATATATTTATGTATACGAACACACACACATTATACAACATTTATTTATATATACTTACACGTATATAATATATCTATATATATTCACATATATTCATATTCACGTATACTTACACACATATATAATATATATATATATATATATATATATATATATATATATATATATATATATATATATATATATATATATATATATATATATATATATATATATATATATATACATATACCAATAAACCCACTAAATAAACTCCATAATACCAATAATCCACAGATAATCCAAAGAGTCTTGGTGGACATATCTGGCCCTAGGAAATTGTACCAATATTCTAAAACTCTATTTAAATAATAATAATAATAATAATAATAATAATAATAATAATAATAATAATAATAATAATAATATCCATTTTGTATAAATAACCAAATATTTAGGAAATATCGTTAAGTCTACCCAAAAAGTTAGAAAATATTTGTACATACCTAAAAGTATGTCTACATAGGCTTGGGCTTGGTTTGGGTCCAATTTGCACTAGTTTGGTACAACCGGGTTCCCTAAAACTAAATATTATAATTAATAAATAAATAATCTTCGATAAGGGTTACGTCGCAACTTGGCCTGGTTTTCCTAGTTAGGACATCACTATGGCTCGGCCTTCTCTACTAGGGCTAATACACTAGTCAAAGCATGCCACTGCAATACCCGTGCCATAATTCCTAGTCACCTTGTACTCCAAATCTCAACCATGGCTAAAATCATCTACCGTAATAATTAACAAAATAATTATTTATAAAATCATAATTCACCATTTTAATTAAATAAATAAAATAATAAAAATATTCTAAAAATTTTCGGGAAGGGGAGCTACACCAGCAGATCTCCAGATTGAGGCCGCAGCTAGCCGGATGCGAGATCTTGCTTGCACCTGGTATCAGTCAGACCCCAGGGTGGGGGTAGCTGGGCAGACTTGGGAGCAGTTCAAAGGCTTCTTCAAGAAGAAGTTCTTCCCAGATTCAGCACTCAGAGCCTTGGAGTCGCAGTTCGAGAGCCTAGTCCAGGGGAGTCTTTCGGTGGAGGAGTACGCAGGGGAGTTCGGCCGCCTCGACAGGTTCGTAGAGGGCTTGAGCGAGACGGCGAAGGCCCAAATGTTCCGGAAGGGTCTAGTCAAGGAGGTCAAGTCCTTGACCAAGGGCAACAGGGATGCCACATTCGAGAAGATCTTGACGGGAGCCTTGTTGGCAGAGGATGATCTTGAGCTTAGGCTCAAGAGGGGGGGGAGACCCAGTTGGGGGCAGCAGCAGCGGGGGCCAGGCCAAGAGGCCCAACTTTCAGCACCAGCAGCTGAGGCAGTTCCAGCCGCAGTCGATCCAGCAGAGGCCAGTTCACCAGCAGCAGCAGTCGAGACAGCACCAGCAGGGTCAGAGACAGGGTGTTACTTGTGCCTACTGCAAGAAGCCTGGGCACATCTTCAATGAGTACTGGAAGAGACTGGGCCAGTGCCTAGTGTGTGGTTCAGTAGACCACCAGATGAGGGAGTGCCGCATAGCCAGAGCAGGCATGGAGGAGGAGCCAGGGCTCCAGCGGGCCAGCAGAGGGGACCAGCACTACAGATGCAGCAGCAGAGGTTCGTCCAGCACCAGCAGCAGGCCAGGGGAGGCCAACAGGGGTGAGGATTCGCCATGGCAGCAGAGGATGCGGAGGCCATCAGAGAGCTGATCGCAGGTTCGATTCTTCTCGACTCCAGTCCAGCTTTTGCATTCTTCGATTCCGGTGCTTCGCATAGCTTTATATCAGTATCTTTTACGATTAGACATGGTATCGTAGTCGAATCGTTGCCTAGGACTTACAAGATCACGACCGGGGGTGGCATTATCCTTGTGAGTGATGTTTGTAAGGGTCGGAGAGTAGTTTTGGGAGGCCGTGAGTTGGAGGTGAGCCTGCTCGTAATGCCATTGTCGAACTACGATATAGTAATAGGCATGGATTGGTTGAGCAGGCACCATGCCAGCATTGATTGCAGTGGAGGTAGAGTTCTTTTCAGAGCACCGAGGGAGCCAGAGTTCGAGTACTCTAGAAGTCAGGCAGAGCAGAGCAGCGGAGTCTTCTGTGGAGTCTCGGTCGAGGAGCAGGCGATTCTACACCCCTTGATAGCAGAGTATATGGATGTTTTCCCAGAGGAGTTTTCGGGATTGCCACCAGACAGAGACATAGAGTTCTCGATAGACTTGGTTCCAGGAGAGGAGCCCATCTCTCAGCATGTCTATCGGGTGAACAACAACGAGCTGGTGGAGCTGAAGAAGCAGGTGGATGAGCTACAGGACAAGGGCTTCATCCGCTCGAGTTCATCGCCAAGGGGTGCACCAGTATTGTTTGTGCCAAAGAAGGATGGGTCAGTACGAATGTGTATTGACTATAGGGCACTCAACAACCTCACGATCAAGAACAAATACCCACTGCCGCGGATTAACGATCTTTTTGACCAGTTGAGCGGAGCTCGAGTATTTTTGATTGATCTAAGGTCGAGATATCACCAGGTGAAGTTGAAGGGGGAGGATATTCCCAAGACCGCTTTCAGGATACGGTATGGGCAGTTTGAGTTTTTGGTTATGCCGTTTGGGCTAACCAATGCACCAGCAGTGTTTATGAACCTTATGAACAAGGTGTTCCACCAGTATCTAGATCAGTTTGTGGTGGTGTTTATTGACGATATCTTGATATATTCCAAGACTGAGGAGGAGCACGAGGAGCATTTGAGGATAGTGCTGGAGATTCTCAGGAAGGAACAGCTTTACGGAAAGCTCTCCAAGTGTGAGTTCTTCTTAGACCGGGTGGATTTCTTGGGGCATGTGGTGACTGGAGATGGTATCTCAGTTGACCCCAAGAAGATTATAGCAGTTGAGGCATGGGCAGCGCCGACTTCAGTTGCAGAGATCAGGAGTTTCCTAGGGCTGGCAGGATATTATCGAAGATTTATGCAGGATTTCTCCCGGGTTGCAGAGCCGTTGACTCGGTTGACCCGGAAGGATGCTGAGTATGTTTGGTCAGAGGAGTGTCAGGCAGCTTTTGATGAGTTGAAGAAGCGGCTTACGACAGCTCCGATTCTGACATTACCTTCAGGATCAGGTGGTTTTACTATTTATAGTGATGCTTCAGGGAAGGGGCTGGGTTGCGTCTTACAACAGCATGGGAAGGTGATTGCCTATGCTTCCAGGCAATTACGTCCCCATGAGAAGAACTACCCTACCCACGACCTGGAGCTGGCAGCAGTGATATATGCTCTGAAGTTGTGGAAGCATTATCTGTATGGAGGGGGGGGTGGAGATCTTCACAGATCACAAGAGCTTAAAGTATGTGTTCACTCAGAAGGAGTTGAACATGAGGCAGCGCAGATGGCTAGAGTTGATGAAGGACTTTGACATCCTACTTCAGTATCACCCAGGGAAGGCCAATGTGGTTGCCGATGCCTTGAGTAGGTATCCGACAGCCATGTGTTTGACCATGGATCGGCATTTGCTTGCAGACTTGGAGAGCCTTGGGATTGAGGTGATCGTGCCCGGAGTGTAGATGCAGTTATGGGGGTTGCAGATTCAGTCAGACTTGGCAGAGAGGATCAAGTCGGCACAGTTTGAGGACGTTGCTCTGCGGTGTCTCCTAGAGCAGGTTCGAGCAGGATTGGTGGACGACGAGTTTTCTCTTGCAGAGGATGCTGCCTTGAGGTACGGTTCCAGATTATGTGTGCCCAGTGGAGAGCTCAGGGAGCAGGTTTTGTAGGAGGCCCACAGATCTCAGTACTCTATATACCCTGGTGCCAACAAGATGTACCGAGATCTGAGGGAGCATGTTTGGTGGTCCGGGATGAAGCGGGAGGTGGCTCGCTTCGTGGCTAGGTGCTTGGTCTGTCAGCAGGTCAAGGCAGAGAGGCAGAGGCCCGGTGGATTGTTGCAGTCGCTACCCATTTCCGAGTGGAAATTGGAGCATATCACTATGGACTTCGTATCAGAATTGCCGCACACACCAGGAGGAAAAGATACGATTTGGGTCATCGTTGACAGGTTGACCAAATTGGCCCACTTCTTGCCATTCAAGGTGGGTACGTCTACAGAGAGGCTGGCGGAGATGTATATACGGCAGATAGTCAGGATTCATGGGGTTCCGGTCAGCATCGTCTCAGATCGGGATAGTCGTTTTACTTCTTATTTCTGGAGGAGTCTGCAGACCAGCTTGGGCACTCAGCTCAAGTTTAGTCCTGCATACCACCCCCAGACGGACGGACAGTCGGAGCGGACTATTCAGACACTTGAGGATATGCTGCGGACGTGCGTCATGGACTTTGGAGGTTCCTGGGAGGATCATCTTCATTTGGTAGAGTTTGCTTACAACGACAGTTTTCAGGCTAGCATTGAGATGTCACCTTTCGAGGCTCTGTACGGGCGTAGGTGTTGTACACCCTTATCTTGGGATGATATTGGAGAGCTAGCTTTACTGGGGCCAAAGATGGTTGTTGACGCAGCCGAAAAGGTGAAGCTCATCAGGGACAGACTTCGCGTGGCGTAGGACAGACATCGGCACTGGGCCGATAGCCACCGGAGGCCGTTGGAGTTTGAGGTACAGATTAGAGTAGGATTAGATTTAGGTTTGTTTGTTTATGATTTTTGATCATATTTATTTATTATAATTAATTGAGACCTTGCTTATGATTAGGTCAGAGACCAGGTTTTCTTGAGGATATCTCCGACTCGTGGTACGATACGTTTTGGTGGAGGCAAGAAGCTTAGCCCGCACTTCATCGGCCCTTTCTTTATCAGCGGGAGAGTCGGTGACGTTGCATATAGGCTAGACTTGCCGCCTGTACTAGTGGGGGTCCACAACATATTCCATATATCATAGTTGAGACGGTACGTGGCTGACCCTAGCCATGTGCTCGATCATTCAGAGATTGAGGTTGGGCCTTCTCTCAGCTATCCAGAGCAGCCAGTAGAGATTCTGGATCGATAGGAGAAGGTTCTGAGGAACCAGGTGATACCCTTGGTACGCGTCGCATGGAGGCATCATTATCCAGAAGAGTCTACCTGGGAGCGGGAGGATGAGATGCGCGAGCGTTACCCATATCTTTTTGGACCGTGAGGTATAGTTTCTATCCTTCTCATCAGTTGTATTTTGCCTTTCAATTTCGAGGACAAAATTCTTTTAAGGAGGGTAGATTTATCACTACCACATTTCTAGTTTGAGGGTATTATTGTCATTTTGGGGTTATTTGAATTTATTACAATTTATTTGAATTTTATATATTTTATTTAGGAATTTTTAATGATTATTTAAATAGTGTGATTAAATCCTAGTTAATTGTTTGCCATGTAATTTTGGTTAGCCTAACCTAGATTGGACCTAACCTAGATTTGTCATAACTAATTTTAGTTAGCCACTTTGAGAATTAGATGGTTTGGTTAATGGTTTAAGTCAAGTTTAGTTAAGTTAAGTGAGTTGCTTAAGACTAGGAAATAGCCCTTTGTTCTAGACCACACAATACCCTTGATTCATTCCTAGCCCTAGGATGCAACCTAGAAACCCTAACCTAACCTAGTGGCCGGCCAAGGCTTGTCCCCCTTCCCTATATAATATCATTTTGGGGATTTGAGCCTCCTTCCAATAGTTTATCATTCTTTTCTCAAGACAAGGTGAGCCTACACTTCTTTTCTCCATAGATCATTCAATATAGGTCTATTTTCATTGGGATTTTCTCCATAGCACTGTAAATACCGTTTCTCTACTGTTTGTGGAGTCACATCACAGGTTTGGGATAATTTGAGGGAGTTTTGAAGCTTGGAGAACCATTCTCTATTGGGGTTTTTTGAGAATTTTGTAACCATAGGTAACTTCCATAATACTCCATGAAATTCTATTTTTATTCCACATCTAGGGAGCCCTAGGCCCAACCTAGTTGTAGGAATAGGTAACCCTAGGTTTTGAGCACTGTACGTGTCCGTATCGGACACGTATCAGTCACTGTTCATAAGTATTTGTCGAAATGCCTCAAAGGGCATTTCGATTCTTTTGTGCAAACTATTTGAATAGGATTTAGGGTTTTGATCTTGTTTATGGGTTTTCAGTGTCTGTGTGAGGTTTTCGTGTCGTGTCGGGTCTCGAGGGACACGCGGACACGCGGTGCCCACACGCGCGCGTGCACAGGATTGATCCCCTGCTGTTCGGGGGCCACAACTCACAGGACACGTCACGTCAACATGCGACACTTGACACATAGGTCATACTCATGACTGACACAACATGTGTCGAGTCTCAGACCCTCACGTGTCGTGTCGGACACGCACGAACGCGTGCATCGAATTTATACTGAACTGGGTTCAGTCGTTTTCGAGCACTGATACGCGTGTCATATCGCACGCACGCATATCGTAGACACATGTCAGGGTGTCCTAGCCCTAGACCTAGACCTAGTCGACACTGGGACACGGCCACGAGGTCTGTGTCGTGTCGTGTCGTGTGTACGAACCCTGTGAACACGTGCACGAGAAATTTTACAGCTTTTGCACTGTTTGTGTTTTAATTTATTTTGACACGTTTGTGTCCTCGTGCTTGGACACAAACATATTGAGGGTCACGTGCACTATATATACTTGTATTACCAACCTCTGAATTTGTGTTTTAGTTTAAATTAAATGCTCATTTCCCAGTTTGCCCAATTTCCTGATACTTTAAATATCAGTCTCCTTATTCCAGTGTTTCCAGGTTTTTAAATATGAACTTGACATCATTTTTTTAACCCAATTACACTGTTAATTAGTTTGGTTTTAGACCTTAATGATGTGCACCTATATGTGTTCTATGTGTGTGTGTCGAAATTGGGGCTGTTTTGGAGTTTGTTAGATTCAAAATCTGAGAATTGGTATTATGGCTGAAAACTGAGATTTTAATGAAGTGTATTGATATTTTCCAGTGTATATAACTGAGTTTTGTGTTCCCTTCAAAACCTGAGATTGGAATTAGACTGAAAACTGGGTTTTAATGAACTGTATTGAGTGATTCAATGTGTAAAACTGAGAGTTGGGTGGCTGTTTGAAAAACTGGAAAATAGGGACTGTCCTAACTGAACTGTGAACTGATTTTTCCCCTCTTCCTATTCCTGTTCAGTCCAGTACTCATCTTTCACTTATACATACACACACCCTCACAGTTCACTCACCTGTGCTCTTCACATACACATCCACACACACATTTGCAAACTCCTTAACACACAAACTAGTATTAACTATCACTTTTTATCATTTCACACACCCACACCATTACACACACACAAGCATGTACATACACATCACCCTCCCTCACATACACACACATTGCCTCTCTTTACACACACACACATGGTTCCTTGACACACACATACACACTCATGTCTTCTCTCTCTCTCTATATATATATATATATATATCCTTTTTTTCCTATGTAAATATATGCTAATAGGTAATGTATACATATAATGTAATGTGTACATATATATATATATAATATAGTTGTGTAATATTTGGGTATCTAGTATAGATACCTACTATGAATGTATAGGGTATACAAGTATATATATATATATATATATATATATCTCATATATATACACTTATGTATTTACTATATATATGTAATATATATATATACATGTGTTATGTATAGGCCTAGGTAATGTGTGAGATAGCTTGGTCTAGGCTTGTATAGCTTGGTGAGCCTAGATTGGGCTTGTACAGCTTTATTAGACCTAGAATAGACTTGCTAGACTAGTGTAGACTAGTTGACCTAGTTTAGACTTGTTAGACCTAGTTTGACCATAGTTGACCTAGTTTGACTTCTAGGGTTGACCAGAGTTGACCAAGAGTTGACTTTGGCCTAGTTTGACCTAGATTCATGTAGAATGCATTGTAGTGTTTCATTTTACCATTCTGGACTTGTTGTGACTTGTGTTGTTCTGATTAGGAGCCAGACACCACTCCTCGGACAGTACTTTCATATTGGACACTCAGATACCAGGCGAGTACATTCTCTGATCATTTTATATCCTGCTTAGAATTATTTTTTGCATTAAATTACTTTACTTGTTACTGTCACGTTGGTCACACGGATTGGTACTATATGGATCCCTTCTTGAGATGTTATCCTTAGGGAGCATCGGGTACTACATGTTCTGTGCGTTTCACTTACATGGCGTATCACTATGCTTCATTGGTTCTTTGATCACTTGTGACATATACTCTTATGATCACAGAGTCTCCTAGAATCTCTTATCCCATTTACTGGATATCCTAGAATCTCCTAAAATCCCCATTTATGGGACATCCATGTATCACCCTTCGGGGGCCTTTGCATGGAATCATAACATAACCTGTTTGGATCCTTGTGTATTGATTGGGGGTACGGAGGAGTAGAAGTAGACATGTGAATAATACCCAAGTAGTATCTCATCAGAATCTTTCCATAGTGTCTTATCAGAATCTCCTATGCCATTTACATGTCAATATTGTACTCTGACTCACTAGCCACTGTTAGTCTCTATTTATAGTAGATATTTCTATTACAGCTCTCTCTCTGTTTACATACTGCACTTCTTTCAGTACCTGTATCTTACTTTACTGCATGATTATATTTTCTAACCTGCTATGAACTATTGAGATGTACTGTGCTCGCTCCTGTCCTGACTGGACCTGTTAAAAATATTACAGAGGACGAGGAGGAGGCCTGTGTGGATACCTTCTACGGGGCAGCCCTAGACGACACTTGCGAGCTGGACTCTCAGGAGGACCCAGCTCTAGCTGAGGACATCACCCCCATTGCCTAGACTAGTTTAGTTAGGCTTATCTTATTTTATGTTGTCATGAGACTATTTTGCTAGACTTTACTTCTGTTCAGAGATTTTGAGTTGTATATATTCTTTCATATACTGTAGCTGAGTTTGTACTCTGGATATTGCTGGGATGTTATCTTAGACTACTTTATCATCTGTTTTTCTTGAGTACCATATCATATCTTGCTTTCTTCTTCCTTAGTTGTGATTGAGTTTATTTACTGCTATGTCACCCCCATTCGGGAAGTATAAACTATTTAGAGTTGTATTGTTAGATGTATGTTGACCTAGGACAGCGTTCTACCGCCGACACTGCGGCGTAGGCTGGACGTACCCACGTCTCGTGCCCTTACTCTAGGGTGCGGGTCGTGACATATATCGATCGGAAGATGTAATGCCCCAGTCCCAAAATACGTAGGACTAGGAACGTAGACATGCCAGCTGTATTCATACGAAGTATATTCCAATATATGGAAAACTCGTATGAATACATAAGCTGTAAATGCAGTAACCAAGGTACTAAATCTCATCCAAAAAGATAAATATGATATAAAAGTAACTTTGAATTTGTCATGTACACAATAGTTGGACGGAGACAAAGTCCACTACCAACCAAATTAAATATGGAAAAATTTACAAGGAAAGAATTTAGCAAGCGAGAGCAATGGCGAATCCAAGAGTAATCACCACGAAGGAAGGAATGGCCTTAGCTAGAGCACCTGCAGGAAATCATGAAACACACACCTGGCGAGATAACCAGGTCCTCAGAGGGACGTAACAAGATACATCAACATGCCATATAATACTGAATATAAAATACTATGTCATAAATCACAAGTAAAGTAAATAGTTCCACTTGTAACAAGTTCCAATACCTCATCATCGAAACAGTGGACTACCCCTACAACCAAACAAGGACAAGGGGTAGTACACTATACCGCGATACGATATTGTCCCAAGCTACTAATGGAACGGGGTGATATGACATTGACGAGGGTTACCTAACCATCTAATGTGTTTATGCAGTAAGAACAAACCTTCCACGCATGAGCCCTGGCTGTAAATAGGATCGGCATAGTTCCCATATAGGGCACCAGGGGCCTACGTCTATAACGCTCGGGAAGCGTCAGAGGGCACCCTGTGCAAGGGGCTACGTCCATAACGCTCTGGATAACGTCAGAGGGCACCTGGAGCCTGCGTCTCCGGCGGAGCGCACAGGTAATGAGGGAAGTGCATAGAAGCCCAAAAGTCAGGTAATGTTCTCCCCACCCAATGTACCTGTCATGTCGCATCCACGACCATGTACCTCTACTAACTGCTAAGTCTCCTAACACGCCACTATTAGCAGTTAGCCCTAACGCATGCGCATGGGGGATCAGCCCACACGCAAGAACCTCTACATGATACTCATCTCACACATCCTCGTGGTACAACTGTGTCAAGGTATATGCAATACACCACAACGGTAGTCCCTTAACTCTAGGTCAACATGCAATCAAAGGATACTAACAAAGTAAATTATTAATCACTGAACAGGCAGTAAATCAGGAACTGTAAGAACTGGAAATAAAGAACAGTGATATATAAAATAAATGTAGACTGAATATAAACAGTTTAATGGCAAGGTATCTTGCCTGCGGTGCGAGAAAGGCAATTCCAAGAGTAGCAAGTGTCAGCACCCAAAACTCACAAATCACAGATGACTCCAGTCGCTGAAACAAACATCAAAATGATCTCGGTGAAGAAGATATACCTAGGAAACGCCTGTCCAAAAGTCAAATTCTGGAACAGGGGCAAAATCGTAATTTTGGGTCAAAACGATGTCTGCCGTTGGACCCGCTTTGCACCGAAACGCGTGCCAAAGTCTACGGTCTCTAAAGTCGTCAAACTACATCTCTACGGTTTCAGTTTGAGGAGAGGAACTCAACGGTATGTCCAGTTTTGGATTCCGAAGAGCCGTGTACAAAAATCGCCCGTTTGAGTGGGTCGCGGGCCCGCCAAAAGTGGGTCCCGATTCGACCTTCTCAGAATCGAACCAAACTTGGCATGCAGGACCAGAATTTCAATCCGAACCTGTTGGCGCAAGTTTCGTCTCGATTCGACGACTGTACACAAAGTTATGGACAAGTTTGCAAAATGCCGATACGGGGGTATTTCGACGGATACACGTTGATTTCGTCGCACACACGCGACGAAACTGAGTTCCGTCAGTTCCCACATATTCGCAACGTCCATACGCGCCTTTCGATGCGTATAACGTGCGACCACGTCGCCCGGTTTGTCGGGGGCGACGTCGTATCGGACAAAAATTTCAGAAATTAATATTTTAGAAAACAGTTTTTTTCTCACAAGTTTAACATGGAATTAATACACACACATAAATCGAAATACTAATCTACCAGTTACGTTTCCATCATGGTTAGGTTGTATTCGAACGTGTTCAATTAGTTTTTATGAAAGTGTAATGAACAGCAAGAAAAGTGGCCGACAAGTTGGCGTTTCAAAACAGTTTTCAGGATTCAGAAAAGTGGGTTTTTCTCCAACTTCGTCTCGATTTTTCGAGCAATCCCTTGGGTTTCCCAGGATTCTATCAGAAGGGTTTGAAGAGGGTCATGTCTACTACGCACAGCATTCGATAGATCGATTTTTCGTTGAATACAAACGAAGAAAATCGGATTCGAAAGTGGGTACCTGAGTTCTGAACCAAACAGAATATTCTCTGTTTTTCCGTCGATTCTGAGCGATCCCGACGTCGTCGACGGCGAGTAGATGGCCGACTGCGAGCGCTGGGGTGTGCAGAGGATGGTTGGGCAGCCTTGGGGTTGAGGAGTTTTGGATGAGAGAGGGGTTAGGGTTTTCGATTTTTGAGCGGAGTATATATATACGCCGTCGTTGCCTATTACTAATAGGACTGGGAGGGAAGTTCTCGGGTTCTATTAGTATTAGGTGGGGTCGATTGCTAAAGGGGTGCAGCAGCATTACTGCTAGGGATTTTCGTTGTGGGGCCTTAGGTTTAGGTGGTAATAGGAAGTTGGGGTCGGGTTCAAGTAAAGCAGCTGAAGCTGCTTGCTAGGTGGGGTCGGGATAAAGGGTTGCATTGGGGTCGGCGCTAAAATGTTGAGGGGGGTCGGTGCTACTAAGGGTTGCAGCTACAAGAGCTGCTGATAAAATTCACATTGTGGAGGGGGGGGTCGGGCCCACCCCTATCCGCAGCTGTTGCTGCATGGGGTTCAGCCCCCCTCCAATAACAATTTTTTTTTTTACAAAATAATCAATAACTAAAGTTATATAATATATATATTCACAATAAAAATTTATAAAATTTATAATTAAATATCAAAAATATTTGTAATAATTGTAGGATATAATTAGTAGTATTTAAATATACAAGCACGCAATCATACATATATGATACACACCTATAAATTCGTACAAATACCAAATAAAAATCAGAAAAATATAGAAAAATAATTTTTAAAGTATTAAAATAATTAGAAAAATATTGGGGTTTTACAGAAGATCATCGCAAAAATCTCGAAAAAATCCATCCCAAACAGAATTTGTGACTGTCCTCAAACACCATATTGAAAGGCTGTTCTTGGTCAATCCAGAGCAAAATCTACGAATCTAATTGAATAGGTTTTTAGTCAACCCAAACAGCTTCAAAATGCTGTTTACGGATTTTTAATTTCATCGAGTATACATCAAGAAATATCGATTTGAAAATCAATAAAAACCCGTTTAAAACAGTTTTCAAAATCAATAAAAACCTCCGATACGACGTGCGTCCCGCCAATCCAGGCGACATGGTCGCGAACCGAAAGCATCGAAAGGTGCGTAACGGCTTCGTGGTCGTGTGGGCTTTGAAGGAATTCAAATTGGTCGCGTGTGCGCGACGAATTTGATACGTATCCGTCGAAATTCATCGTATCGGCCTCTGTGCAAATTTCTCAATTACTTTGTGCACGCTCGTCAGATCGAGACGAAACTTACGCCAACAGGACTGTATCATTTTTCTGGTCCTGTATGCCAAGTTTGGTCCAATTCTGAGACAGTCGAATCGTACGTCGTTTTGTGGGCCCCACGGTCCCACTCAAAGGGCGATTTTGTGCACGGCCCGCCGGAATCCAACTTTGGACATACGGTTGGGTTCGTATCAGAAAACTGAATCCATAGACATGTAGTTTGACAATTTTAGAAATCTTTAACTCTGGCACACTTTTCGGTGTAAAGCGGGTCCAACGACGGACATCGTTTTTGCCTAAAATTATTGTTTTCCCCCTGTGTCCAGAATTGGACTTAAGGATAGGCAATCCTAGATAAATTGACTATTCTGAGAACATTGGTACTGTTTATTTCAGCATCTGGAGATTTTTGCATGTGTTGACTGATTGTGGCTCATTGAGTAGTATGGTATTATTGGTTTCACCAGCTAAGGACCTCAGGCAAGTGCACTTTCTGATTGCTTTTCGATTTATAGTAGTCTTTTTATTTTATGTTTATACATATATCTTGCTGCTTGTTGACACGCTCGTCACACGGAATAGTCGGGAGAGGAAATATCTAAGTAGACATGTAAACTACCCAGAACTATCCTATGAGTCTATTCTTGAATAATAGCCGCTGCACACGACACGTGCAGTGTGCCGGATTTACCCCTAGCCATTCACATGTCAAAATAGATATTTCACACCACCTAGGTAGATATCTTTTATTTTTCCTTTATTTCTCCATCGTGCTATGTCATCAGTTATCTTCCAGTTTTTACCTCTCATATGTTATTTTAATGTCTTGTTAATTCTATTGTGTTTTCACATTGTCGTCGATTTGTGTACTTATTCCATTCTTGACTGGAAACCAACATTTTTCAGATTTAGCCACGAACACTCTTAGCATTGGGAAGGCTTGGGTATGCTGAGGACAACCTAGAAATAGAAAGCAATTATATCAATTTCATTAATTGTAAAATCTTGTACTTTCTTTAAATATAAATGTTGTAAATATTGTAATAAATTTAAAAATGTGAAGGAGCAGCAATTGTTATATTTTGAGCATTTATTTCTTGCGGGCTTAACAGTGTTCTACCGCCGACTCTGCGGCGTAGGCTGGCTTGGACACGTCTCGTATCCGAAAAAGCGGGTGCAGGTCGTGAAATTTTTTTGTGGTAGCCCATGCAGGTCCATTTTCGCAAAAGATTACGAACTCGTGATGGTACGTTAGTCGTACTATTGCGAGCCTGCTCCCAAGAAATGCTCATTCACAATTAGGATTAAAATAATTTAGGAGTATGACTAGGACTAGGAGTCCCTTGTTTAAAATTGACTGATTGGGTAGTTAAGGTTGTTAGATAGGCCATGCTATTTAGAATTATTAAATTTAGACAGCTTGCCAGGTCTATATAGATACACTTTTACTTTTGAATATGACAATGTGATCCAATGTGGATATACTATTCGCTTGGTATGTTAGACTTGCCTAAAATTAAGGCGTTAATTTTGATAAACTGTTTAATTTTCTTTTGTTGTATTAGATATATATATCTTATATCATAAGTTAGAATTGTCTATTTAAATTCTTTTTTGCTGTAAGGAGTTAGTTTATAATTTCTGATTCTGTTATTCCTGTACGAATCCTGAGTTAGACTTGATTCAAAGTTTTTCCCTCAACCATTTGAAATATATATGAAATAAAGATAGTAGGATGCCTATATAAGCAATAACACCAGGAAAGGATTTGATTTTCCCAAAACTCCAACTATTTGTGCCTCCTTTCCAAAAATCTCGCATACCTATATTTTGACTATCTTGACCAATACTGCTATTACAGCCTAGTTTTTGCAAGCTTACTCTTTATCGAGCTTGATTCAAGACATATATTTATTGGGGACGCCCGCTAACATATTGTCTAATCAGAATTATTGTATTACGGTCTGATCAACCATGATGCATTTGGTTCGCTCTTCATCTAATTTCCCTACGTGGACTGAGATGTAGATGTCTCTAGGATCTCATCCGCGACTGCTTTGACAATTCCTCTTGAATTATACATTCGTCTTGATTCACGTAATTGTAGTCAGTGACAGCTCTATTGAACTCTTTATTGTTTTTGTTTTTGTTTTTCACTGATTGGAAAGGCGAAAGCTCGTAATTGATAGATAGATACATAGTATCCCCATGGCTATGACAGTTGTATACACAAGCATAGCTATCCACGGCCAGCCAGTGACTGGAACCTTGCCTTGAGTTACTCGTCCTCCCTTCGACAATAAACCTACTATCTTGATCTTCTAGTCATTGGAGTCCGAGAATGATTAGGATCCTTCCCTTGATCAAATGCCAACCTAGGAGACTACCTATTCTCAAGAGACCAATTGTTGTGAGCCTCTAATTATTTGTTTGAAGATTGCCTTAACTAGAACCCTTGTGACAATAGACTGGTAGGCTTGACACAAATAGAAATTCAAGACCCAGTTGTTAGAAATCTTTTCATATGATATGTCTTAGAGTTGGTTACCCCGTCGACAACTCATGTACACTGTGGACGAGTGGGTCATTCTATTTTATTGACCATGTGTCATTACACACGCACTCATTTTCTATTTATTGAGGAACGATCCTTGACATGAATTACATCTACCGTATTCCGTTACGCTGTGCCTTGTTCCTTATTGACCAGAGTCGAGGTACAATATCCGGACTTTGTAATCCTTCTAACCTCATTATTCCTAAAACCATATCCTAGCTTCTAAGGTGGGTAGACTGTAAGATTTCAAAATTTTAGGATGTATGAGGATTACCGATTTATTAGAACAATTCCCATTGGGATGATAATTAGTGCCCCATAGACTCCCACTTTCCATTTAGATTATTTTGTGCCCCGGCCGTGTCATTAATATTCGGAGCACGAGACCAGCTGTTATCTTCCAACAAATTTCACATGCAAGATCTAGACGAGTCTACCTTCATCTATGTATACCATGTCCCACTCAAACCTGTCCTCTTGTACTCTATTTTTGTGCTACGACTTTCAGGTTAAAAGGACCAACTATAACCCGTACCATGATACCAGTATACTTTCCGACTAGCAACTAACTCAACCGCTTAGGTTGAAACCTATTCCAGGTCACCCTAATCGAGTAGGAATAGTTTTATCATTGGAATCTTGTCCAGCCGATGTAGATTGAAATCCAATGTTCATCCAACCAACGACTGATGTCCAAATAGAGAACCCATTAAGGCCCAGTAGAACCCATCCATGCACACCACCATATTTGGACTATAGAACTAACTATTTTGAAATCAGACCCTATACCTATTATGTAGTCTCCACCTCTTAGGATGTGATGCCATCCGTAACCCATATTCCATCTACCTAGAAGTCATGATACGATCTTCCATTACAATTATATTCCTTGCTTGTGTGTTTAAATGACCACGGAATATATCACAACCATGATTTCCCAAATTCTGTTCTATTGTGGAACCTTGTTTAGAATGGCAGGAACGAAATTTTCGTATTGCATGGATTATAAGACCCTCTAAGAAGCGAAGGATTTTTTTTGATTTAGCAATTGATTAGACTAGAGTAACCAGTCTAGCAAATAAGTCAATGGTTCGTAAACATTTTTTAGCTGTGTCGTTGGATACTCTCTACCCCTCTTGAAACTTTACAGTTGCTCCCGATTATTCTGCCTTATCTTCCTGTCATCCCTACTTCGGAGTGACGAATGGTCATACTATTTAGAGTTTATCAATATATTTCTTAGCTACTGGTGTAAATTTGTGCTTGTTAAATTTTGGATTGCTTGATAGGTACGAGAGGATTATATATACCATATGCCTAGATATTTGCTGGTAGGATTGTTAGCAACCAGTTAGAAGATTTTAAGATTTTAGTTGAGGAGTAGTGCGACCGAAGGTGGATAGAAGTCCTGGAGGCTATATGGCTAGGAGAGGAATACAAACTATTTTTGAGGAATTAAAATTTAAGGGATTGAGGTTCAGGTAAACTTTCCTTTTGAATTTTAAGGAATAGTTATGAGTTAGAATTTCGAGGACGAAATTATTTTTAAGGTGGGTAAATTTGTAGCTCCCATTCCCGAATTTTTTTAAATATTTTATTATTATTTATTTTATTTAAATAAAGATTTTAGAAATTTTAGAAATGATTATTTAGTTAATTATTACGATAGATGATTTTATTCATGGTTAGAAATTGGAGTACAAGACGACTAGAAAGCATGACACAGAT
Source organism: Iris pallida (assembly GCA_029216955.1). Lineage (NCBI taxonomy): Eukaryota > Viridiplantae > Streptophyta > Magnoliopsida > Asparagales > Iridaceae > Iris > Iris pallida. The sequence goes on along the minus strand of JANAVB010016598.1, from coordinate 7,020,898 downwards.
AGTGCAGTGGCGTGCTTTAACTAGTGCATTAGCCCTGATATGGAAGGCCGAGCCATAGTGACGTCCTAACTAGAAAAACCAAGCCAAGTTGTGACTTAACCGTACCGAAGCTTTATTTATTGTTTAATTATATTATTGAGTTTTCAAGAACCCGGTTGTACCGAACCTATCCAGAATAAGCCCAAGTCAAATTCCAGCCCATGTAGGCATGTAGTGGGACCAAATACGACCTTGTAGACATGTTTGGAAAATGCAATTATCTTGTATATATTTAGGAATTGGCGATTTGTATTTATTAAATCATTTATTATAATGATATATATATATATATATATATATATATATATATATATATATATATATATATATATATATATATGCATGTATATGTATTTCTATAAATGAGATACTATATTATGAATATATATACTAGGAAATATTTTGGTTGTTGTGAATATTCATTGTTGTAATGGTAGGTATGCATGGAAGTTATGTATATAAATATATTATAAATGTGTGTACATGTATGTATATATAAATGTATGAATATATGTATATGTATTAATTGCTGAAAAGAATAAGTTTTATTTGTAAATATAGATAAATAGAATAAAATATGTAACTACATATATATGTGGGTATACGTATAAATAAATATGTATATGATAATGTGTGTAAATATATATATGTATATATGTACATAAGTATTATGTATATATACATATATAAATATAATTGTATATAGATTAAAAGGAATATAGAATAAAAGAATTATAGAGAAAAAGAAATAGAGGAAAAGAAAAAGATAATAAAAAAATAAAACAAGCTGAGCCCACCCCAACTTCCCAAAGCTCAGCCCAAGCAGTAAACCCCCATGCTTGAGATCACAGCCCCAACCCGAGCTTGACCCAGCGCTGAGAAGGCCCGACCCACTGTAGAGAAACCACTCATACATATATACATTCGTATATATGTATAGAGAGATCCCGAGAGGAAGGAAGAACGATCAAGAAAACGCTAAACCCTAACCGTGGATGACACGACGCCGACCCCAGCCACTAGGCGAAGCCCTCCCTACGCACGCCACCGCCGGGTGCCACCGTGAGCGCCGCCGGCCGGGCGCGAGTGCCAGCCCGTGCGCGCACAGGCGCAGAACAGCGCAGTACAGCGACTCCATTTCGCGGTATGTTTTCTCTATCAACGATTGATCATTTTCGATTCCGTAAATTGCGTTAGAGAGCCTAGTTGACCCCCTTCAATCCTGTTCATGTAGAATTAATTCTACTAAACTATATCGATCGGAAGATCATCGTAAAAATCTCGAAAAAACCTATCCCAAACAGAATTTGTGACTGTCCTTAAACACCATATTGAAAGGCTGTTCTTGGTCAATCCAGAGCAAAATCTAGGAGTCTAATTGAATATGTTTTTAGTCAACCCAAACAGCTTCGAAACGTTGTTTACGGATTTTAATTTCATCGAGTATACATCAAGAAATATCGATTTGAAAATCAATAAAATCCCGTTTAAAACATTTTTCAAAATCAATAAAAACCTCCGATACGACGTGCGTCCCGCCAATTCGGGCGACGTGGTCGCGAACCGAAAGTATCGAAAGGTGCGTAACGACTTCGTGGTCGTGTGGGCTTTGACGGAATTCAAATTAGTCGCGTGTGCGCGACAAATTTGATGTGTATCCGTCGAAATTTACCATATCGGTCTCTGTGCAAATTTCTCAATTACTTTATGCACGCTCGTCAGATCGAGACGAAACTTGTGCCAACAGGACCGTATCATTTTTCTGGTCCTGTATGCCAAGTTTGGTCCAATTCTGAGACAGTCGAATCGTACGTCGTTTTGCGGGCCCCACGGTCCCACTCAACGGGCAATTTTGTGCACGGCCCGCCGGAATCTAACTTTGCACATACGGTTGGGTTCGTATCAGAAAACTAGATCCGTAGACATGTAGTTTTACGACTTTAGAGATCGTTGACTCTGGCACGCTTTTCGGTACAAAGCGGGTCCAACGGCGGATATCGTTTTTGCCCAAAATTACCGTTTTGCCCCTGTGTCCAGAATTGGGCTTAATGATAGGCAATTCTAGCTAAATTGACTATTCTGAGAACATTGGTACTGTTTATTTCAGCATCTGGACATTTTTGTATGTGTTGACTGATTGTGGCTCATTGAGTGGTATGGTATTATTGGTTTCACCAGCTAAGGACCTCAGACAAGTGCACTTTCTGGTTGCTTTCCGATTTATAGTAGTCTTTTCATTTTATGTCTATACATATATCTTGCTGCTTGTTGACACGCTCGTCACACGAAGTAGTCGGGAGGGGAAATATCTAAGTAGACATGTGAACTACCCAGAACTATCCCATGAGTCTATTCTTGAATAATAGCCGCTGCACACGACACGTGCAGTGTGCCAAATTTACCCCTAGTCGTTCACATGTCGAAATGGATATTTCACACCACCTAGGTAGATGTCTTTTATTTTTCCTTTACTTCTCCATCGTGCTATGTCATCAGTTATCTTCCAGTTTTTACCTCTCATATGTTATTTTCATGTCTTGTTAATTCTATTGTATTTTCGTATTGTCGTCGGTTTGTGTACTTGTTCCATTCCTGACTGGAAACCAACATTTTTTAGGTTTAGCCGCGAACATTCTTAGCATTGGGAAGGCTTGGGTATGCTGAGGACAACCTAGAAATAGAAAGCAACTGTATCAATTTTATTAATTGTAAAATCTTATACTTTCTTTAAATATAAGTGTTGTAAATATTATAATAAATTTAGAAATGTGAAGGAGCAGCAATTGTTATATTTTGAGCATTTATTTTTTGTGGGCTTGATAGCGTTCTACCGCCGACTCTGCGGCGTAGGCTGGCTTGGACACGTCTCGTATCCGAAAAAGCGGGTGCAGGTCGTGTCAGATTACTCTTGGTTTACTGTATTTTACAGCTTATGTATTTATACGAGGTTTCCATATATTGGAGTATACTTCGTATGTATGCAGCTGGCATGGATACGTACCTAGTCCTTAGTATTTTGGGACTGGAGCGTTACATATTTTGTGGTGGCCCATACAGGTCGAGTTTGTCACTTCGGTTATGTAATTATACCTGTGTGAGCCTGCAACATAGGATTAGAATCTAGGAATCTCGTCCATACAGCTTGACCTCTTCCCTTGGCTTCAAATTCCGGATTCTCGTTCGACTTCCTTGAATTGCATCTTTCTTGATTCTTTTATACCGTCGATTCTTATTTTCGTGCGTAGTATCAACTAGGAAGATGACTGCACTAGTATATGCTCATAGGTCAAACACATGGCTAGAATGGTTATATTGGCAATTAGAATACATTTAAGACTCTAACTGAGTTAAAAAGTTTTTTTTTAAAGTGTGATTTAATGATTAGTAATTTGTAAAGTAGGATATTGCCACGAAAAGTTTTAATCTTGAGATTTTTAAATAGTAAACACCATAGGATTGATACTGCAGGAAGGAAAAAAAATTAAAAAATTAAATATATATATATATATATATATATATATATATATATATATATATATATATATATATATATAGCTAGAATCTTTATACCATTGATTTAAGAAATTGATTGGATTTTTGAGTTTTGATATTTATGAATTATGGAGTTATAGTTATACATCTTTGAACAAATATAAAATTGATTTGATTTTCGAGTTGTGATATTTATGATTTATTGGAATATAGTGATACACCTTTGAACAGTTATAAATTTGGTTTGAAAATGATCTTAGCTTTTAAAAATTGCCGTAGAAATTATTTAAATTTGAGTTGTACAACTTACGATTTTCGTGTTTAGTAAATTTTAAATTTTAAGTGGAAGTAATGATGGCGAATTTTGGTTTAAATATTTCAAAGTTATGAAAACAATTTTTGAGAACTTTTCTTTATTTTAAATTGTGTCCTATGATTGAGGATTTACAAATCTATTTAGATTTTTGGTAAAAAAAAAAATTTTGACTGACAAGATTATTTGAAAATTTAGTTTAATGTGGGATTGCTAATATTAAAATTTTTGGGAGAATTTCGAAGGATGTGATCGAAAGTTATTTTGATTGATTAAAGGATGTTACCATTTAAAAGTTGTGATTTTGTTGGAATAACTTAGCTTGAATAGAAGTTAAAATTGAAGAGAGCATTGAGCTTAATTTTTGAGATTGCTTTTAATATGCTAAGAGTTTTATTATGAGTTATTTCAAAATTTTAGAGTGTTAAATTTTTGATTGATTGTAAAAATTTTATGGATTCGTAAATTATGAACTCTTGAGTTAAATAGTTGAATTTAAACGTTAATTTTGGAAAAGGTTAGTAGTAACGTGATAAAATTTTGCTTTGAGATTTATGAAAGCGATTTAAAAAACATTTATGATGAATTTGAACGGCTTGGAGTGAATAAAAATTTTGGTGGTTTATTTTTGAAAGTTTAATTTTAAAACTTTTGGAGGAAACTTGAGTTAAATTTTAATGGTAGGCGCCAAGATAACCCTAATGAGTATTCCACACTAATTGCTATGTCACCCATGACCATGATACCAGTATATACACAAGTGTTGTTAGTCATCTACCCAGCTATGTGACTGTATTTCCATCTCGGCTTACTCGACCTTCCTTCAATTCTAGATCTTTTAATTGCGACCTTCTAGCCCACTTGCAAATTGAATAATGATTTAATGGTTCCTTAACTGTATTCATCTAGGAGACTATCTTCTCTCCGAAATTGTGTTCCTAAATTATTTTTTATGGATTCTTTAATTAATTTTATTTCATGCTTTAACTTGATCTTCTTTATTTTGTGCATTAATTATTATCTCGTGAACTCCCACTTTCTATTTTTGATCTTCTGGCGTCCCCTACCGTGACTTGTATATTTGGAGTACAACACTACACTTTTTTTTCCAACAAATTTCACATATAAGACCTAGACACGCCCACCTTCCTGTAGACATATCATGTCCCACCAAAACCTGTCTCCTTGTACTCTATTTCTTGATATGACCTTATGGTCAAAATGGCCAAACTATAATCTTTACCATGATACCGATATATTTTTCGACCACGGATAGGGATTCAACCTCGACTAAATTCTTTCGACCCGATATGTGATTTTGTTCTACTTGATTCCTTAAATGCTTAAATTTGTGCTTTATCTTGATTGCTTGACCCCTTTGTCCCATCATACTACTAGATAAACTCTTGTAAGTTGGATAGAATACCTCACCACCTAACAAACATTTTTCTTGTGAACCACATTGGTAAGTTCACTTAGACTAAATTCAGAGGATCCTACCTTATCTAGTCTACCAAGCCATAAATAAAGAAACCCTAGGACAACTGTATAGGCCCAAACTTCGGGCGAGCCTTGATGTTAAAAGGTCTTGGACTATTTAAAATTTCCTTCATCAGTACCTCCCTTGCTTATATTTTGACTATCTCATGCTGCTAATGTAGCTCCAGTTTTGCAAGCTTATTTCGTTATCAAGCTTGACCATGACATATTTTATTGGATATACCCACTAACATATTGTCTAATCAGAATCGGTGCATGATGGTCTGATCAACCTATTGTACTTTGGTTCGTTTATCACATATTATTCTACGTGGATGAAGACATAGTAAACTGGTCTTAGAGTCTCATCCGCGACAGCCTTGGCAATTCTCTTTTGAATTATTTTCGCCGCCTATGAACCCCGTAATTCGTACTCAATATATAACACCGTCTTTGAAACCTTTGTTGTTCTTGTCTTTTACTTGTTTTGAAAAGACAAGGTACTGTACTTGCTAAGATAGACTCAAGGTATCATCCTTGGTTGCCCAATCAGTTATATATACATGAAATGTAGATGGCCACTGGCTAACTCATGTGGCTATATCCTCGCCTTTAACTACTCTTCATATTCCTCAACACCATCTACCTTATTAATCCAAAATTTCGAGGACAAAATTCTTGTAAGTTGGGTAGGATATAAAACCCCCTTTTTTTAATTATTATTTTTATTATTTTATTAGACTTAAAAATGAATTTATACTATTTATGGTTTTTTTAATTATTAATGTGTTACAAAAATGGTATAAAATTTTGGACCCGGATAAGGGTGTGCGGTATAAGTTCACCCATTGGGACGATTTTATTAATTTATTATTATTAAAGTTATTTTGTGGAGATTTATTAAACATGTTTATTCTAGTAAGATATTATTATTATTTTGAGTTGATTTATTGTGAATTGAAACTATATATATATATATATATATATATATATATATATATATATATATATATATATATATATATATATATATATATATATATATACGATTAAATATATTAAATATTTGGATAGATAACAATTAAATTGGTATTTAGATTTTTAAATAGATTTATGGTGGAATTGTATGGGTATATGCTCACGAAACCACCATTTGGTTTTTTATTATTATTTTACTATTATCAAAGTATTTTGTGAGAAATTAAATCAATAATTATTTATATTATTACTTGTCAATTTTTATTGTCAATTGGATATATATATTTAATGTATTATATATATGTAGATAAGATGTAAATTTTATTTAAATTTTATAGAGATTTATATTGTATATATATATATATATATATATATATATATATATATATATATATATATATATATATATATATATATATATATATATATATATATATATATAAGACTAAGAAAGAAAGAAAAGAAAAAAAAAATTAAAATGGGTGGTCGGCCCCACCCGACCACCCACACCATGCGCCCACAACATAGGCAAGTAGCAGCAGCTACTTTTGTGCGCCACTTTTGTGCAAAGCAAACCCAGCAGCATGCTTTTGCCAAGAATAGTAGGTCGACTCTTTACACACACAAACACACACACACACACACACACACACACACACACACACACACATATATATATATATATATATATATATATATATATATATATATATATATTTTATATATATATATATATATATATATATATATATATATATATATATATATATATATATATATATATATATATATATATATATATATATATATGTTAACTCAAAAAGAAAACCTAAAATCCGATCTCTTCCTCCACTTTCCTTCTCCTCTCTCCTCCACCCTCGGCCAACTCCTCCCCTCCGCGAGCACAGCAACACCCCGCGACAGCGGCGACGGAAACGACGACGACGACAACAACAACAACAACAACAGATTCCCACTTTAAGGTATCCCACTTACCCGATCAATTTCTCTGTCAATTCTACTCCGATTTTTGATCCGTAAATTCGTGTAGAAAGCCCACATGACCCTCTTCGAGTTCCCCCAGGTGGATTTCGACATGGCCATCCAACTTGCTCGAAAAATCAAGACGAAGTTGGAGAAAAACCACTTTTCTGGAATATTAAAAACTGTTTGAAACACCAACTTGTCGGCCACTTTTCTTTCTGTACAATAGAATTTTGTAAAAACTAATTGAAGGCAGTGAATAACAACATAACCGAGATTGTAACGCACCTTCTGGATTCACTTTTCATCTAGTATGTAGAAAGTTACACGTTGTTAAAGTTTTTCAAAAAATTATAAATTTTGTTTTCAAAAAGTGGAAAAACACCCGATACGACGTACGCTCCGACAAACCGGACGACGTGGTCGCGCACTATACGCATCGAAAGGCGCGTATGGATGTTGTCGACGTGTGGGAAATGACGGAACCCGATTTCATTGCATGTGTGCAACGAAATCAGTACATATCCGTCGTGATACCCCGTATCGACCCTTTGCAAATTAAGTCACAACTTTGTGCACACTCATCATATCGCGTTGAAACTTTCCTCATTGGACTCGAAATTTTTTTCTGGTCCTGTGAGCCAAGTTTGGTCCGATTTTGAGACTGTTGATCGGGACGCAATTTTGGCGGGCCCACAATCCCATTCAATGGGCAATTTTGTGCACAGTCCACCAGAATCCAAAATTGGACATACCGTTAGGTTCGTCTTATCAAAACAAATCTATAGACATGTAGTTTGACGACTTTAGAGACCGTAGATATTGGAACGCATTTCGGTGTAAAAGTGGGTCCAACGGCGGACTTCGTTTTGACCCGAAATTATGAAATTGCTTCTGTTCCAGAATTTGACTTTTTGACAGGCGTTTTCTAGGCATATCTTTTATTTCAAACTCGTTCCTGATGATTGTTTCAGCATCCGGAGCTTCTTGTGGATTTTGACTTTCGTGTTGACGATTCTGATTGTTAGATTTTGCTGCTTCTCGCACCACCCGCAGGTAAGATACCTTGCCTTATTTACTGTTCATAATTAGATGCAACTTTATTTATTTATTTATTGTATATTTTATTATTTGTTCTCAGTTGGATCCAGTACTTGCTATTTGTTCACTTTATTTTGTTTCGGTTATTTTTTCTTCTTGTCTTTTGTATGCATATGGACCTAGTCTTAGTGAACTACCTTCTGTTAAGGACCTTAGGAGGGAGAAGACAGTTAAATGTATGTGCTACCCAAATCCAAAAGCTGTAGTAACTGCGTACTACGGTAGTCGAGTCGCGAGGGTCACTAGCCTCGAGCTATATGGACTGATGGGTCACGTGGGCCGCTAGCCTCGAGTTATGCCGGCTGATAGTATTGGTACTTGACGTGTGCGTGTTGTGAGTTGTCACCTGGTCCTGGGGGAGTCAGCCTTTACCTGTCCATACATCGAGATATCTTCTAAATTACCTACTAGAAAGGTTAGGAGACCTTAGCAAATTTTATAGTCCAGGCATGGCATGGAAAAATATCACATCGCGGGATAGTAAGTTATCCCTTGTCCTTGTTTGGTTGTAGGGGTAGCCTACTGTTTCGATGATGGGATATTGAGCCGTGTTATGGTTTGGACACTTTTACTTTATCTTTATTTTATGGTGCATTTAAATTCAGTTCATATGATGTGTTCTTCCTGTATCTTGTTACGTCCCTCTGAGGACCTGGTTATCTCTCCAGGTGTGTGTGCTTCTGTGATATTGCAGGTGTTCTAGTCGAGGCCGTAATCTTCTCTATCCTTTCGAAGATGATTGCACTTGACTAGTCTTGTTATTTCATCTATTCCTTCTTGTACCCTTTTATTTGAGATAGTTGGTAGTGAACTTTGGCTCCGCCCAACGTATTGTACAAAGACTTATTACAGTTGATTATATGATATCTTTTATTCTTCATTTGTGGATGAGATTAGTTTACTCTTGGTTTACTGCATTTTATAGCTTATTTATTCGTACGAGGTTTCCATATATTGGAGTATACTTCGTATTTATGCAGCTGGCATGGATACGTACCTAGTCCTAAGTCTTTTAGGACTGGGGCGTTACACAAAGGTAGCTAAGCCATATCATGGTTCATAGTAAGTAGGGCAAGTGTCCTCGGGGCAAGCATCTGTAATATTTTTAACAGGTCCAGTCAGAACAGGAACGATCATAATACATCTCACGCAGTTCATATCAGGTCAAAAAATATAAAGCATGCAATAGAGTAAGATACATAAATAACTGAAAGAATGTACATGAAGTAAAAAGATAACTGTAATAGAAAAATCTACTATAAGTAAAGAACTATCAGTGACTAGTAATTCAGAGTACAAGATAGACATGTGAACAGCTGGAAATGATTCATGGCTATACTACAGAGTTGATTCATGACTACACTACTTTAGAATTATTCACATGACTATTTTTACTCCTCCATCCCCAATCAATACACAAGGATCGAGACAAGTTATGTTAAGATTCATGATTTTACTGCCTCATAAACGAGAGCACGTGAAATTGATTCATAAGGGCTCTGTGAACATGAGAGTATATGAATCGCAAGAGTATACATGAATAGTGAAAGCATATAGATACTGTAGAAGCATGTAAAATACTAAAGAAAGATCCATGCGGCCAGGAAACTCCATGCGGCTCAGGAAGCCCATGCGGTTCACAGATTCATGCGGCACGAGGGACTATGCGGCTCAAGATGTCCTATGCGGCTCATAACAGGAGACACGTGGCTTGTAAAATAGTTCTCCCCTCTTGCATTAATTACTTTGATGGCTGACAACTCTGAAAAAGTGGCAGCCCTGACACAAAAGAGGCAATTATGACTCTGTCATAATGACAGACCCCTAGGGAAGTGAAGGAGATCTCTGACACAATCTCCCAAGATCCAAAAAATGCCACGTGGCCCTGACACGTGGACGATCATATGCGGCTCGAGCGGAGACTCTCCATGCGGTTCAGGGTGAAGCTGCCTTATGCGGCTAAGGCAGAAACAGTCTCATGCGGCTCAAGCAGAGGCCCCCCATGCGGCTCGCAAGGATCATTTCCATGCGGCTCATTATCCATTGTGCGGCTCAACATAGTTCGAAGGTTCGGGGGGGGCACTCCCCAAGCAGACCCGACACGTGGCCAGTCTTATGCGGCTCCATCCTTATGCGGCTCAACCCTTATGCAGCTCAATCCTCCTCAGCGGCTTTCAGGACACGTGTCATAAAGCCAATCAATTTCCCAGATTTACTGCAATCAAAGATTGGGTCAAATCCCAATAATCTGGGACACGTGGCAAGAGAATGAATTAAATTTATTCATTCAGATTCGCAGACATCATCAAATCATCACCACAGAGATTTATTCCAATCAGCATTAATTACTGATAGGATTTGGTGCAATCTACACTAGAAGGCCCAGATTTATCACGCCCAAGATTAATGGCCCAGATTGATCGATCGACAGGCCGTCGCCACTTTGAAGGATAATCATTGTGAACCCTAATGAGGTCCCTCCATTCCTATAAATAGCAGGGTACCATTCCCTTGCAAGAGATACGCACACAGAAAGAGAGAGGCGCACACAGGAGCACTTTTCGAGATCAGAGAGAGCACCAGAGTACTTGGAGAGAAGAGCAGAGAGAGAGCAAAGGGAGCATTTCTTCCAACACCAAGCAATCTTCTGGAGCCAAGGCTGCATACCGATCGTCCAAGGAGTAAGGCAGAGCTGCCGTCGCTTTCCCGAGCCTCTATTGTCACCCCCCATAATCTAAAATAAACAATTGTACTTAGACTGCTGTACCTAGGTTTTCGTCCCTAGGCTTTCTTTGTACGAGCGAGTTTGTAACGTGAAGTAAAAGTCCAGTCCTCCGATAATTGTTCTCCTCTTTTATATTTCATGGCAAACACGATGGCGACTCTGCTGGGGACAAACTTCTCCACGACTGAGGAGTTGGTGACACAGTCAGATGCAGCCAAGCTTGGCTCCACGCAACAGAAGATGGTCGTCCGTTTCGACCAACAGGCGTTTGAAGAGATGCTCTTTGAAGGAAGTGCTGGCCCGATCCAGAAGCGAACCCGCACAAAGAAAGCTCGCTGCGAGTGGAGGCCAAAATCATTTGCTCCTCCACAAACTCTGGACGGGGTACTCTCTGCTACCCAAGACGGCGAGGGCGATTCTCATGCGGCTTCACTTCGAGCCATAGAGAACTCTGCTATCCCCAAGTCCGGCAAAGGAAAGCACTACGATGCTGGACTTGCAGGGACAAAGAGCGACTCTATGCGCCCCAAGAAGAAGCCGAGCATTTCTGTGGCCAAAACTGCCAACCACATGCAGGAGGCTCATGCGGGTGGATCTATCAGCCGCATGAAGAAAATCCATGCGGCCAGATCATCCAGCCACATAAAGAAGACTCATACGGCTGAGACTCCCAACCGCATGAAGAAAGTCTATACGGCTACGTCTGCCAGCCGCATACGGACCAACGATGACAGCCGTATGACGCCTTCTCCACGCGGCTCTGTCTTCGACCGCCTCTCGTACGGTCCTGATCTCTTGTGCTCCCAAGAAGATATGTCTGACTCTCTCCAGTATCACTTAGACTCTTCCTACTATGTGCCCTTACGCACTAGAGCGAAGAAGTCTAAAGCAGCGCGAGCCTGGCAAGTTCGGTCCGCTGATCTGACCTCTGACCATCCGAGCGTTTCGTATACTGTTACGCGGGCCTCGGATGGAAAGTTGTACAGAACCACTTGAGTCCAGCCCCCGACGGCAGACGGACAGAGAGGTTCGCAAAAGTCTCCCAAAATCCCGGGAGCAAACATGGTCGGTCGAGACCCATCTGACTTGCGTGAGGCCATCCTCTACAAACGCAAGGAAAGAGAAGATGCATCGGGGTGCAAAGAGTCCTCCCACGGACGTCATTGCACCCAAGTCATCGTCAACTGCTGCTGCAACAGCACGACGATGCGAGAAGACCGACGGTCTGTCTTTCAAAGACTGCAACAGCCATCTTCAGAAGACGAGGCACTCCCCGTCGTCTCCTGCAACTCTGCTCGGAAAGTCCCCGCTGACGGAAGGGAAAAGAAGACAAATGTTCCCAGCCCGAAGATCTCAACCACTGCGACTAAAAGACTGTCGTCTAAGCGGGTGCCCACCACCGGAGTTTTCCAAGGTACTCGCTCTAAGACAAAATCTGCTACTGTGGGAGATTCGTCATCCACGACGCAGGGGGTTGCTGGGGCTGGGGGTAGCACCCCTCCGAGCCTCCACAGCAATCCGATGTTCCAAGAAGATGAGCCGGGGGAGACAACTCTCCCATCGGATGTAGCAAACCTCGACGTCCCCGAGGACGTCCACAACACCCAAGACGAGGCGAACTCGGAGACTGGGGGGACTGTTCCTTCCGAGTCTGAATCAGAAGGGAACATGCCCACATACCCCGATGACTTCTCACTACAGGGGTATGATTCGGAGGGTGCGTCCTCCACCGCTCCGTCTATCTCTCCTCATGTGAAGACGGTGTTCATGACAGACAACAACCAAGGTGGTTCCAGTGATCGCCAACGTATCGACACTCTAGAAGCCATACTACACGCCTTGGTCAAGTCTGTAGACGAGATCAAAGTGGCCCTTCCAACTCTCCAAGGAGGGATGCCTGGCCAAACAAGTGCGGGTCCCGCGGTCAATACGGACTCGAACTCAGCGACACCGAACCAGGCAACAGTCCTCCCGAAGTAACGGCCTCCACCGCTGTGGAGGAGGCCCGCGAAGCGAGAAGAGAGGTCCAAGAGCTCCGAGCCATGTTCCACGCTCGTGAAAACTCTCAAGACCTCAGAATACGGCAACCATACCCTGCTGCATAGAGGGATGTTCCAATCCCACCAAGATATAAGCCGTTCAATATCAATCCTTATGATGGCAAGACCTCAGCAAGTCGGTACATCACTTACTTCGAGGTCACCACCGACCATCTGCCCCATGACGATGCCATTCTCACACGATTATTCATCGGGGCATTGGAAGGAGTCGCCTTTGACTGGTATCGCAATCTGTCGGACAACTGCATCCACTCCTTCGTCGGCTTTAAGCGCATGATCTTGGAGAGATTCTACGAAGTAGGGCAGGACATCACCATGTCCACCCTCATGGACGTCGTCCAAGGAGAGAAAGAGTTGACAAGGAACTATATTGAGCGGTTCTGCCAAACCGCCATGAAGTTGCCGTCTGGAAACCCGAATTCCTCCTTGATTGAAATTTGCCAAAAGAGACTGCTTCCAACAATCAGTCTCTGGATGGGCGAAAGTCAATTCAAGGATTGGAAGAAGTTCATCATCAGTGCCACAAGCGCCGAAGAACGATTGAAGAAGGCTCGCCAACTGGGATTACACATCTCAGACGGAGAGAACAAGGGCAAGCGTCCCAACAACGAAAATGGGGGTAGCCCCTCGAACAATCGGGACAGCAGGGGAAAGCAGGCTATGGTGGCCGATACAGCACAAAAACCTGAGCCAAAGCCAGCAGACAAACAATGGCCGCAAATCACTTACTCCTTCGAAGACGGTCACGTCAAGCCAATCTTGGACATGCTCATACAAGGTGACAGAATTCAGCTCCCTCCACCAAGATGGGAACCGCGGCCGGCAGAGATGGAGAATCCAAAGTACTGCCATTATCATCGCTACGTCCACCATGCTACACACGACTGCTACCAGCTAAAACGGTACATCCAAAATCTCATCGATTCGAACGCACTCGCTATCGATTTCAAAGAGGTAATGGTGGCAGCCAATATGGTGTCAGTACAATTCGACAGCTTCCCTCCGACAGAAACTCAAGACGGTGTGATCTCCATCCCTCTGGCGACAATGAAGATTGCTAATCTTCCACCTTCCCGAGATCAGACTGCGGGTCTAGTGCCCCTCACCACATCACGAGGGGAGGTCATGTGGGTCCATCCAGACTTGGTACCTGAAGTGACTCAGCCCACCCCATCCTCTATTTACAAGAAGAAGAGTGAAAAAGTCAGGTCCTGCCGCACAATCTCGGCAGGTATCGAAGAAGCTACAGCCGTCGTCACTCGATCTGGGGCACAATCCCAACCCGTGGTTGACAATCCAGCTGAAGATCATCAACCCACTACAACTGATGCTCCGGGACCGGCTCAGCCTACGACGACCGACAAGCCTAGGCCGAGGGAGACTCGCTTTGACAAATCCCTCCGAAAAGAGGCAGCACAAGGGCTCGAGAAGCCCTACAACTTCGACATCTTAGCACAATTGGCCAACACACCGGTCAAGTTGTCATTATACGAGCTTCTGAGACTCTCCAAGGATGTTCGTGCAGCTTTGAGCGATACACTCCAAAATATCGACGCATACCTGGCTCAAGTCAACCTCACGGGAGAAAACCCGCCTGCAGTTCTCCAAGACAGCGCCTGCACGGGAGCAATGCCCAACATTGTCTTCACTCCGCAGGACATGCTCATCAAAACCAACCTGCATGATCGCCCGCTATACTACACTGGATACATCGGTGACGTAAAGGTGGATCGAATGCACATCGATCCCGGCTCTTCCATAAGCATTATCTCGAAGGGTCTGCTATATCATGTCCGTATCCCAATGCATCGCCTGACACCTACAAGCACCGCCATCAGCGGTTTCAATTCGGACAGGAGCTACCAAATTGGGAAGATTCGTCTGAAGTGTCAAATTGGCGATCTCCAATCAGAGGTCACCTGCTACGTCATAGATACGGACACCTCATACAACATTCTCTTGGGACGCCCGTGGATACATGATTATATGATCGTGCCTTCCACACTGTACCAGTGCTTCAAATATATCGACAAACACATCTTTGTGAGGACAAAATTTGCTGATATCGATCCCTTCAAAGGGGTCGAATCTTACTACTCAAACTCCTGCCTATACGAAAAGTCGAAGAAACATCTTGGTGAAGGAGATGTACAAGCTAGTACCGAGACAGCCACAGGATCAGAAGAGCATCTGACGATCCACCTCCAAGCTCGCAAACCTAGCAAGTCTGTACCCCTTACTGCCACTCTGCGTAAGGACGCAATCAGCCTCTCGGCACAAGAAGAGCAGATGATAATCCGGCTGCCAAGGTCTGGCCAAGTGCCAAGACCCACAACGGAGCCACTGACAATCAGGCTGCCGAGAGCCGGCCAGCCGCAAACGGAGAAGCTCAATCCCTCCGATAAGCCGATGACGATACGCCTTCCCTAGAAGGGCCGTCACCCCGATGCAAGGTCTGACACTTCTAGCGAACCAGCCACTCCTCGCCCCACATCGAGTACCAAACTGGGGGTCGCTAGTCTGCCAATAACTCCAAGCTCTGCTCCATCAACTGAACCGCTGACGATCAAGCTGCCCAGGTCGTCCTCTCAGTCTTCATTCACACAGGGGGTAGCCGAAGAGGAACCGGAGCTAGCCAAGTATGTGGCTGCCCACACTGATGTCCCCTCCGCAGATGATGTAATCCTCCTAGAAAAGATACCTTACTTCATCAATAAAGGGCTATCTTTGAACTATCTCGAGTTTAATAAGCTTTATACAATGTACGCTATGAAACACGGTATAGGCACTCACCTACACACACAGGTGACAAATGTCTACACCACAATCCAGCTTACTCCAGCGGAAGACGCTTACCGTATAATCGAGAGAGGGGACCATCCATCATCTTCGGCCGGAAGAACGATCCGCATCCCTTCACCATAGAAGAAGTCGACCTTGGATCGGATGCCGGAAGACTACCTCTGTATCTTTATAGCCCCCAATCTAAATATCTCATGCAGAAACAGGGGTATGATCTGGAGACGACGCCAGGTTTGAACTACGGTACTGGACGACGATTACCTTTAAAGCTACCGGTCCCGGCTGGCAAACCACGGGACTACTATAGCAAGACTCGATGTGGAGTAGGGTATGTTACACCCACAACAACCCCTGAAAGCTCAGATGAAGAATGTGACTGGCATTCACATTCGTCTGGGTCACCAACATTCGTCGACGCTTATGAAGAAGACGAAGACATTTCTGAAATCCACGAGTTAGAGCCGTAGGCCCAATAGTTGGACGTACAATGGGAAAAGCGGTTCGAACTGAGGGAACCTCCTACTGAAGATGAGGTTGTACAGGTCGACCTCGGCAGCGAATCTTTCCCAAAACCAATCTTCGTCAGTAAAAGCTTAACAGACGAAGAGCGAGAATCACTGCTGGAACTTGTCAAAGAATATATTGATGTGTTCGCTTGGAGCAATGAAGACATGCCGGGGTTAAATCCCGATATTGCTCTTCATAAGCTCAACATTCGGCCGGACGCAAAGCCAGTCAAGCAACAACAGCGACGCTTCCGCCCAGGCATCATGGATGCGATCGAAGCCGAAGTCAACAAACTGATAGCCAGCGGCTTCATTCGGGAGGAACAACATCCAGATTGGGTCGCCAACATAGTACCCGTCCTCAAGAAGAATGGAAAGATTCGAATCTGCATCGACTTCCGCAATCTGAACGAAGCATGCCCCAAAAATGAATTCCCTCTCCCTATCACGGATATCATGATTGACAATACCTGCGGCTTTGAACGTATGTCATTCATGGATGGCTTGTCGGGGTACAACCAAATCAAGATGCCTCCTGACAACGAAAAGCATACATCATTTCGAACACCGATTGGCACATACTGTTACACAGTCATGCCTTTCGGTTTGAAGAATGCCGACACCACATATCAAAAAGCCATGAGTATCATCTTTAGAGACCACCTACGTAAGACGGTGGAGTGCTACGTTGATGACATCGCCGTCAAGTGTCGCCGTAAGGGAGATCATCTGCATGACCTGAGGACGGTATTCGACCTGATACGAGCGCACAATTTGAAAATGAACCCTACGAAGTCCTTCCTGGGCGTATCCAGCGGAAAGTTCTTGGGCTTCATCATCACCGCCCAGGGTATCCATGTAGACCCTAAGAAGACAAAGGCAATTATGGAAATGGGTCCCCCGAGAAATCTCTGCGAACTCAGAGGCCTTCAAGGGAGGCTAGCGTACATCAGGAGGTTCATTTCTAACCTCTCCGGACGATGCCGACCATTCACCCACCTCATGAAGAAAGGCGTCTCGTTCGTATGGGACGAAGAATGCCAGCGGGCCTTCGATAGCATCAAAGAATATTTGTCGAACCCTCCAGTCCTAGTGGCCCCGGTTGCTGGAAAACTATTTCTGCTCTACGTACGAGCAATGGAGCACTCCCTCGGAGCTCTGCTAGCACAAAACAACGATACAGGCCATGAACATGCCATATGTTACCTCAGCCGAATGATGATTGGGCCAGAGCACCGATACACCGCCGTAGAGAAGGAATGCCTTGCCCTAGTGTTCGCCATTCAGAAGACACGGCACTATGTCACCGGACAAACGATACATGTGATCTCACGAGTCAACCCTCTCACGGTCATCATGACTAAACCAGGGGCACTCAGCTCTCGTCTCGCTACATGGGAAATATTGCTATCCCCCTACCATATGATCTTCGTCCCACAAAAGGCGGTCAAAGGTCAAGCCCTGGCAGACTTTTTGGCAGCCCACCCGGGGTCGGAGTCGTCCAGGATATATGAAGATATCCAGATGAGGTCGTCGACTCGCATGCAATCTCTGACGATGATATATGGCGAATATTCTTCGACGGCGCTTCGAGAACTGGACCTAAGGGTAACATCGTCGTCGGAGTCGGGGTGGTGTTGGTTTCTCCTACCGGATTGGTGATCAACCGTGCTTACTCTCTCACAGAACCCTGCTCTAACAATGTGGCCGAGTACAACACTCTGGTCATTGGCCTCCAACTTGCAAGGGAGCTGGGGGTAGAATACCTTGAAGCCTACGGCGATTCTCAGTTAATTGTCAATCAAATCCGGAGCTCATATGAAGTTTGCCACGAAGACATGATCCCCTACCACCAAATAGCGATCGACATCATCTCGTCGTTCTAGGGGTTCTTCATCGAACACGTCCCCAGACTCCGAAATATTGAAACCGATGCCTTAGCAGGTCTGGCCGCTTCCCTAGCAGTGCCAAACCTTACTCATCAATCAGTAGATGTGATAGGCCACAAACTGGTCTGCCCCAAGAACAACGTTCAATTCGTGGCGAGTTATTCCGCTCAGACGATTGATGATGTCCCAGATTGGAGACAACCATTCATTGACTTCGTCGTCTACGACATCCTGCCCGAGAACCCGAAGGAAGCCACCTCCATCAGACGGCATTCTCTCAGATTCTTCTACGATATAGAGACGAAAATGCTGTATCGCCGATCCTATGATGGAGTATTGCTTCAGTGTCTGTCGAACGCAGAAGCCAAAGAAGCCGTACGAGAAGCTCATGATGGCGTCTGTGGAGCCCATCAGCCTGGTCCTAAATTACAAAACCGTCTCCGCCGAATGGGCTACTACTGGCCCACGATGGTAACGGATGTGATAGACTACGCAAGAAGGTGCAAAGCCTGCCAAGTCTACGCAGACTTCATTCACCAGCCATTCGAATTTCTACATCCGACAGTGGCATCCTGGCCCTTCGAAGCATGGGGGATGGACATCATCGATCCGACTACTCCACCTTCCTCCCGTGGACATCGCTTCATACTTGCGATCACGGACTACTTCTCCAAATGGACAGAGGCTGTTGTCACGCCCCAGAACCAGAATACTGGAGAGCGGGGCCGTACATAGCCAGCTACGTATACTGAAATAGAATACATCTCAACTATACGGTCACGGCTGTCCAGATATGAGGGTTTACTACAAGCCAACGGTCTCTTATGGTCAAGCCTATTATCTCAATCTCAAGCAAGTAATATAAGTACAAGATGCTTGACCACCAAATATACAATAAAAGGCGTCCCAAATATTACATATTCAGTTGATCATGAAGCTAGTCGTACAAAATACGAGGACTAGCTAGAGTTTAGTCATACATGATCAACCCTAGGATTTGTTAATCATGTTTACAGCCCGTAGGCAGACAGTAAGTAAAGTGCATCGAGCTAACAGGTGCTCGTCAGCTAAACGCCTCAAAAGAATAAATTTACAATAGAGTGAGCGAAACAAAATAGAAAATCCACTCGTAGCCCGGGTTCCTTCTAGTCGCCACCATCGGGCTGGAGGTTCGGAAGATCCTCGAGAGCTGCTCCGAAATCTGGCCACACAAAACCAGCTGGGTCAAACCCCAGAAAGAGCAAGTGCCACAAGGGAGGCCACGAAATAAGAACAAAAGCCAGCATATCAGAACATAAAAAAATGAAAAAAAAGTACAAGTAATAAAGAGTACAACAGGACAATAAACGGCTAGGGACGTGGAACCATTCCGGGAGCCGGGTTACAACCCTTAAACCAGACAAGGACCGGGGTTGTAACCCTTCGCCTGAATAGCTTCTGTCTCTACCCATTTATTGTTAAGATAAGTAAAACAATCATGTTCAGGAGGACCAGGTACTGGGACTAGACAAGACTTAGACAGGGCTAGACATCATCCATTCACAAGCGGCCAAGCAAAATATTATGGCTTACTACTTTAACTAACTAGGGTTATCACAAGCCTAATTACTAACAAGATACAAGTGAGAATTTTCTAGTCCCAAGCCCTGCAGACCATCCAGTTATCCTTCCGCGGGTTGAGAGTATGGTTGGGTACATCGCCCCGGAGACGATATATCCTTAGGTGACTTAGAGGGTGCAACATATGACAGTGTGCTGGAAATGTGCTCTACTCGTCGGCAAGCTACAAGTCCAATTAAGAGCGCCCAGATAACGAGATTGCCTGTGACTGGAAATTCTCTATGAACTATAGTTTGATCTAGTCCTTAGCCTAATCCATATTCAGTATGAATCCCTGACCGTGGGAGCCAGGGAGTCACGTCCTAGACATGATGCAAGACAAGACAAGTGGATTGCATAAGCAAGCAAGCAGGAACACCCACGGTGTTGTAGGACCGTTGAGCACCTCTAGTGGGGGGTGAATAGAGTGTGTGTGTGCAGCGGAATATAATCACCAATAAAAAATTTAAACTATGGCAGATATATAAGAGACAGTAAATAGAGATAGAGAATTCAAACTCAGTAACACAGCGATATATACTGGTATCCCTTTGAGAGGACTAATCCAGTCTCGAGTACTCTTGCTCGATGTTAATCCACTATGGCACAAGCTTTAACTGAGAGCTTGCAGTCTCTTACAACACCGTGCTTGGTGACGAGCGCACGACCAGCTCCACAACACACACCGTGCTTGGTGACGAGCGCACGACCAGCTCCACAACAGAAAAAGTTGTTGAAACTTGGAACGACCTCTTTACAACTCTTGAGTAACCAAAAGACTCTAAATCAACTCTGATAGTACTGGCTTTTGGCTAAGAGATGTATAGGTGAGATTTGAACATCTTAGATCGTTTGAAAACACTTGAGTAATAGAGAAGAGAGAATGAAGAATGAATTGATGATTTGAAATGAAAAGTTCTTCTCTATTTATAGGTGTTTTCTCCAACCGAACTCGGGCAGAACTCGGATAGAGTTCGGATGCAAATATCTCGCAAAGAGACGTTGCTCACTGATTTGGAGGCAACAGAAGTTTGAATAACTTTTGACCGAACTCGATCAGAGTTCGGACCGAACTCGGGCCGAACTCGGTTACGAGTTCTGTCAGGAGATATTTGAAAATTATTTGCAGAAACAGTTTTCAATAATGTTTTTGGTTATTTGTAAAATCATTTTGAAAAACTATTTTCGAAATATGTTTTTGAAATATTTGTAACCGAAAATACGAATGGTAAATAGGTAGGCTTTTAAAATGTGGACAGTTTTAACCCTAAGCCAGTATTACCATAATTGATTTTACAGAATAAATCCTGGACTCAATAAAATATAAAATACAGAATAAAATGAGAAAAGAGTCTCCAGAAGATTTGATGATGTTGACGCTTTGATTGATGCGGTACAGCGTCCGTTAAATATGATTTCATGATTCCTGAAATGATTAGCAGTATTTCCTATATTTTGTGTATTGACTAAAGTGTATGTTGACTATCGAAATTGGGTGTGACCATGGAATGGGCCAACAATCTCCCCCATTTTGATAATTGTCAAACTTGAGTCTATACCAAAATATATTTATATCAAATAGAACAAAATACAAAGTACCTGAAAAAAAATTGAGAGTTTGAATTTTGTTTTTGGATTATGTGCGCTTTGGTATACTCTTTTTCTTCCCCTTTGTCAAGTAGTAAAATGAATAGGCTCCCCCGTAAATTGTGAAGCCAACAATAGACAAACACAAGACAAAGTGAAGAAAAGAAAGAAATAATCACATCATAGACATATATGGAACAACTGATATAGAATGAACTAGCTCATAATAAACTGAAATAACATAGAAGTTTCCACTAGAAATCCAAAAGTACAACTAATAATGTCTAACTAAACAGTTTAGACATGAAAAATAAAAAAAACTACTACATCAACTGCATCAACTAATCAAATCAATATCCACTATCCCATAGCTGAATCTACGTCACATCGTGGGGTCGTCCGTACCGGGAGGATCATGAGGAAAGTAAGCTGTAGTCGGGTCGAAATACTGAAAGGTAACCTCATCAGTAAATCGAGGACCCGGAAAAGCAGGGTGAGGTAGGATGGTGACCGGATGGACTGGATCCTGAGCCAGGCTAAAGTGGAGGTCAGCAATACTATTTCTCAGCACCTTGGCCTGAAAAATGTGTCGGAACTCTGAGTCCTGATGACGTTGCGTAGAGACCGCAACAAAATCATCGAAGCGCTGGTAGAAAGTCTGATCGAATCCTGGGGCTGGGGCCGGAGCAGGATGAGCATCAGCTGGAGGGACCTCAGCATCAGCAGCTGGAGCAGGAGCAGCTCCAGGTGGTGCAGGAAATCGACGAGATCGAGTCAGCTCAACAGGAGGAGAGGAGATGGCATACGTCTCAAGATCAATCTCGAAACGTCGAAATATAGAAGCAAGGTGTATAGGATATACTAGATTCCTACCTGCATTTTTGCAGTTAAGCATCCAGGACATCATAGTTTTGGGAACGGAGAATGGGATGCCAAAGTGGATGTGATATAGAGCAGATAGTTCGAAAAAGGTAACTTTATCAGTTGAGCCTTTCTTCGGAAGAAGTGCAGAAAATATCATACGATGAAGCTCATAAAATGTTTGGTTCAGATGTTTGGCAAAAATTCTCCGGGAAGGAGGATTTGGATGACAAATTAATTTCCTAAAGGAAGCAAGAGTGACATCAGCAGGGAACTGAATGTGGTAGATGTCAACTAATGCATCACCAAGATCAAGAATATGAAAGTATTCACTGATGTCGGTGGCGCTAAATTCTAATTCTTGTCCAGCAATACAAGAATAGAAATTGCCATTTGGTTTTACCTGCAGATTGCAGTAAAACATTCGTACGACGTTGTCATAAATGCTCTCTTGGACCTCGAAGAAATCGCGGTATCCAAATTGGTCAAAAATTTGAGCATATTCAAAGAAAGTAGTAAAATTAACGAAAGCTCCAGAGCAAATACGACGACCAGAGAAGGAGTCGAACCAGAGATTCGAAAAGTCTTTGTCGGGGAACAAAGTAGCATCGTACTCATCGGGATCTCTAGGTCGTGCTGGCTAAAAAGACTAGCAGGGGTGTAGTCAAAGGAAGAGGAAGCACCTTGGAAAGAGTTTCCTCTTTGACGCTTGGGGGCCATGAGGAGATGGAAAGAAAATACCTTTGAAGAAAGAGGAAGGAGAAGGAAGATGACCACCCACTGGAACTCGTCAAACCCTTGCTAAGATGGAGGAGGAGAGGCTTCCCACGTTTTGTTGTGAAGAAAAAGTGGAAGGAAAGTTGGAATATATAGGCACTAGGGCCGGCTGTTCGGTTCTGGAAGTTACCACAGCGCCGACCGAACTCGGTCCGAATTCGGTCCGAACTCGGTCAGAGTTCGGGCCGAGTTCGGCCACTTGCATTCCCGAGATAAACAGTGCAGTCTGGTAAGTTTAAAAGTAAAATTTAATAACTTTGACTGTTTAATAAATAACGATTGTTATTTCTGGGTTAACTGTAGGGGTTGTCCCAACTAACGGAGGTTCACCGGGGAACTCTTAAATACCGCTTCGCTTCGACCGTAGTCGTTGTGACAGACATACCCTTTTTAAGTTTGTACCCAAAAATAATTTTCGTTAAATAAAATATCAAGTCATAAATTCAATTTTAATTACCATATGCACTATGAGTCCGAGAATTCAAGAATGCCGGGCTCACGCCTCAAAATGTTAAAACGGTCTTCAGCCAATGGTTTAGTGAATATATCTCCTAGTTGATGATCAGTGTCAATAAATTCTAGGCAAATATCCCCGTGTTGTTGATGATCACGAAGAAAATGATGTCTAATTTCTATGTGTTTTGTGCGTGAATGACAAACAGGGTTCTTAGTCAGATTTATTGCACTAGTGTTGTCACAATAAATAGAAACATTTGTATAGTGCAGATTGTAGTCCTCTAAGGTTTGCTTCATCCACAAAATCTGAGCACAACAACGTCCTGCGGCGATATACTCAGCCTCAGTTGTTGATAATGCTACTGAATTTTGTTTCTTGCTAAACCAAGAGACTAAGGCCTTTCTTAAGAAATGACATGTGCCACTTGTACTTTTACGGTCCACTTTGCATCCAGCAAAATCCGCATCCGAGTAACCTATAAGGTCAAAGGATTTGGTTTTGGGATAACATAAGCCAACCGTAGAAGTTCCTTTAAGGTATCGGAAGATACGCTTAACAGCACTAAGATGTGATTCCTTAGGGTTTGCCTGATAACGTGCACATATGCAAACGTTAAACATAATATCAGGGCGACTAGCAGTTAAATATAATAAACTACCAATCATACCTCGATACTTACGCTGATCGACAGGTTTGCCACTTTCATCAGCATCAAGCTTTGTAGATGTAGCCATAGGCGTCCCGATTGACTTTACATTCTCGAAGTCGTACTTTTTCAGTATGTCCTTCGTGTACTTAGCTTGGTTGATGAATGTTCCGTTCGAGTGTTGTTTGATTTGAAGTCCTAGGAAGAAGTTCAGCTCTCCCATCATACTCATCTCAAATTCACTCTGCATACACTTGGCAAAATCTTGACAGAGTTTCTCATTAGTAGAACCAAATATAATGTCATCTACATAGATTTGTACTAGAAGTATATCATCATTCATGGATTTTATAAATAAAGTAGTATCAATCTTTCCTTTCGAAAATCTATTATCAAGTAAGAAGGCACTTAGGCGTTCATACCAAGCACGAGGTGCTTGTTTGAGTCCATAAAGTGCTTTCTTAAGCTTGAAGACGTGATCAGGTTTTTGAAAATCTTCAAAACCAGGGGGTTGCTTCACAAAAACCTCTTCTTTCAAAAATCTATTTAAAAATGCGCTTTTCACGTCCATTTGAAAAAGTTTAAAATCATTAAAACATGCAAATGCACAAAACATACGGATGGCTTCTAGTCTAGCAACAGGAGCATAGGTCTCATCATAATCAATTCTTTCTTCTTGATTATAACCTTGTGCAACTAGACGTGCTTTGTTGCGTAGAACTTGTCCATCTTCACTGAGTTTATTTCGGAACACCCATTTGGTACCAATTATCGATTGACCAATTGGTTTAGGAATAAGTTCCCAAACTTGGTTTCTCTCAAATTGATTAAGTTTCTCTTGCATGGCAGAAATCCAAAACTCATCAGAAAAGCCTCTTCTACGTTCTTAGGTTCTATTTGTGAAATAAATGCTACATTTGCTGCTAATTCAGAATCTTTAAGAGATGAACGTATACTTACACCTTTGGATACATCACCTATAATGAGAGTTTCTGGATGATCTGGCTTGAATCTCAATGATTCAAATCTTTGGGCCATATCCTTCACAAGGCTTTTCTCAGTTCCTGCATCTTCGGAACTTTTATCAGTCCTTGCCTCTTGGGTCAGATCTTTCTCAGAATTCTTCTTAGTCTTTTTAGGTGCATCTTCATCATCACTGTCGCTAGATCTGTGACTATTCAACTCATCAAAAGTAACATTAATACTTTCTTCAACAATCATAGATCTTTTATTAAAAATTATATATCCCTTACTCTTAGCAGCATATCCGAGAAATATCCCGTCATCTGCTTTAGAGTCGAACTTTCCCAAGTTATCCTTGGTGTTCAGGATAAAACAGCGACAACCAAAAACTTTAAAATAAGAAATGTTTGGAATTCTTCCAAACCAAAGCTCATATGGTGTTTTCTTCGAGATTGGTCGAATTAACACCCTATTTAAAACATGACAGGCTGTACTAACAGCTTCTGCCCAAAAGTATTTAGGAAGATTATACTGATTCAGCATGACTCTAGCCATTTCACTTAGAGTACGGTTCTTCTGCTCCACAACACCATTCTGTTGGGGAGTTCTAGGACAAGAAAATTCATGGTAATATCCACTATCATCACCAAACTTTTTGAAGTCAGAATTTTCGAATTCGCCACCATGATCACTTCGGATACGAGTAATCATGAAGCCTTTTTCGTTTTGTACCTTTTTACAAAATATCTGAAATTCAAAAATAGCATCACTTTTGTTTGATAAAAAGTAAACCCAAGTAAATCGAGAGAAATCATCAACAATAACAAAAGCATAGAGCTTACCGCCAAGACTAGCGACTCTACTAGGACCAAATAAATCCATATGAATCAACTGCAAAGGTCTCGAAGTACTTACAGCATTGATGGATTTAAAAGTAGACCTATGTGCTTTGTTCTTTTCACAGTCTGTACATACCATATCTCTCTTGAATGGAATTTCAGGGAGTCCTTTTACCAATTTCTTTGTATTCAGACGTGAGATAGTATCCATGTTTGTATGTCCTAGTCTCATGTGCCATAGCCAACTTTCATCTTGATTGGCTACTAGGCATCTTCCTGCATTATTAGTATTCTCCAAAAAGAAAACATAAATGTTGTCTTCTCTAATCCCTTTATATACGGGATCACCAGATGACATATCATATATGGTACATTTATTTTTCACAAAATTGATACCATAACCATTATCTGCCAAATGACTCATGCTCAATAGGTTATGTTTCAATTCAGTTACTAGACAAACATCCTTTATTATTGAATAAGGAGAAATACCTACAGTACCATTACCTATTATATCACCTCTCAAGTTATTTCCGAAGGAGTTGTATCCTTCTTTCTTCATCGATAGCGTAGCGAATAAGGATGCATCACCAGTCATGTGTCGCGAACATCCGCTATCGAGAATCCATTTGCTTTTAGCATGAGAGGATTGAGGGTCCACCTACAAGCCAAGTAGATGAATCCTTTGGTACCTATTTTCTGAAAGGTCCACACAGATTAGCTTTAGGTCTCCAGACTAAAGTATGGTTGTCAACAAGCTTTCTTGCAAGACAATATTGTGATATGTGTCCGTGCGTACCACAATATGTGCAAGTCAGTTTAGTGGTAGAAACTGTATTTGCAAGCTTGTTTTGTTTGGAGAACCTGTAAGTGAAAGCATGATGGTGTTCGTGTTTCTTCTGTGCTTTCTTGTGTTTAGTCCTTCTAGGTGTATGCTTCGCATTAGGACTAATCTTAGGCTGTGTCACAGGTATTGCTTGTTTGCCTAACTTGATTTCTAACTTTTTAGAAATCGCAATAGACTCTTTGTATCTAGCAGTCATATCAAGGAGTCTTTATTCAGTTACTAGGTGCATCTTCTTCTCTATGTCATAAAGCTTTTGTACTTTGACATAGTCCCTTTCTTTCTTTTCAATATTGAGGATAGCCTCATGATAGTCTGCTTTAAGTTTGGCTATCTCATTCGTGTTACCGGTAGTAGATGTCTCTTTAATATCTTCAATTAGATTACACAGTCTAGCTATCTCGGTTGTGTGTGCTTTAATCTCTTTTTGAGATTGCTTACACTTGTCGAGCACAGTTTTGTGATCTTCAAGTAGTTCGCTAAAGGCGTTCTCTAGTTCATCGAAAGTAAAATCATCAAACAAAGGGTTAGATGATACCTTTTCAAATGCCATGAGACAAACATTTGCATTGCTGCAGGGTCTGTCTTCTTCTTCTGAGTCACTGGCATCGCTTTCGTGCCAGATGCTTGTGTTGGCATACTTTCGACCAGATGTAGCTTTTCTGCTTGATCTTGATCTATCGTATGGACTGCTATTCTTGGTGGTTGGACAGTCCTTCTTCATATGCCCTGATTTCTTGCATCCAAAGCATATAGTTTCATCTTCGTTGCTTTCTTGGACGTCTTTCTTCTTTCTGCTTGTGAACTTTAGGTATTTCTTGAAGTTCCTCACAAGTAGGGCTCTTTCATCACCACTTGACGATTCTTCATCGGAATCGTTGTATGTTGATTTTCTTGCTTGGGCTTTGAAGGCAATAGTTTTCTCCTTTGGTGTTGCTTCTTCAAAATCTTGCAAGTCGAGTTCATGGGTCATGAGTTTGCCCATCAGCGCTTCCAGAGTCATAGTGGTGAGATCGTTTCCTTCAATAATTGCTGTGGCTTTTGGATTCCAGTTCTTTGTTAGAGCCCGCAGCACTTTTTTGATCTTCTCGTGATTGCTGTAATCCTTGCCAAGAGATTGTAAATGATTAGTTATATCGAGGAAACGAGGTAAACATCTGTGTAATTGACTCACCGGGTTTCATCTTAAAAGATTCATACTTCTGTGTCAGTCTACTAATTTTGGATTCCTTTACTTGGGAAGTCCCTTCATGGGTTACCTGAAGGAGTTTCCAAATTTCGTGAGACGTCTTACAGGTTGAAACTCTGTTGAACTCGGTTTTGTCAATTGCACAGAATAGTGCATTGATGGCTCGAGCATCAAGACTAGCCTTTGCTTTTTCAGCATCGGTGTACTTGTCATGAGGCTTTTCCATAAGAATGCCTTCAACCACTGTGGGTGCTGGCTTCTTATAACCATCAATGACTATTGACCATAGATCAAAGTCAAGAGACTTTAGAAAGAAAGTCATTCGTGTTTTACAGTATGTGTAATTTGTTCCATTAAATAGGGGAGGTCTATTTGTGGATTGCCCTTCACCGTTGAATATAGATTTCACGGCTGCCATATATACTTTCTAAGGTATGTTATATAAGAATATAACCTGCTCTGATACCAATTGTAGGACCGTTGAGCACCTCTAGAGGGGGAGGGTGAATAGAGTGTGTGTGTGCAGCGGAATATAATCACCAATAAAAAATTTAAACTATGGCAGATATATAAGAGACAGTAAATAGAGATAGAGAATTCAAACTCAGTAACACAGCGATATATACTGGTATCCCTCTGAGAGGACTAATCCAGTCTCGAGTACTCTTGTTCGATGTTAATCCACTATGGCACAAGCTTTAACTGAGAGCTTGCAGTCTCTTACAACACCGTGCTTGGTGACGAGCGCACGACCAGCTCCACAACACACACCGTGCTTGGTGACGAGCGCACGACCAGCTCCACAACAGAAAAAGTTGTTGAAACTTGGAATGACCTCTTTACAACTCTTGAGTAACCAAAAGACTCTAAATCAACTCTGATAGTACTGGCTTTTGGCTAAGAGATGTATAGGTGAGATTTGAAAATCTTAGATCATTTGAAAACACTTGAGTAATAGAGAAGAGAGAATGAAGAATGAATTGATGATTTGAAATGAAAAGTTCTTCTCTATTTATAGGTGTTTTCTCCAACCGAACTCGGGCAGAACTCGGATAGAGTTCGGATGCAAATATCTCGCAAAGAGACGTTGCTCACTGATTTGGAGGCAACAGAAGTTTGAATAACTTTTGACCGAACTCGGTCAGAGTTCGGACCGAACTCGGGCCGAACTCGGTTACGAGTTCTGTCAGGAGATATTTGAAAATCATTTACAGAAACAGTTTTCAATAATGTTTTTGGTTATTTGTAAAATCATTTTGAAAAACTATTTTCGAAATATGTTTTTGAAATATTTGTAACCGAAAATACGAATGGTAAATAGGTAGGCTTTTGAAATGTGGACAGTTTTATCCCTAAGCCAGTATTACCATAATTGATTTTACAGAATAAATCCTAGACTCAATAAAATATAAAATACAGAATAAAATGAGAAAAGAGTCTCCAGAAGATTTGATGATGTTGACGCTTTGATTGATGCGGTACAGCGTCCGTTAAATATGATTTCATGACCTGAAATGATTAGCAGTATTTCCTATATTTTGTGTATTGACTAAAGTGTATGTTGACTATCGAAATCGGATGTGGCCATGGAATGGGCCAACAGGTGTCAAGTTGATTATACGAGTCAAGTTAGCCGTCGCAACAGCATCAAGATAAATCATGTCAGGGTACTTGTCAGGAGTGTGCCACGACGGGCGACTATCATGTCAGGTTGGTCATGTCAGGAGTGCACCACTACGGGTCACTGTCGTGTTATGAAAGTTCCTTGTCATACCATGCCATGTACAATAGTCATTCCAAACATATTAAGTAAAATCAAGTTCATGACAAAAGGAAAAAAAATATTAATATAAAATCAAGTTCATTCCTTGTCATACCATGCCATGTATAAAATATTAATATACAGGGCTATAGAAAAGCCAAGCTTAAGGAAAAAAAATAAAACCAAATCTCCATGATTGGACAGATTGCGCAAGGGTCCCTAGGGTCGGGTTGCGCAGGAGTCAAGTGCGCCAGGGGGCCAACTGCGCAGGAGTGAGCTGCGCAGAAGTCGGCTTGCGCTGGGCTGGTTGGCGCAGGGGTCAGATTGTGCAGGGGTGGATGGCGCAGGAATGGTTGGCGCAGGAGATAGATGGCGCAGGGTTGAACTGCGCAGGGGTGAAATGCGCAGGGTTAGATTGCGCATGAGCAGACTGCGCAGGAGTGAACTGCGCAGGGGTGAAGTGCGCAGGAATGGTTGGCGCAGGAATGAACTGCGTAGGAATGGTTGGCGCAGGAATGAACTGCGCAGGAATGGTTGGCGCATGGGGCTGAGCGCAGTTCACCATGGGGCAAGCTGCGCGGTCGGCGCTGCGCTAAAAAGCGCAGGCCGAGAGGAGGATGCACAGTCCAGCACTGCGCTAAAGAGCGCAGGCTGTAGTCTGCTACTCCAGGCCGAGTGGAACTCTTCAAGAACACCAAAGTTCAAATGTTCATATCTTGGTCAAATCAAAACCAAATCTAGATTTTCAAAGGTCTAACTTGAGTAAAATTGAATTCTCTTCCACATGGAAGCATCAAAACCCACAAAAATCCAACCAAAATAGATCAAAACCATGTAAATCCGAAAATAGTTAAAACCTAGATCTAGAACAATAGAGACTCCAAATCACAAAATGTCAAGCACTAATATTGATCACCATGGCCTAATATAGCTAATAAACAAATAAAATGTGGTTCTCATGTGGTGGCAAGGTGTACTTGCCTATGGGTGGAGTATTGTGTAGAGGAAGGAAGAAGAAGAAGAAGAAGAAGAAGAAATTAATGGAGGGAAGTAATAAGGAGAGAGAGTATTAGGTGGGGATAATAAAGAGGATGGGTTGTGGTGGAATGAGGGTTGAACATAGGCTAAGGTGTTCCAATGCATGTTAAACCAAACCAAACCAAACCAAATCAAACCAATTCTCCTCCACAAAATAAACCAAGCCAGGTAAAACCCCATTACGAGAACCATAATCTGCAAGTTAAGCCAATTACAAGTACATGCCAAAATTCGAGAAAATAGATACAGGTCTGAAATACATGCAAGCTTGACAAAATACGTATTCAGAATATAGGTGTTACAGCTGTTCCATTCGCAGAAGTAAAGACTTCGAACGTGATCAGCTTCCTCAAGCATCACGTCATCTATCGCTTTGGACTGCCCCGGAGAATCATCCACGATAATGGTCCGCAGTTTGCAAGCCACGCTTTTTATCGGTTCTGCGACAAACATCGCATCCAGAACATTGCTTCGACACCATACAACCCAGCAGCGAACGGGTTGGCAGAGGTATTCAACAAAACAATCATCAAACTCCTCAAGAAGTTTGTCTCTTCCAACAAATACGAATGGAACGAGAAGCTCGGTGAATGTTTATGGGCATACCGTACTACAGTCCGAACAGCTATCGAGAACACACCATTCTTCCTGGTATACGGGAGTGAGGCAGTTCTCCCATTAGAGACTCAAATACCCTCACTCCGTGTCGCCCTCACTTATCAATTGACAACGGATGATAAATACCGGCGCGGACTACAAGAGTTGGAGGCCTTAGATGAAAAGCGCCTTCTGGCTCAGCAAAGGATCGAGCTATACCAAGCACGCATCTCTGGAGCCTTCAACAAGAAGGTCAAAATCAGAATATTCCAAGTGGGCGATATTATTCTGGCAGTCCGGAGGCCGATGGTCGTGACTCACAAGACCGCCGGCAAGTTCCAGCCAAAATGGGAAGGTCCATTTATCATCGAGGCCATGTTCTCCAACGGTGCTTACCGCCTCGCCAAGCAAAACGGAGACTTGCTCATGTTGCCCGTTAACGGCAAGTTTCTGAAGAAATATTATGTCTAAACGACATTCTCCAGATTATTGAGTCATGTACCTGCGGGTACCACTGAACTCACCCTCATAATTTTCCAGATTATCGAGTCACGTACCCGCTGGTACCGCAGAACTCACCCTCATAGTTCTCCAGATTTTCGAGTCATGTACCCGCTGGTGCCACTGAACTCACACTTTCACAATATCGAGTAATGTACCCGCTGGTGCCTCTGAACTCACATCCTGGTCACTCTTTCAGATAGCAAGTCATGTATGATCATACATCTGAACTTTTTTCCTGGAAGAGATCGTCCCTCATGATCCAATACCCGCACTTCCAGTGCACAAAAAGGGTAAGCGATCCGCAAATTTCTAAAATGGCCATGTCCTCATTACCTCTGAGTCGTTTCACTTCCGCCAAAAATAAATCACCCCCTACATAGAACTTCCATGTCCTCATTACCTCTGAGTCGTTCTATGTACCCCCTCTTCATTGAGTCGACTCCTGCCATATCCTCATTACCTCTGAGTGGGAAGGCTCCGTAGAAGAAACCTTCACACTTGCCATGTCCTCATTACCTCTGAGTAAGTATGTTGATTCCCATTCAACCTATTATTTGTACCCACAACTGGAGTACAACAAGGATAATAGGTCCACAAATGTCCTCTGTTGACCATAAATGTCCTCTGTTGACTACAAATGTCCTCTGTTGACCACAAATACCCTCCGTGAATTCACTCCTGCCATATCCTCATTACCTCTGAGCAGGAAGATTCCACGATAAAACCCTGATGCTTGCCATGTCCTTATAACCTCTGAGCAAATATGTCGGTTCTATTTTACCCTACTATCCGTATCCTAAGCCAGGGTACACCAAGGATAATAGGCCCACAAATATTCTCTACTAAGTTTCTTAGCATAAGCCCACCATCTTATCATGCCCCGGGAGCCCAGCTGCTCTACGGTATTCTTTTTCCCAATACCAAGAGCACCCATGACCACTTTGCCATGGCTGTTTCGGATATCCTGACCAAACTTGTTATCCGTACCTAAAACCAAGGTATGCCATGGGTAACAGGTCCACAAATAAGTCCCCAAGACGGGGAAAACATCACCACAATATCACAGGTACAACAAGCAATGTAAATGAAGGGTAGAATGGAAAGTACTCTTTATTTGAAGGAAGAAAAAAGCATTACATATTTCGGGACCACGTCCCTCTCAAAAAAGAAAACAGGAACAAAACAAGAAGAAAAGGCCGACTATAGCTCAGCATTACACAATTACAGGAGCCAGTTTTTCACCAATGCAGTCCCCCGCTTAAGCCTCTGTTTGGCTCGATGCTTGGCCTCTTGGGATAATTGCTCTGCGTCATTCAAATACAAATACGCCTGCCAGTCGTTCTCTATCTTCTTCAGGGCAAGTTCTAGATTGGCTGAAGCCCTACTAAACTTGTCAGCCTCCTGAATGGCAATCTCTTTTTCAGCACGAGCAGCTTCGAGCTCGGACTCCAGAAAGGCCAGCTTTCTTTGGAGCTCTAGGATCTGTTCTCGGGTGTCGGTTACCCTGCGGGAGGCATCTGCTTCCCGAGTCGTACAGTCTTCAGTTCGACGGATCCATTGATCATACAACCGAGTCAAATCACGACGGTCCTTCAATATAGCCGGCTTGAGCAATTCTCGGGCAGCCATCACCTTCTCCACCGCAGTAATGAGGAAGTTGTGCTCTTGATTTATGACCGCGGGTAAATCAGCCTGTTGCAACATACGAAAATGGGCTACGAGACGATCAGCTTCTAACAACTTTGGCTCCAGGAGCGTGGCCAGTTTCCCTCCACCAGGGAGAGTCCTAAGGATATTAATCTGGCCACCGGCACATCGACGAGCCAGAGTAAAGGGAGTCCCCCTTTCCACCGCTGTCTCGATCCCCCTCTTCAGGTGACGGTGGAAACTGTCGACCACATCCTGGGAAACTTCATCCAAAACCTCTGTAGAGGATGGCGTCAGAAGGAGGGTGGCAGACAGTACCGAAGGAGTAGCTTCAGAAGTTACCGCCCCCGCCACCAAGGAAGCAAATTCCGTGCAGAAAGATGCTTGAATGGCGGCTAGCTCCTCTTCCGTCGCCCGAAGAGCCTGGATGCTCGGCAGGAAGGAAAGGTTGACCCCCGAAACTACATTCGCAGAAGAGGGCGCAGGGAGCATCGTCCCTTGTCCCAGCTGTACTGCTACCGGGGCCCCCGAGCTCGACCCAGATGGAGGCCCCTCGATATAGGGAGGTTCCGCCCGACCCTCTTCGGTAGGGTCCACCCCAGCAATGTCCATCACTGGCAATAAAGGGTTGGGACCTGAACATCCAAAGCAACCATTAATCGACGTAATCTGAAGAATAGGATGACGGAGTACATAGGCTTATTCACGAGTTATGGTTTGACTTGTATTACCAGGGGAAGAGCATGAAGGCGGCAGCTCGTTCACAGCAGGCGTAGTTTCCCCACCCACAGCTTCTGATCTGAATTCAACTGGTTTCTCGGTCACGACCATCCCTGAAAGGGAGCCGGCCAGGACAGTGTTATCCTGTTAGGGTTCAGATGTCTCAGGGACGGGCACGGTAAAACCCCCATCCCTTTGAGTTGAAGTCCCAGCAAGGTAGGAATCCTCGACCGCAACCGGAAGAACTCCATCAGCAATGATAGCAGTGCACACATCACTGACCAAATGAGATAGGACTGGATCAGCCTCGGCAATCGGGTCCTGAGAAGCGAGCTTATCTGACGCCTATAAAGAGCAAAAGGAACAAACGATTAGGCCGTAACATAGAAGAAGGAGATAGTTGAAACTCAAATCACCTCAGGAACAATGTCCACATCATCAATAAACAGCCTGCGACGTCTTACCGCAGCGTGCTTTGTGGAATAGGTTCGGCCATCAGCGGTAATCATGCGCCTGCTTCGTTTACGCGAAGGGCCAGGCACTGCAGATGGTTGATCCTCCACCACCTCGTCAGACCAAGTAGACGGCTAACCCGCCGCCCTTTCATCTGGCATAATAGGGGGTTGATTCCCAACTTCCTCGTCCGAAGAATGCGACGAGTCATCGGCGTCTTGTTCATCATCCTCCTCATCCGCCCTAGTGGACTCTGAGTCCGGCGCAGGAACCCTGTTCGCCCCCCTCTTCCTCTTCTTGGATCCCTCTGGCTTCTCAGCCAAACCAGTGCCAGCAATGAAGCTAGTATTTGTATCAAAATCGACAGGAGGCTTGCTCACTGCGACATGATAAAGGGCCGCTATATACAAAATATCCCCTGCCGTCTTGGCATCGAGGACTGAGAAGCTGGCCCAGGTATGGACCGCATTATAATAATGCCAAGCCCGGACGCCATCGAGTACACTGCCCTCAAAGCTCAAGCAAGCGCTAGGACAATCCAGGAACAATTGACTATACCCAAATTGACGAGAAAATCTACTGGGCAGATAAGGCTCCAGGTATACGTTATTCCGGTAACGATACACCAGGTCGCAGGACAGATGTTGCGCAACCAAAGAAGCATCTTCTCAGATAAAAGTTGAGGAGGATCAACGCCGTCGACATGTACTCCCCTCACTTCCCTGGGGTAAATTGAGGAAGAGAGACAAAGAACTCAGGCCCGTCAACTTTCGCCAACGCCCTCCAGCAGACGGGCATGGTATCGTGTTCCCAAGACTGATGACGATATTAAAAAATGAAGGCGTCGTCAGTAGTAACATCTTCTTCGGTTCCTGGCCTCATCAACGACCGGTAGTGCATTAATAACCACCCCATGAGGTAGTGGTATGGTAGTTCTATCCGTTCAAAGTCCAGCATCGTCTCACGAGCAATGACTTTGGATGAAAAGGCGCGAAGGCCGTGGTGTATGCTACACACCATAGCCGGGAGAAGGGCCAGTCTTACCTTGAAGACCAATTTCACAGCAGGAAGAATGAAATGGCGGCTGATCCTTTCCATAGAACCTGCGCCGCCCGAGACTACGCAATTGCGTAGCCACACCATCAAGAACCCGGCTAAGATCGCTTTATCGGACATTTCCCGGGTACCGTAGTGGAAGTAACTGAGAGAATCAGTGCGGCTTCCAAACCTGTCACGGGTAGACCTCGACCTTTTGACCTTCAACATCATGTCCTTCACCTCCTTCGTAGTTTGAGGACTTCGAGACGAAACTCGGCCGGAGGGACGTAACTTGAAAAGATATGCAACCCAGGCCGTGGTGTGAGGGGCGCTTCCTTCTGAGCTATTTTCTTTCTTGATAGCAATCTGGTGGCAGATGCTATGATGGCACAATAGTTCTCGATACACGGCGACGAAACCAGGAAATCGTCGATCCAGGTCTTCGAATTCCTCGTTCGTTGGGGTATATACTTCAAAAGCCTCACCTCCCCACAGCAGCTTAGAAACAGCATGCATCTCATGGAGAGCAAGCCCCAGCTCTCCCCCGGGGGCGAAGAAAGTCCCCGTACGCCGGTTATACAGCTCCAAAAGAGCCATGAACAAAGGCTTGTTAATGGACAACCCGTAGCAGGTGCCCCGGACGGCGTAGTAGAGGTCAATTTCCCGAAGGGATTCCCCATAATTCCTCAAGATCCATGAGGTAAGATTAGCCCATGTGGGAATGGGGTTTATCCAATTCAGCAGCGACAACCTGCCCACGGGATAAGACCCCTTGCGAGCGAGCTGATTCAGAAAGGTATCAGCTCTAGTGAAAGTAAAGTTAGGACCAGTCATGTTTACAAAAGTGCCAGGGAGCAGCCCCATCACATTCCGACTAACTGAATCCTTGCCCGCACATGCTGAACCCGTGCGCCTGTTGTAGTGGATGTTGTCCACAAACATTCCCGATCGGATGGGAGTCAGGGAGCCCACCATTGTCCTGTCCAACGGTACTATGTTAAACCATGAGAGGGGATAATGCCGCTCCATCTCGGGGATATGGATCTCCACTCCATCTACAGAAAAATCCTAGTTCTTGGAAACATCCAGCAATCGGGAGTTCTTTATGAAAAAGGCATCTCCAAAGAGAAAAGCCGATTTCAGATAGTCTCCGTCCAGCTTCCCTGAATCCATCATGGAACAAAGAAAATGGAAAGGCTGGTTGTTAATGATAGCCACCCTCTCCCTAAGATCATTAGTGGGAAGCTGATCAACAATATGACGGATTAAGCCATCGAGCCGCATGCCCACGACAAACTGAGCCGAACCCACAAAAAGTTCTCCTACTGGGTTGGTTGGGAGGTTCACTGAAAAAGGACAAAAAGAAACATGATTAAAAGATGGTTACTGAACTCAAGTTCCTGCGAGCCTATGCGGCTCAGATCAAACGAAGCCCTATGCGGCTCAAATTTAATTGAGTTCCAGATGACACGGCCCCAAGGGAGCTTACGAGGTTAGGTCAACACAGCCTCATGCGGCCCAAAGCAATCGGGAATTTCAAGTAACATTGGCTCGATAGCTTATGCGGATCAATTAGACACATGCGGTTCTAAGCAGAAGAGTTTGTGCAACGCTAAATGCTATGCGAATCAGTCTGTCAGAAGCTTATGCGGTTTCGTTCAAAGGAGACTCCATGCGGTTTATATCCAGAGACTCAAAACCTTCTCATGCGGCCCAAACATAGGGCATCTCCTATGCGGCTCGGATATGAGAGGGTCACACAGCATATGCGGCTCTATCATACTCGAACTTGGGTGAAGGCTTGTGCATAGATATGCAACAGAGCCATAAATTCTTAGGATTCAAAGTACCCAAATACAACTCTTACCATTAAGGGCAGGACGGACATCAGGGTGCACTTCGGGCATAACGGCTGACGAAGAAGCCGCCTTCTTGCCCTTCGCGGCGGCAGAAGCGACCTTAGAGGATTTGGGGGCCATGACTGACGATCGGAGAAGGAAAATGAGGAAAGAAAGGCAAGACAGCAATAGTTGGACGAAGGAGAAAGTAAAGAAATGTCACTCCCCGTTTCCAGAATGCGTATTTTTATA
This sequence comes from Iris pallida, assembly GCA_029216955.1. Lineage (NCBI taxonomy): Eukaryota > Viridiplantae > Streptophyta > Magnoliopsida > Asparagales > Iridaceae > Iris > Iris pallida. Next base: position 6,982,919 of record JANAVB010016598.1, on the reverse strand, counting down.
CATGTACAACTCATGAGTATTTATTTAATATTTATCATGTATTATCCTGTATTTAAATTCCTTTAATTTTATGTTAATCAATTAATCTGCTCTTTAAATTTTCATGTTAATTTATTTTCTGCAATTATATTTCTGCAATTTTATTTCTGCACTTTATTTCCTGCTTTTATTCTCTGCTTTAGCTAGGCTTTGGGTTCGAGTTGGCTTTGGTTGGATCCCCTACAACCCGACCCATTGGACCCGGCCCAACTCCCACCTACCACCCCCTTTTTCTATTTAAAGCTTACATCTCTTTCTCCCTCCTCATAAACTCACATTCTCACCATTACTCCTCTTCTTCTTCTTCATTACTCTCTCCACCTACCAAACCGTAGGCAATCACAACTTGCTCCACATGAGAACCTATATTTTTATGGTTCATTTATCTTCCTCTCGTGATCCTAAGAGAGTTTAGAACTTGGCATTTTTCATTTCGAAGTCTTAATTTTTGTAGATCTAGAAATGAGTTATTTTTGGAGTTTAGTGGTTTTGATCTATCAAACTTCTTTGTTTTCAAGTTTTGATGGTTCTATGTTGTAGAGAGTTTTATTCTACCCAATTTTGACCTTTGAAAAGTTGGATTTGGACTTGTTTTGACCAAGTTATGGACCTTTGAAGCTTTGGGGTACAACCATGGAAGTTCTTGCTGTTTGGAGAAGACAGTGAGCAGTGTACACTAGCTTTTTAGCTTGCGTCACTGAGCTGTGCGCGCTCTTTAGCGCAGCGCAGTCTGGAGTCCATACGCTACCTTTTTAGGAAGCGTGTGTCTTGCATACGCTACCTTTTGGAAGCGTATATCGTATGGAGTTCATACGCTACCATTTGGAAGCGTATGTCGTATGGAGTTCATACGCTACCTTTTGGGAGCGTATGACTTGCATACGCTGACTTGAATGGTCAGGAGTCGTATGGAGTTCATACGCTACCTTTTGGGAGCGTATGACTTACATACGCTGACTTGAATGGTCAGGAGTCGTATGGAGTTCATACGCTACCTTTTGGGAGCATATGACTTGCATACGCTGACTTGAATGGTCAGGAGTCGTATGGAGTCCATACGCTGCCTTTGGGGAGCGTATGACTTGCATACGCTCATTTGGATGGTGAGGAGTCGTATGGAGCCCATGCGCTGCCTCTTTGACCTGAGCGTACGCTGACTTGAGCGTAGCCTGACTTGAGCGTACGCTGACCTTACTTACCCTGATCTTCTATAGCCCTGTATATTGATATTTTATTAGATATTTAACGTCCATTTTATATCCTTACGCCTTTTTGGCATAAACTCGGTAAAATCATGATATGATAATATTGTTAATATCAATTGTTATGTGGAATGTGCCTTGTGTCCCGATTGATTTTTGGGATACCCAGTATGACTGGGACTTGACCATGAGAGTTATAGACTCGACCCCCGTTTAATGCTAATTGACTTTTATGCCTTGTCACCATTGATAATAATGGTTATCTTGACTAAATTAATCATGCGTTCCTAGTCGGAACTAAGAGACTGGCTAGTCGTCTTATTAAATTAAATGAATGAGACACGTTCATGTTATGGACTATTGTAATCGACTGGCTGATCCCGAATATTGACTTACATGCACATGCAGGCTTCAATCTATTTATTTATTTATTTACTTATTTATTTTCTACAAAAGAAGCATTTGTACTTTATGGTCAAGGCATGATTACCGTGGTTAGATTTGATTGTTGCATTACGCTATGTAAGACCTGCAACCTAACCGCACTGGTATCGTTGTAGAGTTGTGCATATCGTACCCCGTACGAAAGTACTCATTTGAATGACCATGATCCACGGCATGGGATTTCACTCAACGTAGGGACTATTAAGTTAAATAAAATAATGATGGCATGGAGAGAATGGATTCCCGAGTTCTTACATGGCAGCCCCCTTGGGACAAGTAATACCCGACGGGCCGGCTGGTTCTCACAGATACTGTAAAACTGCCACACGGGCAGGGAACAGTACCTGCTTTTATTATTATTGTATATTGTATATTGACGGGCGTCCTGCTAGGACTCGTCTAATTCATGTATGGCGCACATGATTCACTGGATAGACTAGCCTTGCTTGCACATAGTAAGAACTGAGGAATCCCTAATTGCATAATTCCAGGATAAATTGGGACTCACAATAGCAAGCCATAGGAGTTGATTGGCCGTTCAAGATGATTTGTTTGTGTACTGTACCTACTCTGTTACCTAACTGGGATGATCAGAATGTCAGGACATGACGGGCCAACTTCTGTCCTTGTTTGGTTGGGAGGTTGGTTCGAAGTGTCGTGATGTGATGTGAATCCTAGTGGAAAGCAGAGATCTATTATTATATTCTCTTACTTACTGGTTTTAGTTCTCATGTCGTGCTTCCTTGTGGTGCTTGCTATTAGAGGTCTAACCTCTCTGGTTTTGTATGGCCAGATTTAGAGCTGGTCCCCGAGGATCCAGCTTACTTCTACCTCCAAGATGGTCAATACTAGAAGGATGATCGCAGGAGGACTCGAGTGGGTTTCTTACTTCATCGCTCGTTTTGTCACTTACTTTATACTTAGCCGTTTGGCACCGACATGTTAGTCGGATTGTCTAGTACTTACTTTTACATAATTGTAATTAAAGTCAGACTGCAGCTGATAACAATTGTGCATACTTTGCTACATTAATCTGGCTATGTTTTGTAAAGCCAGATATCAAGAACATTTTGACAGAGCGTTTGGGACGCCTTACTGCTTTATCTCACATGTTCTCTATTACTGTTTCTTGTTTGAATGATTGAGACAATAGATGTGAAGTGACCATAGTGAGACTTTCATGTAGTATGCACCCCCTCGTCTTTTAGACAACATTGATCGTATTATACGGTATTCATCTACCCGTAATACGTAGCTGGCTGAGTCATTCCCCCGCTCTCCAGTATTCTGGTTCTGGGGCGTGACAAGAAATCCCCCCAACCGTACTCATCCATATTTATAAATAAAAGTGAAGCGTTTCGATCCCTGTGTATACACGAAGACCGACTCTTCGGTTATCAAGGTGAGCCGCCGAAAATGAAGGCCAAGCTCCTCGGATCCTGTACCGAAAAGTGGCCTTTAAAGCTGACAGCAAATCAAATAGCATTTAATGCAAAATATTGCCATACGTGGCAATGATGACGTGGCCGAAAAGTCCCCTGCGGCTAAGCCCTCCATGCGGCTTAAACATCCATGCGGCCAGGACTTCATATACGGCCAGAAGAATACAACCATGCTTCTTATTCAAAGTATTTCAATTTTGTAAATTAAAAACTTTGAAGGGGGTCTTGTAGAAGCATGGAAAATACTAAAGAAAGATCCATACGGCCAGGAAACTCCATGCGGCTCAGGAAGTCCATACGGTTCACAGATTCATGCGGCACGAGGGACTATGCAGCTCAAGACGTCCTATGCGGCTCAGAACAGGAGACACATGGCTTGTAAAATAGTTCTCCCCTCCTGCATTAATTACTTTGATGGCTGACAACTCTGAAAAAGTGGTAGCCCTGACACAAAAGAGGCAATAATGACTCTGTCATAAAGACAGACCCCTAGGGAAGTGAAGGAGATCTCTGACACAATCTCCCAAAATCCAAAAAATGCCATGTGGCCCTGACACGTGGACGATCATATGCGGCTCGAGCGGAGACTCTCCATGCGGTTCAGGGTGAAGCTGCCTTATGCGGCTCAGGCAGAAACAGTCTCATGCGGCTCAAGCATAGGCCCCCCATGCGGCTCGCACGGATCATTTCTATGCGGCTCATTATCCATTGTGCGGCTCAACATAGTTCGAAGGTTCGGGGGGGGCCACTCCCCAAGCAGACCCGACACGTGGCCAGTCTTATGCGGCTCCATCCTTATGCGGCTCAACCCTTATGCGGCTCAATCCTCCTCAGCGGCTTTCAGGACACGTGTCATAAAGCCAATCAATTTCCCAGATTTACTACAATCAAAGATTGGGTCAAATCCCAATAATCTGAGACACGTGGCAAGAGAATGAATTAAATTTATTCATTCAGATTCGCAGACATCATCAAATCATCACCACAGAGATTTTTTCTAATCAACATTAATTACTGATAGGATTTGGTGCAATCTACACTAGATGGCCCAGATTTATCACGCCCAAGATTAATGGCCTAGATTGATCGATCGACAGGCCGCCGCCACTTTGAGGGGTAATCATTGTGAACCCTAATGAGGTCCCTCCATTCCTATAAATAGCAGGGTGCCATTCCCTTGCAAGAGATACGCACACACAGAGAGAGGCGCACACAGGAGCACTTTTCGAGATCAGAGAGAGCACCAGAGTACTTGGAGAGAAGAGCAGAGAGAGAGCAAAGGGAGCATTTCTGCCAACGCCAAGCAATCTTCTGGAGCCAAGGCTGCATACCGATCGTCCAAGGAGTAAGGCAGAGCTGCCGTCGCTTTCCCGAGCCTCTATTGTCACCCCCAGAATCTAAAATAAACAATTGTACTTAGACTGCTGTACCTAGGTTTTCGTCCCTAGGCTTTCTTTGTACGAGCGAGTTTGTAACGTCAAGTAAAAGTCCAGTCCTCCGATAATTGTTCTGCTCTTTTATATTTCATGGCAAACAGATATATGATGTAAGTGAAACACACATGACATGAAGTATCCGATGCTCCCGAGGGAGATAATATCTCATGAAAAGATCTATATATTACCAATCCGTGTTACCAACGTGACAACAATAAGTAAAGTAATCTAGAGCAATAATATAAGTTCTAGCAAGTATGAAACGGTCAGAGAATATACTCGCCTGAAATCCGAATGTCCGTGAGAATATAAAGTCTGAAGCAGGGTAACTGAGTCCTATTAGAGCAACACAGGTCATAACATGTCCAGAATGATAATATTGAACTTTATAATGCATTCTACATGATGTCTAGGTCATTCTAGACTAAAGTCAACTCTTGGTCAACTCTAGTCAACTACATTAGTCAAACTAGGTCAACTAAGCCATACTAGATCCAAGCCTAGTCCAACAAGTCTCACTAGGCCTATTACAATATAGGTACAAATCATATAAATACATACATTATATTTTACATACACTCATGCATACTCTACATTTCATCTCATGTATACATTACCATATATGCATACATACATATCATACTCATCAATATACATCATTCATACATATCAGTACATGTATTCATAAAGAGGGAAGGAAGAATGTAAGAAAGAAAAAAAGAAACTGGGGACATAAAACTGAGATGTACAATGCATATAACACATCATATTTCACATCATGCATTATATTTCACTCAGTTGTATTACATAGGGATGCTTGCATATCACTATATCTTGCATTATCCTATATATTACATACATTGAATTATATACCTCATGATCATAGATCATTTGACACTCAATTTTTGTATACTCAATTAAAACATATTTCAGGTTTACATGAATGTACAATACATTCTCAGTTAAAAGAACTCAGGTTGATACCAAATCAATCTCAGGAATTAGAAAAACAGTGGACTGAAATCTCAGATTTTGTATAAACAAACTCAGTTTTAAAACAACATTTATCAACATGCTTACATTAACATCTATACATAAAATCTATATGCCAGTTTACATATCATGTATATTCATGCATGGTATCACATTAGCATAGAGGCATACTTATTTCAACATACATTACATATCAAAAGAAAAGGAAAAAACTGGAAGGAAAGGGGATTTGCATTAACATACATTCAATCATTTCATACATTAACATAGAGGTATACCCAACATACATATATACATGATTATCTATATACTAAAGGTTTCAATATTTGTATATTATATACACATTAAAAGATTTAATAAAAATCAGAAACCCAATTTACATGCTCAGTTTTTAGGACATCAAGTAGAGGGCTAATGTTAACATGGCATTTTGATTAAAACATTCTCAGGTTTATGTACATGGCAGGGGGCTTAATATAGGTTCAGTTTTGTATACATGCAGTTGTGTGTGTGTGTGTGCGTGTGTGTGTGTGTGTGTGTGTGTATAAGAGTGTTCAAAAAGCCAAACTTGCATCAAAACCATATCACCATTGAACCCAGTTGCACAAAGATGTATCCCAAATATGTATATATATGTTAACATTATAAATTAGCATTAATATCAATTAATTTTATATTTAAAACTCTGAAAATATTCAGACTGAACACAGTATCAGAAATTAAAGGAAAAACCCTAAATTATAACTCAAAACCAATTAAGATCACAAATTAGCAAGTGGTATAGTGTCGTGCACATGTGAGGGTGTCACCTGGGTCGTATTGTGTCCATATAATAGGACACGAGGTGTCCAATCACACGAGAACACCCACAGACACGCCTGTACAGCACAGGCTCGTGCGGCGAGTCCACGAGCTCATGGACACAACATACGACACATGACACCACGTGCTCGTGTCCATGTGTTCCCAGGTATAGGGCTACGTGCATACATGTCCGTCTCGTCTCCACGTGAGTCGTGTCGAGTGAACGAGATACGTATCAGACGCGAAATCGTATTCGTGCAGTGTAGGCAAAAATCAGTACGATCGAGATTTTTTTCGATCCACTCGATGGATTCATCTCGTACTTCGTGTGCAAGGTGTCAGCGATTGCCTTTCGTGTCCAAAAAATCTCAACTCAAGACGTGTCGTGTCCAGTGCACACGACACATCGAGTAGCATAGGATCACAGTGTCCCTTGTGCTGTGTCCAAACATCAAGTTCGTGTCCAATTTGGACACGAACTGCACACTAAATTTAACTCAGTCAAATACAAAATCAAAGAGCACCTATAGATCTACATATCTGTTCAAATAGAATTTGAAATTATGCAAATAAATCCCTTTGGGGCATTTCGTCAAACACATAGGCATAGTCAGTGATACGTGTCCGATACGGACACCAAACCGATTCCAATTCCTACCAACCCACATACAACTAGGGGACACCTAGATGGATGCATCTATGGAAAGAAAATAGAAATTTAATAGGATTAAGGGGCATTTACCTTTTAGGAGCAAATCTCAAGAATAGCTTTAAAGGAAGGTATCCTCCTCCAAGTGCTATGGCCAAATGAGCTCCAAACCTTAGCTAGCTAGCCTCTAAGTCCTTCTTCAACAGCAAGGGATCCCAATGCAAGGGATTAGGCTCAATTTGGGGATAATTTGGATGAATGGTGAAGATTTGGGGAAGAATACTAAACTAGGCTTAATGTGAAATAAAAGGAGGCAAGCATTAATGAAGAGATATTATATAGGGGGTGTGCCTCTCTTGGCCGGCCATGTAGGGATTAGGGTTAGGGTTTTGATTTATTAGGTAGCTATGGGCTTCCCTCTTGGTAACTTTCTAAGTCCCTTAGTAAAGGCCCACGTGTATATTCAACCCTCAAGCTAAAATATCTAACTTAACTAAATATCTAGATATTAATCTAACTTAGCCATTAAATCTCTAACTTTCTAACTAAGCCTCAATGAACATCATTAACATCTAGGTTAGTTCAAAACTAGGTTAGTCTCTAATACAAAGATTAGCACTATAATAATCGATCAAAATTTATTTTCATTAATAAGTCAAAAATGACCAAAATACCCTTAGGCTAAAAAGTTGCAATTAGTCATCCTAATCACATAGTTAGGTCCCCGTGGTCATGGTTAGTCTCTAGATCATACAGTCTCTAGGGTTATACTAGCAAAACATTAAAATCACAAGTCACAGATTTAAATAGTTTTAAATTGATTAAAACTCACTAAAAATCATAACATGATTTAAATCTCATCATTAAATGATTAAAATCACAAAAGTTCAAAAATTACCCTCATTTTAGAAAACTGGGTGTTACAAAGTTCTTTCATTTTCTTCAGTTAAACAAAAAATAATAGATTACATCGACATCGAAAAGAAATAAACTACATCTTCAGGTTTCTTCAGATCTCAGAAACACTAAGACAAAATAGGGACATTGACTTTATTCATATTTCCGAAAACGGTGATTGCAAAGCAACCTACGAATCCTCACAACCAGGGATCATAGTTGTGTTGAGGCATGTACCACTCCCTCAGCCACTTTGCATACGAAGGCTCAATCTAGTTGAGGTCTTCTGTAGGGACAGGAGGGTCAGTCCCGATGCTGTTACTCTATGAAGGTGGCTCCTCCTTAACTTCAACCTTGGGAGAAATCTCTTTCTTGATGGTCGTCGATTCTTTCTTGACCTCGACCTTTGATAACGTCTCCTCCTCAATGGTCATCGGCGCTTGTTTGACGAGAGGATACGGTATCTCTTCCTTCACGAGAGCCTCCGCCTTCGGCATGGATACTGCAACAGAGTCAAAGAAAAGTTAGCAAAAAGACTCAGAAGCTCAAAACAAGTATCTGAGGCAAATCAACAAATCTGGCGCATTAACCTGGGTCGAAACCCATGTGCACAGATAGAACCTCATCAAAGGCGCACATACAGGACCTATGTCCATGCGCGTCAGCAAGTGAAGCTTCGGCACATCATCAGGACAAAAGTCCATGCGCGTCAGCCCAAGCACATCAACATGAGGTGGCTCATCTATAGTTGGGTCACTCCAACATCATTGTAACAAAGACCAAGGCAAGAGAACACCCACCGAGCACTTCTGGGCGAACGTCGGCGTAGGTCACCACGACGACGGGGGCTTCCTCTGTGTTGGCATCCAAGGGTTCCTTGCCTCGGCCCCTTCCTCGGCTAGCAGCACCGCCTCGGGGAGTCTTGGGAGCCATCTCTCTAACAAGAAGAAAATAGCTCTGAGGAAAAAGAAAGCTTTTGTAGAAAGTAGAAGACTCTCTCTCCTCACAAGCCACCTATTTACAGGCTTGGCCTTGCGCATAAACCGATAAGGCGTGACATCAGCAATCAGTCGCATCGGGTCTCGAGAAATCGACGGCTGCTTATCTTCAAATAATCATCATTAATCTTTTCTAAGATCGAGGCGTTATCTCTTCAGAAGAAGCTTGCGCGCTAGCAGTATGCGCCTAAGCAGCAAGCGTCCCCACAACGATGCACAGAACGACTATACGCCAAGAAGAGCCATGCGCCTAGGCGAAGGGCATGAGTCCAGAGTCGTTACTCCCTATGCTTCTTATTCAAAGTATTCCAAAACTTGGCAAGAAAGATTTGAAAACTTTGAAGGGGGTCTTGTAGAAGCATGAAATTTCAGGCGCATCTATAGGCCATAATTCATATGCGCTCAACCCAATCATGCGACCAACTCAAATACGCTAGGAAGCTAAAACAGATACTTGGCACAGCAAAGAAAAGTAAAAGTTTAAAGACATTCAAAAGAAGACTTAAAGGAGAACTTCTATAGAAATGAAGATCCAAAAGCTACAGCCAGACGCAGCAACTGCTATGCGCCCCATGCCAGGTGCATCATCCGTCAGGCGCATCACTCTGATGTCCCATCCAGGCGCATCAGCACCAATCTGTCTTTGTGTAGCAAGACGAGGAGCTCTTCTAGCTCGACAAGGATCGCGGCACGATGCCCTGATCTTCGGAAGCAACTGGCACACTCGGTAGCCTGTGGCTCTGCCAGCATAATGAAAGACGGAGCGCGGCATCCCCAATCTTTGGATGCAACAGGCACCATCGACCTATGTCGGGACTCGACGATCCTGATATTTGGATGCATGAGACACTATTACGGAAGCTCAGAATGACGGAAAGACTGGGGCAGCGCATCTTCACCCTCGGAAAGATCTCGAGTTCGACAGTTCGTCAAGGTGGAGCTTCGGCCAAGTTCATCTTTATATTGAAATAAAGAATAAAAGCAAAGCTTTCCCTCATTCGGCTATTTATAAGCACGGGCAGCCTACACCCGAGTGCCAAATGGCCAACGTTCCAAATTCCATGCAATGAATTTGCATTAATAGTAAATACATTAGTCGCCTTGTATTTTAAGGCAACTATTGATGCCTTTAAGAAACCAACAGGCGGGCCAAAGAGGATGCGACACATTGGCAGATACGCTGTCAATATCGTGCGCTCCCCATGGATGCGCCTAGTGGGCCATAGCCATGCGCCCAGATTGGCAATAACCAATGCAACCCTCTCCATCGAACATTTAAAACTGAATGACAAAGGCGGTAACGCATTCCAAGAGCCGTCCAATTAGTTGTGTAGAAAATGAAGCGCCGCTGATCTCAGCACCCTGGGTCGATAACAAGCCATGTGGCCGACCGATCATTCGTATATGCCTCATGGACATGCGCCCGAAAGACTGCGCGCGCCCTCCGGCTTACTTCTGATCCCAAGCAACAAAAGACAAAGCTCTACATGTGCCTCAAAAGCTATGTGCCTGGACTTGCTCATGGCTCCTAAAAGATCATGAGAACAAGTTGCCTCCCCTACGCCTGATTCTAGGCGCATCCTGATGTGAAGCTCTATATGCGCCTCAAAAGCCATGCGCCCAGACTCGTCTTTGATGCCTAGAACTCATAGACTAATTCGCCTCAATGTACCCGATCCTAGGCGTACCCCGAAAGATCACTCTCCTCCAAAACCGAGATCTTTGAGCCACAGGCATACGCCACGTGTCCCTTGACTCAGTTCTATTCAAGGAATGGGTGCTAACCACCCAAGATATCAGCAACAACCTGTCACGACCCGCACCCACTTTTTGGATACAAAGCATGTCCAAGCCCAGCCTAAGCCGCAGTGTCGATGGTAGAATGCGGTCTAGTACATAAACAAGTCACAAAATCTAACAAGGTAGTCTAGATCTCATCCACAGAATATGACACAATCAACTGAATAAAGAATGATAATATATAAAATAAAGTATCCAGCTCATCATGAATCCAGGTCACGTCCAGTGGACACAAATCCACTACCAGTAGACGGAATAAAATAATACAGAAAATAGAAATAATCGAGTCAAAACTGCTAATCATCAAAGTACCCTCGTCTGCAGTGGTACCGTAGTCCAATGCTAGCTCAAACCTGGTCGCGTGCACCTGGCTCAATACTCGGCTAAACCTGAAGAGATCATCGGGTCCACAGAGGACTAGCAAGATACATAATATACAAGCCTTTCTAACAGTTTAACATGCATGAAAGAAGTCCAGGATATAAGCAGAAAAAACTAAACAAGCGCGAGACATGAATGTAGGAACAGCTACGTATAAATGAACTGCTGGAAACAAGTAAACAAGAAAATCAAGGCAATACCAACCCTCGCCTCGAATGTGGACTCGCAGGTCAGTTTCAAGACAAGTCACCCTCACCCCGTGTGTGGACTCGCAGGTGCAAAAGACAACCCTCGCTCCGTATGTGGACTCGCAGGTTGGAAACAAACAAAATAAGAAAAATAGCAGTTCAATCTATAACGTGATCGTCCTACGATACAACTCAAACTAGTACAAGTGAGAAGCAGGTCCAATAAAGCTACAAGGCTAACTGTGAACAAAGGTAAAGCATATGTCAGCGGTCAACTGAATAAGGAAAGCAGATAAGCATGTAAATAAAGCTGTGATGAAAGGCAAGGTATACTTGCCTGTGGTCCTGCGCTGCTGGCACGGGTCGAGCACTGAATTAAAGTCCAGTAGACCTATAATATGAATTTATATAATCAACACACAATTTAGAGTACAAATGAAACTAACCAATAGATTACTTAAACTTCCTAATGGATTCTCTTCCATGTACCAGTCAGCTATAGGTTCCTACACAGGGTACAAAATACCTTAACATGTTAAGTTACCCTATTACTGTCTTTACTCATGACTCAAATATCTAGACACATGCTACTAGAGTTGACAATATCTATGATGCTCCTGATTCTCTAACATGGATGCAACTGGTAACAAGTCCTAAATACTCATGTACATTATATGCCACATGTGTGTTACCTAGCATGCTATGTGCTCCGTTCTACACATCCTACATCACTAACAGTCCCTATACCTACTGCTCAACCTGTACCAGGAATCCCTTTCATATATATATGAGCATATAGAATTGACACCCTACCTGATTCTTAGAGCAGTGTATATAGAAAACAGTATTAGCAGTGTATAATTATTGTTGTCCCAACATCTGTCCTTATCCGCACTAGGTCCCTGCCACTTATATTCATATTCTTATTTATATATACACGATTCTGTACTTGATACCACAATCTACTTGTAACTCCATGTCTGATTACTCTACCTTTGTCTTCATAAATGCAATAAATGCAACTACCTGTATACATTCCTATACCACCTTATTGCTATCCTCCTAGACAGAACTATCCCGGTCAGTATCGTGTATTAGGAGTAGGACTATCGAACCTAAAATATGATCACATTGTAAGGAGTTTTAGATACATCCTATCCAAAAGATAACTTCTGATTTTATACCCATTAACCTCTAAACAGAGCTGGTATGTTCTCATATCAGTTGTTCAAATTGGTGGCACTAGTTTTATACAGATAGTTTCAAAGCTAAATCACAAGACTGCCCATTTCATTGTATATCTTTAATTGTGCATGGAAATGAGACAAATGAATAAGACAACTAGACAAACAACAGATAATGTTCTGAACTGATTGAAGCAATACTTGTGTTAGTAGCCTAGCAGTATTTCCTAGCCATTTGTATACAAAAGATACTAATTCTCCCCTATAGGATACAAGCTATCACTTAGGCCATTCCCTTCCCACCTGTGCTTTTGCTGCTCCTGTAGTACACAGGTTGCCGCATCACCTGTTGGTCGAATGGTACTCACGACTTCCTGTTCAGTCAAGGATTTTGCTCTCCTTGCCAACAGCAAGGCATTAGCTATACTAACTATAGTCTAACCAATACTCTGTTTGCAATTACCTGCACATAAATAGGACCTATTGAGCATAGCAGAGTCTCCCTAATTGTTACCCTGTGCTTCCCGAGCATCGGATACTCGGATACTTACTTGTACTCGATGTCCTATTTTCCTAGAGGCACTTTATTCTATGATACATTGGTTCAAATGCCTTATTCCTGATACTACATTTTGATAACTACCTACTACCATCTACATTCCAACCATCTAAACTTCCTTACTCGACTGAACCAAGACCCCAATTATTCACATATTTGAAGTACAAGTTGTACCACTCCATTTTAGAAGTGTCTAAGGCAACTGGTAAAAGTGTATCCTGACACAGGTGTTCTGGTACAAGGGATCAGGTACAAGCAGTTTGCTGTTTTGGGGTTTTTGATACAATAAAATTGACTCTCTATACTCCCAGGTCACTTAGTCATAGACTACTTATAAAATATGTCCAACAAAAGTCATCAAGAACAGGATCATATTGTATAGCATGATGTTTGCCCAAAGGCAACCCAATATTGGTATCCGTACTGTACCATCATGTATTCGCAAGATCGGATACACAATGGGTCACCTAATACATGCTTAGTTCTGCTATTACTTAGTTTCCTAATACCCTTCCCATCTCTTATGCCCTTTCCATCATCAACTAGGCCTTCTTAGACGTTAAGACAATTATCTCTATTGTAATGGAATCATGAACGGAATCACATGGTACGATAATTGAAAAGGGAAATGTTACCTATTTGAATGCTCTGTTTTCTGCCGAACTCCCTTGACAGCAGCTTCACGAACTGGAGGTGGCATAGGGAAATAATTTAGGGTTTTGGAAGGAAGGATGAGTTGTAGAGGAGATCAATTAACTGCTCTTCATGTACATATATACATCCGAATATGATTCCTAGAGGGATAAGGAGGAGGAGATGGAATCAAATTTTGATCGCAATCTGTTCCTATCCGTGGAAGGATTTGAATTGGCCATTAAGCAATCAGCCCCCTCTCTAAAATGTGATTTTGCAAAAAAAGTCTTCCTTAGTCTCATATATTATGTATTGTATAAAACCCCCTTACACTTAATAACTTTTTCTATTTACCCTATGCCTAAATTAATAGTTTTAAACATAGAGTGTTTTCTAATTCCTTTAAGGATTTATGAATATAATCTTAATGACAAATAATAATAAAATTAATAAATTAACATTAATTGGTTTAAGGGCTCACACAACCAAATCTCTGCAACTGCTACGTGTCAGCTCCATCACAGCCCAGCGCAGCTGTCCAGCAGATTCAGCTTCAATCCAGGACACATCAACCATGTGCCCCCGTCAGCATCAGCCACGTGGCATTTCCACATCCAGGTGCATCCGACATATGCAAGCATGAACAGCCAGCTTGCTATCTATAAATAGAAGGATCATTCTTTTACCCAATACAAAAGGATGGACATATATACACACAGAAAGATATACAGGCAGACTGTTATATCCACATACAGAGGCCAGAAGAGACACTTAACGTCTGCTTCTCCTTACAACGCTCCGACATCCAGAGCAACCCAGACCTTCAAAGAGTTCAAGATCGTCGTCAGATCGTCAATGGAGTCAACGTATTACTACTCGCTCTACCGACACAGTTCTCAGATAAAAAATAAAAGTGTACTCCTAGTACTACGTCTAAGTCCTACATTGTATACTATCCTGTTTGTAATTGAAATACCAAAGTTTTAATCAACAAAACCTTGTAGCATTTTCGATAGCAAACAGCATCTTCCGCATAAATGCTTGATAAAGCATGCACGGTTTCAACGTCTAAGGCTTGGCATAGCCTTTGCTCGCCCCACGGGTTAAGTTGCATTGCACGTCTTGTGGCATAAGTCTAGGCACCCAAAAAACTTGGTTGTTCAAAATTGAAACACGTACACAGCACGTTCCCATGATGTAAGGCTTGCCACAGCCTTTGCTCGTTAAGTTGTTGTACGATTGAGTTAGGCAACAAGTTACGTCGGGCTAACTAAGTCATTCTAGCACTGTCCTATGATTTCTACGGTTGTCGTAGCCACAGTCCCACGATCTTAAGGCTCATCATATAGAGTATGACTTAAGTGGTAGCATCGTATAACACAAGTTGGTTAAGGTACGAGCCACGGTTGGTTCAGTAAAAAGTTAGCCACGATCTATGGCACCTAAAGAACACGTTTTGTTCAAGTTAAGTGAGAAGGCTATGCAATAGTTATTCCCTGAATTTTAAATAATGGAAAGTTTGAATGATGGTTTGTCGCAGAGGGGCTCCCTCATTTGGGAGTCTCATGGTTCCAATGTACGGTTTGCATGATATGGTTTCGAGCATGTTTTGCTTAAGAGTATGGTTTGAGTCATTCCATAGATAAGGCCATGCATTTATGTGAGTCTAGACGAACTCTCGTAGGTGCGTGTTCATGGACAACTTGTCAATAAGGACGATATTTCTTCGGATCGGCAACCTGGGCCTAGGATACCGACACGGCCATGGAGGAAACACGATATAGCTAATGCTGGATAGGCAACCAGGGATTCGGTGGGCTGTCATTGGGGCTAGCTACCTGCATTGACCCATCATATTCCTAGCTATGTCTACGATGGCTAGTCAATGCCAGTGACCTTTTATATAGGTATGTTGGCATACTGAGTGGCTATCCGCATGTACTATGTCAGCCGAATCAAAGAAAGTGCAAACACATTACAAATGAGTCAAGGAAAGGTATGTACGGTTGTAACACCAGTATGAAGTCTAAAATTTGGCTATAGCAAAGACACGTGCTTCGGCACGAGATGTGGCATCGAGTCTTTAGTTGTTGGCACCGAGTTGCATAAGTCAGATTTGAGTCGTTAAGAGTTACGTCAAGAAGGGCCGTAAGGCGAGTTTGATTAAGTAATATTGAGTTGCGAGGTACGACACCGATATATTGAGGCACGGCCATGCTGTTACGGCACAAGTATCGGCAAGACTAAGTAGGAAAGTACTGCCTCAAGTATATTGAAGCACGTATAAAATTTATGGCATGACCAAGTTGTTGCGAACCAAATATGGACTGAAAGGCAAGCACGAGTCGATAAGTTGACATCATTGACACGAGATTGGTTTAAAGGCAAGGTATAAGTAAGTTGTTGGTACAAGGCACGATGATGGTCTAAAGACATTAAATAGGCCAAGAGTTTGTCTTAAAATTGATCCTAAGGCAAGAATAGAAAGACAATCATAAAAAAATTATGTTACACAAAGTAAATGAATGTGTTGGTTTTGTATGGGTGGGCGAGGAGCTCATCCCACCAGTATAGTTGAGTACTGACACCCACACAGTGTTTATGTACAGGCACAGGTAGAAGTTCGTTGGCGCAGAGCTCGCGTGGATGCGTCGAGGTATAGAGTTTCTTGTTATTTCGAAGCACGCAGCCGCATGTAATATGGACTTACATGGGACATAATATATGGACATCGCCTATCTGTAGCATCCGTTGGCTCGTCAAGCTTTGTATTGAGAAATGAGAGAGAGCAGAGTGACTTGTATTATGAGAAGAGTGAGCTTGAGTAATTATAATTTTGGCCTTATGACCACCTATGTAATCTTTGTTTTAATATTAATAAAGCTATTTATATGACTTGTATTTTGTTTCAAGTTTTTGCTGGCTTATTTAAAGTTTCAGCTTTGGGACTTCTGTGCGACGACCTCGTCGCTTAGCCTGTAATCGGCTATTATGGAACCCGTCTTGCGTGAGCGCAACCTAGGCTCACGCGACATCACGCCTTAGCGAGTACGATCGGTCTTACAGGACTGGGGCATGACATAATGGTATCAGAGTACGTCTTTATGTCCTTGGACTTTTGATTGAATTCTTTAACTCTGATGTCGTTTTCGTAAACTCTGATATTGCTTCCGCGATTGATATGTTGGCACTCCCTCTCAATGTTCCGCAGGATGTCTATACAATAAGTCTATATATTGTGAAAAGTATCACGAAAGAAATTGGTTGAACAAAAGTTAACTTCAAATAAAGCACGGTTGACTAAGTCGGGCTGGGCATATACACCAAGATGGCGTTGACCTTAGAAAAGTCAGGTGCGGAATTCAAATTGTGTCAAACAAGGATGAGTTAGACTCGATGCATAAGAATGTTGGATAGTTACGATAGAGGTGCTATCGTAAACGTCGGGTAGTTACGATAGAGGTGCTATCGAACGACGATGTTATCGTCGATGCGATACATTGAGCGTGATTGGAATTTGAGGAATAAATTCGAACGGAGATTCGAAGTAATCGATTGTGAATCGAATGATAGTTTTGAGGATTTGTCATGACTTCATCCCTGAAAGGTGTATGGGATAGCCTTAGGAATGTTGATCGATTGAGGATTATGGGGTACCGATGAGTCTATCAGCAAGCGATGAGTACGCAAAGTCTTAGATTGAGTATCATTGAATAAAAGTGTAGTCTTGAAGTTTGATAAGATGATTCGAATAAACTAGGGATGATGCACACAGGATTGTAATTGTGCAAGTATAAAATGCAAAATGATTGAGTAGGTGACACTGAATCAAAAAAAAGTTAAGGTGTAGCGAACGGATAACTTGATAGAGGAAATCGATATGAATCGTATACAAAAAGTTAGCACGATCGGATGATAGCGTGCATGGGAATGATTCGAATATTGAGAATGACTCTAAGGAATTGGGATAGATATTACTCGATGACTTGTCTTAGCATAAGACAACGTGAATTAAGGAAAGGTGTTGCTTGATGACTTAAGATATAGACGGATGAACATATGTGATTAAGGGTTTGAATGAATTGATCATGAGAATAGTTCGGGGATAATGATCGAACTTGATCTTGAATATTGAGGAGATTATCCAGTTTGGACAATAGAATTAGTCGCATGACTCAGAATTCGTTGTAAATAAAGATCGTCAGGTTACGTATATCATCGATGGTATTGAGGCGTATCAAAGATCGATATGCGATAACTCAGGGGTACTTTGAGACAGGAAATGATGATCGTGTAAATTGTTATTGTTTTGAAGGATGCTATGTTTAGGAATTTTGATTGAAAAGAATGTTTAGATAAAAGGAAAGTATCTTGATTTCTTCGACGATAGCCACAATGTCGACGTTCTTGTCTTGCGTGAGTGCAACACCAGCCTCGCACATGCATCATGTTGTATTTGGGGTGATCGTTTCGTGTGAGCACTGACATGGTGATTCATGTCGCAGGAATGATCGAACTCAGAAAATCAAGGCGTGGCAATTTAGATTGCTTCGACTTGTGGTTTGATGCGAAAGAAAATTCGAGGATTGTTCGGATTGGTGATTGATGATTAAGTAATTTTGAGGATTGTGTATATCCAATCTGCGTATCAAAAATGAACTAGCTAGACTCAAAATAAGAGTTACATCCCGATGAGGATAATTAACACGCGGCAGCATTACATGGTAATTTCATGCCTACCAGGGATAATCAGACTCGCGTGAGATTGGGGCATGATAGATTGTTAAGTCAGACGACCTCGTGATCAAATACGTGAATTATGATAAATGACTTAGGAATATGGAATAAGAATTATAGTTTAGTGACAAATTGTGTCGTAGCGTACTTAACTTGGAAAGAATGGGTAGGTAGATTATATCAAACATATTTGAAAAGATAGACTATGTGAATTATAAATTTGGGCGTCCGATGGCGATATGTAAGAGAATTGGTTGAGCAGAACTTAAAGTAGGATGGCTTTGTTGAATGACTTGGACCCGTGGACTAAACGTTGCGAATGCGAATAGGAACAATCTATACTCGAAGTTTAGAAATCGGAGTGATGCGAGCTTGGGTAGAAAAACCCGTACTATCAACTTTGGTTTGACCTTAGGATGGGGTCAGTGTTGATATTATTATTTGGAAACTGTGATTCCAATACTGACAATTGACTTTAGCCTGGAGAGATGGCCTAGCGGTTAGACGAGACGTCCATGTTGCGAGAGTTAGCATCAGTTCGAGTGATCTTGGGGATTGATTAGTTTGGATGTTGGTGTTGATGAATGGAATGATACAAGAGTATGAGAATACCACTCATAAGCCTCGACTAATATATATATATATATTAGGGACGCCCGAATATGTGCAAGATCCGACTCGAGTGGAAATGGCAGAATTCTCTATCACGAGGCTTAGTTGAAATGTATATATTTTGGGAACGCCTGAAATATGTGCACGATCCAACTAAGTGATACGTTAAATTCAAAGTGAGACTAAAGAAATGGAAGGGTATCGAGGGGTTCACAGAAAAGATTGAGGGCAGTACGATCGTTGCTCGAATTGAAAAAACATATAGGAGTAGTGTGTGCGAAAGTTATTGAATGTTATATAAAATGATGAGTCGATGAGTAAGTACTCAGTTAGTTTTAAGGATGAAACTTCTTCTGAGTGGTATATGTAGTGCCCCGTCCCGCTCAGTCAATCGAAGGAATCGAAACGCCAACGGCGTTCGAACTTAGCCATGCAACGGCCTGCTCGAAGTCCAACTCAGTCGAGGCGACTCCTCGCTCAGGTGGATGGCTTCGGTGAACTTGCCTCAGCTTGGCCTTCGCACTAATAAAAAGAATATTTTCAAATAAACAAGTAGGCTTGATAATAAAAAAAGATGAATCAACATAGCTAAGGGAATAATCCCAACTTGGGTCAAACCGAGTTAGAACATGGAAAAATATCCTACGGTCGGCTTAGAAGTGTTGCACGATAACTTTCAAAATGATACTTGGTCCTTCGTTCTGTGGACTGGGAGAAGGAAAGTTGGTCTTCACCACAAAGCTATGAATTAGCCTAAGTCATAGGCATCGTCCATACAAATGCTTGATAAAGCATGTACGGTTCCAGCATCTAAGGCATGGCATAGCCTTTGCTCACCCCACGGGTTAAGTTACATTGCACGGCTTGTGGCATAAGTCTAGGCACCCAAAGAACTTAGTTGTTTAAAATTGAAATGCGTGCACGGCACGTTCCCATGATACAAGGCTTGCCACAGCCTTTGCTCGTCAAGTTGTTGCACGATTGAGTTAGGCAACAAGTTACGTCGGGCTAACTAAGTCATTCTAGCACTATCCTATGATTTTTACGGTTGTCATAGCCACATATTCCTATGATCTTAAGGCTCATCTTATAGAGTATGACTTGAGCGGTAGCATCGTATAGAATGCAAGTTGGTTTAGGCACGAGCCACGGTTGGTTCAGTAAAAAGTTAGCCACGGTCTATGGCACCTAAAGAACACATTTTGTTCAAGTTAAGCGAGAAGGCTATGCAATAGCCCTTCCCTGGATTTCAAAGAATGGAAAGTTCGAGCGATGGTTTGTCGCAGAGGCGGTCCCTCGTTTAGAAGCCTTATGGTTCTAATGCATGTTTTGCATGATATGGTTTTGAGCATGTTTTACTTAAGAGTATGGTTTGAGTCATTCCACAGATTAGGCCATGCATTTACATGAGTCTGGATGAAGTCTCATAGGTGCATGGTTATGGACAAATTTTCGACAAGGACGATGTTTCTTCAGATCGACAACCTAGGCCCAGGAGACCGATCCGGCCATGGAGGAAACAGGGTATAGCTAATGCTGGATAGGCAACCAGAAATTCGATGGGCTGTCATTGGGGCTAGCTGCCTGTATTGACCGACCCATTCTATTCCTAGCTATGTCCACGATGGCTAGTCAATGCCAGTGATCTTTTATATTGGTATGTTGGCATACTGAGCGGCTATCCGCATACACAATATCGATCGAATCAAAGGAAGTGTAAACACATTACAACTGAGTCAAGAAAAGGTATGCACAGTTGTAACACCAGTATGAAGCCTAAGATTTGGCTATAGCAAAGACACATGCTTCAGCATGAGATGTGGCGTCGAGTCTTCATTTGTTGGTATTGAGTTGCATAAGTCAGATTTGATTCGTTAAGAGTAATGTCAAGAAGGGCCGTAAGGCGAGTTTGATTAAGTAATATTGAGTTATGAGGCACGAAACCGATATGTTGAGGCACAGCCACACTGTCACGGCACAAGTACAGGCAAGACTAAGTGGGGAAGCACTGCCTCAAGTACATTGAAGCACGAATAGATATTATGGCATGACCAAGTTGCTGCGATCCAAATATGGGCTGAAAGGCAAGCACGAGTCGATAAGTTTATGTCATTGACACGAGATTGGTTTAAAGGCAAGGTATAAGTAAGTTGTTGGTACAAGACACGATGATGGTCTGAAGACACTAAATAGGCCAAGAGTTTGTCTTAAAATCGATCCTAAGGCAAGAATAGAAAGACAACCATAAAGGGATTATGTTGCACAAAGTAAATGAACGTGTTGGTTTTGTATGGGTGGGCGAGGAGCTCATCCTACCAGTATAGTTGAGTATTGACACCCATACAGTTTTTATGTGCAGGCACAGGTAGAAGCTCGTTGGCACGGAGCTCGCATGGATGCATCGAGACATGGAGTTCCTTGGTGTTTCGAGGCCCACAGCCACATGGAGTATGGACTTATACGGGATATAACGTATGGACATCGTCTATCTGTAGCATCCATTGGCTCGTCAAGCTTTGTATTAAGAAATAAGAGAGAGCGAAGTGACTTGTATTGTGAGAAGAGTGAGCTTGAGTGATCGTAATTTTGGCCTCGTGTAACGCCCTAGTCCCAAAATAGAAGGACAAGAACGTAATCATGCTAGCTGTATACATACGAAGTATATAAACCATCGTATGTATACATAATCTGTAAAGTACAGTAACCAAGGCACTAAATCTCATCCACAAAGATAAATAATGATATAAAAGCAACTTTGAATTTGTCATGTATACAATCGTTGGGTGGAGACAAATCTACTACCAACTAATTTAAATAAGAAAGAATTATACAAAGAAAAATGATTTGGTGTGCGAAGGAGATGACGATCCAAAAACAACATCTCGAAGAATAGAGCGCAAGTCATGGCCTTAGCTAGAACACCTGCAGAAATCACAAGACACACCTGGAGAGATAACCAGGTCCTCAGAGAGACGTAAGAAGATACATAAAGAACATGCCACATAAATACTGAATATAAAATATGCCACAATCAAAAAAAGCGGCAAGACATAAATAAGGTAACCTAACCGTACTAAAGTGATCATGCAGCTGAGAAACAATCCTTCGACGCATGAGCCCTGACTGTAAATGGGATCGGCATAGTCCCCATATAGGGCACCAGGGGCCTACGTCCGTAACGTCCGAAGATCGTCAGAGGGCATCATGTGTAAGGGGCTACGTCCATAACGCTCTGGAAAACGTCAGAGGACACCTGGAGTTTGCGTCTCCGGAGGAGCGCACAGGTAATAAGAAAAGTGCAAAGAAGCCCATACGTTAGGTAATGTCCTCCACACCCAATGCACCTATCATGTCGCATCCACGACCATGTAACACTACTAACCGTCAAGTCTTCTAACATACAACATGTCACGACCCACACCCACTGTGAGGGTACGAATACGTAACGACGCCCAGCTTACGCCGCAGTGTCGGCGGTAGAGCGCTGTCCTAGGTTACTATCTAACTAGCAACTCACGTAATTATAATGTACTCATCATGATCAACTCCAAACGGAGGACAAGTATAAGATATTGAACTCAATCACAGTCTAAGCACGATAAGATAAACACAGAGGAATTAAACTATGAATATAAGAACAACTACTAAAATAATAACAACTCTCTCAACAAATCTCAAATACTACACAAGTCTCAAAACTTCTATAACAAGTTCAACATAGAAACAGATACTAGTCTACTAAACTAAATCCCGATCACTCCTGAGTGTCGAGGCCAAAGGTAGTCATCCCGTCTTCGGGTCCATAATATGTAGGGCATGTGTCCTCACGGCAATCATCTGTAAAATTTTAACAGGTCCAGTCAGGACAGGAACGAGTACAACTCATCAAGAAATCCCAATTAAATGACAGAGAACTATAAAGCAGTTATAAACAGTTTTATTGATGAATATGGCAGTTTGTATACAGGTGATGGTATAGAGGAACAGTTAAGATACAAGAAAAGTAAGGTAAGTAAAAACAAGAGAAGAAACATAGCAATAAGGACTGTAAATAGAAACTAGCTGAGCTAGAGCAACATGATATAAGTCCAGTATGTAAATATAAACAAGTACAAAACCCAAGTAAATCCAGACAACATGAATCTGATACCAGGTGGTTCTAGTACAAGATGAGTCCGGTATAAGGTGAGTCCAGTTGGTGATCAAAGGTTCCAGGGTGAGTCCAGCCTATACTCTAACAGTGTGTTTTAAAATATCAGGATCGACATGTGAACGGCTGTAGGTAATACGGCACATCACACACCTGGCCGGGTGTGAGATGGCTATCATTCCAGTATAATTCTAAGGGGGTGGTTCCAGTATTTGGGTATGTTCACATGACTATTCCAATACTTCCCCGTCCAGCAAGTACAAGTGAATCCAGAAAACGATACGAGAAATCGGGATGAGTCCAGCCAAACATAATGATACCAGCAAAAGATTCCAGAGTGATTCCAGTAGGTGGTTCCAGTAGTGATTCCAGAAGGTGATGCCAGTAGTGGTTCCAGAAAATAGAGGCCAGACAGATGGTATGTGTGTCGCATACATGAATCCAGAAATATCCATACGTGTTGTAAGAATCACATAAAACTATCTAGAACTGAAGTACAGTAATTGACAAGTAAATGAAAGAACTATCAGAGAATGTACTCGCCTGTATCTGGTGAATCTGGAGAATATATACTGTCCGAGGAGTGGTGTCTGTCTCCTATAGAACAGTACAAGTCACAACGAGTCCAGAATAGTAATAAGATGTACTACGATGCATACTACATGAATCTAGGTCAATCTAGACCAAAGTCAACTCTTGGTCAACTCTGGTCAACTCTGGTCTACCCTAGAAGTCAAACTAGGTCAACCAAGTCAAACCTAAGTCAAACTAGTCTAATCTAGGTCTAACAAGACTATTCTAAGTCTATCTAGACTAAACAAGTCTAATCTAGACTCCATACTGACAAACAAGCACAACCATAGGCCATAGGCTAAGAGACTAGGCCATGGGCCAAGGCAACACCATATACAATATCTATATTGATATATATATGGGCTCCTAAATACATATTAGATATATACATTATATGACAATATATATATATATATATATATATATAATAAAATATATATATATATATATATATATATATATATATATATATATATATATATATATATATATATATATATATATATATTTATATATATATATATATTTATATATATATATATATATATATATATATATATATATATATAAAGAAAAAATATATATATATATATATATATATATATATATATATATATATATATATATATATATATATATATATATATATATATACATATATTGATACACACACATGATGTGTTATTTAATATAACTAGAATATATATAAACCTATAGGCTATATGTATACCATACAACATTATAGGTTAATACATACATATATGCATAGGCATAGAGAGGGACACATAAACATACTAGTGTATGTGTGTGTGTCATAAACATGAGTGTCAAGAAATGAAGGGGTGTGTGTAAGAAAAGGGTAATAGATTAGAGGGTGAACAATGTATCAAGAGAGGGTGGTTTCATAAAAATGTGTGGTGAGTGACTTGTGTGTGATGAGTGTAATGACATAGGCATGTGAGTGATAGTTAAGTGAGGGAAAAATAGTGAAGTGAGTGAAATAGGGCAATGTAGATAGGTTTCAGGAACAATCTTCTGTGTTAAAGTGTGTGAGCTCATATTGCATGTGTGTATAAGTCTAGAGAGGGAGGGTGACATGAAAACAGTGAGGACAACATCAATTTCAGATTATACATGTTAAACAACAGTTCAAAACTGACCTCATAATCTCAGATTTAACTATTAAACAAACAGTTCAAATAATTACCAATGTTCAGTTCATTCTTGCATTCTCAGTTAAAAAAAACATGTCTAAACAGTCCTCCAACCAGTTAACAATTACTGTTTAAAAACCCAACTTCATTTCAGTTTTGAAATCTCAGTTTGAAATTAAAAGAAACAACATCAGTTAACAAACTCATGAAACACATAAAAATCAAGTAAACAGTCCCTAAACTCAGTGGAAAACTGAACCAAAACAGTCCTATAATGTAATCTTAGATTTTTGGTCCAAAACACATCCAAACATACCCAATATCAACACACTATTAGATATCATGTAGGAGAACATATTAGGCTATACTCTCAGGAAAACTGAGATTAAATCTCAGGAGTTGGCAAAGGAATAAAGGCAATGCAAAATCAGATTTAATGACAGTTTGCTATATCAATTTAACATTCAAGATCAAAACGAAACCTCATTCCTAACATCAATCAAACCCAAGTATTTAGACATAACTAACAGTGAACTAACCATAAAGTAGGGAATTTAACCATGGCAATAAAACTTCCAAAATCAGTTTTTACAAAATGGAAAATTTCAGGATTGAAACAGGTAGGGTGTATCAGTCAACATTTCGTATCATTCCAACTACGAAAATCCATTATCAAGTGCAAAAACCAAAACTAATATGTAACACCCATCTAGCAAGTCCTATTACACATGTGTGAATCAATGTGGCAACTTAGAACATCATTAAAAATCAATTTAAAGTAAAATCACAGTTCAGGATTTCGAAAATCACCCATGGTATCAGTGGAAACAGGAAATTCGAAACTGAACACCAAAATCGTGCTAAAATGACCAATAAATGGTTGGTAAACCATTCACCACTTTCACCCATGTCCCATGAGTCATTTGTGTCCCACCAAGTAGACACGAGCGTGTCCAACACACACAGACACGCACATGTGCACAAGACAGTGCGCTGCGTCGTGCACGTACGCACGCGTGTCATGCGCGTGACACAGGGCACGACACGACTCGTGCTCGTGCCCACGTGTTCGCCACCTATAGGGCTACACGTGTATGCCCCTGCACCATGTCCTAGGTGCGTGTCATGTCGGTTTTAGAGCCATGTCAGTGGCTAGAAACCACGCGTGCACAGCGCACGCGCGCGGCCAGTACGGCCAGTACGAGGAGGATTTCTCCTCGCACACTGAACCATAGGGCCCCATCTTTTGGGAGGATGATGTCACTCTATGCCCCATCATCCTCGCCAAAAATGGCGTGTCCACATGTCCTACACAGGGAGTTATTGTGCCCGAGTAGCAGGACACAGTGTACGTGTGTGCACAGCGTGTCCAACACGAAAAACAGACACAAAACGACACAGAAATACCAAACACCCTTCACAAAATTTAATGTATATACTAAGATCTACCAATCCATGTAATTACATTTTCAAAAATCGAAAATAAATTCCTAAGGGGCATTCTATCGAACACCTAGCCTATCAAATGGATACGTGTCCGATACGGACACGAAACTGACACGAATTGTGCCCATATTCCAGGGACAGCTAGGGGACTCCTAGATCTAGCCCTAAATGCAAAGAAAACAGCAATTTAAATCAATTTGAGGAGTTTTACCTATAGGTGCAAATTGCATGAAAAAGCTCCAAATGGGGGGTATTTCTCTTGATGGCCAAATGTCCGAAATGAGCCCAAAGCTGAGATTAAACTCCAGAATTAGAAAATATACAAAAATTAGAACCTAATGCAAGAGACTAGGAGGAAAAAGGAGATCAAATGAATAAATGGAAATTTTTGGAAGGGGGAAGAATACCTCTCTTTTCTCCAAGTGTTGGAATGATAAAAAGAGGCAACCCTAATGAATAAGTGTTTAAATAGGATATGAATCCCTATGTGGCTGGTCATTTAGGGTTTGGTTAGGGTTAGGGCTTCTAGTTATGGGCCATGGGCCAAGTCATAAGTCATTGAGTCATGAAATCATAAGTTATTTTATTAGACCATAAATCATGAAATGATTTCACTCAAACTAATCCTCCTATTCCAAAATTAGTCTCTAATGACTAAACGTAGGTTAACCTAAGTTAGTCTAGGGTTACAATAGCTAGGGTTAGGTTCTAGACTAGTCTATAAGTTTCTATAAGTCAAAGCCCAAACTAGGAATCACCAATTCAATAAATCATTAAATAATTCTAATAAGTCAAAATGACCAAATTATCCCTAGGCTAAAAATGATAATTAAATATCCTAATAACATGGTCAGGCTCTAGGTCATGCAGTTTCTAGGGTTTCACTGACAGCACATCAAAATCACAAGTCATGACTCAAAGTAGTTTTTAAATAGTTTAAAAATTATTAAAAATTACCAAAAATCATAAAATGATTTAAATATCAATAATAATTATTATAATTATAAAATTTCAAAAATACCCTCATCTGGAAAATTGGGTGTTACACAACTATTGACGGCTAGGCCTAACGCACGTCCTATACGTATCAGTGATCAGCCAACACGCAAGTCCGGATGCTATATGCTACTCACAACTCACACATCTCGTGGCACATCTGTGTCAAAGTTTATGTAATGTACTAAACTAGTGGTAGTCCCTTAACTCTAGGTCCATATGCAATCAAAGAATAAATAACAAGGTACAACTAATATCACTGAGTGTAATAATGGTACTGCTAAAAATAAAGGAAATAAATACACAGTGATATACAATAAATAAAATGCAGACTAATTTATAAACAGTAAATTATGGCAAAGTATCTTGCCTGGTGTGTCGCCTGGTGTGGTACAAAAATTCGACAAGTCCAGTCTTGTCCAATAGCCATGGTCATTGCGTACGGGTCCAAATTTACGAGTACATAGGAGTGGAGATTAGTCATGATTAACTAAGATGATTTGAAAAGAATTTGTGGAAATAAATATATGTACTAATCTTTGAAAACTACTTTCATAATAAAGTTACGTAATTAAAAATACCTTCTATTTACAATTTTGGAAAATACCTTTTTATTAGCCAAATACATGTCCATATAAATACTTGAAGAACTGAAACTAATTTTAGGCTACAATCATTCTAAGTTCGTAAAGATTTTAGTAGAAATCTATATTTTATTAATTAGATAAATATTGAAAAATGCCATAAAATATTTTAAAATCAAGAAGATACACTTTAAGGGTCAAGATATTTAAAATCTAGAGATATTTATAATATATTTAAAACTACATTTTACGAATCACGATATTCTTTAGAAAAATAATAAAAATAATTTAGGTAAAACCTATTCACCATATCCTATGAATATATAACAATATATTTTTAGGTTTAAAACTAAATTTGCAAAAAAAATTCAACAGTGTTAAGCTTAATTATAATAATGGTAATCCTAAATAATAATAATAATACTAATAACAATAATCATAATAATAACAGTAATATATAATAATAATAATACTAATAACAATAATCATAATAATAACAGTAATATATAATAATAATAATAATAATATTATTATTATTATTATTATTATTTTTAAAATGATGATGATAATAATAATAATAATAATAAAAACAACATAGGTGCTGTTCCTCTTGTCTTGTTAGAAAGTAAAGTAATAAGGGGTGGAGAGAGAGAGAGAGTAGTTGAGAGAGAAAGAGGGAAAGAGCGAGAGTGTGGGCTCACCAGCGGGGAGGAGGCGCCGCTCGGGAGGAGACGAAGCGGCGGGCGGCACTGGGGTTCTTGAGCGACGGGTAGTCGGGTGCGACTCCCGTAGAGATCCAACGGCGGACGGCTCGGCTGTCGGAGGGGATCAGCGGAGACGACGCTCGACTGGGATCACGTCAGGCGGTGGAGAGTTGGGGCCGGCGACAGATGGCGCGCATGAGGCTTGGGACGAGGCCGCGGTTGTGCATGTCACCGAGGAAGGAGAGGGCTAGTCGGCGGGAATGCGGCGGAGTCGGGTGTAACCACCACTTTTCTAAAATGAGGGTAATTTTGAACTTTTTTAAAAATCTATCGTTTAATATTAAATAATAATTTATGGTGAATTTTCTTTTAAAAAATATTTAAATTGATGTATTGTGATTTTGCTCATTTTTCCATATTTAATATTTTGGAAATTTTTATATTTTAATATTGATTTTACGGGATTTGTTAAATCGGGTTCGATTTTTATCTCGTTCCGACTTGTGTTAGTGACCCGGGTATCTTAGACTCTAGTCGGGACCCCAAGATTAGTTAGGCATGGCCCGCAAACCCTACTAATTAAGTTAGTGTCATTAGACTAATTCTACTTGCTTAGAATGGTTAAATTAGAGACTTAAACTTGACCTTTTTGACCACAAACTTTGTCATGACTTAAGTTGACCCAAAGGAGACTTGTAGGGGCATCTTGGACATTTCATATAGGCCCATTAGGACATGTATGACCAGCCACCTATAGGGGGAGAGGTGTTCCTCTCTTTCATTTCACACTTGCCTCTCTTTTTTCCCAAATTTGTTCTTCCTTAAACTTGAGAGCTTTCCTCTTGATTTTGATCTCCAAATCCCTCCATTCTTCTTCCAATCTTCCATCATTTCTTCTCATTCAACCAAGGAGGAGGTGCTAGCAAGGATTGGGAGCAAGGAACAAGGAAGGGTGTCTATTTTGGAGGAGCTTTCGTATTGAAACCATGTCCTTTGAGTGTATCATTGGGATCCCACTTCCAATAGGTATAACCATTTCTCTATTTCAATTATTCTTGCATTTTAGTTAGATTCGAATCCATAGGATCCACCCCTATGCATGTATAACCATTAGATTTTAATTTGAGGCTCTTTGGAGTCCTCTTTAGGAAGTTTGAATAGGTTTGGTGTCCTACTAGTGGAGTTTTCAATATAGGACACCCCATGTATTTATGTTTATGCAAATAGGCTATTTTGTGTTTTAGTTTCATTTTTAAGATGGTTAGAGAGTGGATTGATCTTAGTTAAGATGGTTAGAATAAGTTCTATTTAGATAGCTATGTTGGCCTACATGTGTTTCTTTTGTCCAAAACAACCCAAATTCGTCATAATTTTTATCCACGTTTTTTTGTAGCCAGAGCAACTTAGAAATACCATAACTTTTAGTTCAAGACTTCGATTAATCTTCCGTTTTTTTAAAAGAAGCGTATCGGAGTTAGCTTTCCAAATATATATTTTAATAAGCCAAATTCATTCTAAAACTTTCTGTAGAATTATTTGAGTGTCAGCTATACGAAAGACAAACGTGTTTCGGTGTTTTCGCGATTCCGGGAGCTTCCGGACAAGAAAATGCGATCCGTTTGAAGTTTTGGAAAGCTAACACGAAGACCTAAAACATACTTTAATCCTAGAATTTAGTAAAGACCCAATTGGTACAGTATTGATTTTAAGTAGAAGAGTGACTATACGACATAGACATTTTGTGCATCCTATGAGCCTATGTAGTATGGATATCATGTGAATGTAGGTATCATAGGTTGTCAAAAATATATATGATATAGTACATATCTGTATATATATATTTTTGTTATATAATTTATGTTAGTATAGTGTGTGTGTTTGAATGAGATAAGGATGTGTGTGGTTAGTGGAGAGAAGTGAGATTGATAGAGGATATGTGCTAGTGTGTGTTTGATGTTGTATAGATGGTAGTGTAGTATATGTGTTGTGAAGGTGAGAGAGTTGAGAGGATCATGCCATCCTAATTGACTTGAGGCTAGTGTGGTTCGTTGAGTAATTCGTATTTTGGTTGAGTGGTAGTGTGTTTGTATATAGATGTGTGTAGGTGTGTTAGAAGAGAGGGGGGTAGATTTGGTATATGTGTTTGTGTGTGTGTTAGTATTGGAGTGGAGAGGAATTTAAATGTTGTATGTATGGATATGTTAGTATGTTAGTGGTTATGTTAGAATCTATGTAGAGATTAGAGATATCTTAGAAGTTAGATAGTGATATCTTGTATAAGTTAGATAATTAGTTGTGTTAGTCTATGTTATTGTTAGTTAGAGATCACATATGTTAGTTGGTTAGAGTTAGAGATGGATATATATACATATATGTTATCGTTAGATAATAGTTAGTAAATGTTAGTTGTGTTAGGTTTCTAAGTTAGAATAGATGGTTAGAAGTTATATGTTAGAGTTGGTTTGTATCTTGTATTTGAGGTATAAGTTAGGATATAGAGTGATATCTTGAGATACCATAGTGGTATCTTAGGATATTTTGGGTATTTGCCTAGTACCTTAAGGTAATGTATTTACCTACAAGGTAAAGTGGACTTACCTACAAGGTAGAGGGGGTTTACTTTATACGAAGGTATTAGCTACTAAGGTATTGTCTATCTATTATTTAGGTTGAATGGTTAGAGGCTAGATATTTAAGGTATTAGTATTAGAGGTTAAGATTTTAGTTTCCAACCAAGATAATGGTTTATCTTACCTTAAGGTAATGGGTTTACCTTATTACAAGGTAAGGTATTGGGTTTACCTAGATAACTAAGGTTAGATATCTAAGTTATTGGTTAGCTAGTAGCTTATGATAGATATTAGATATCTAAGATTGGTACCTTGGTAGTTAAGATATTTATACCTGGACTAAGGTATTGGGTTTTCAACTAAGGTATTGATATTAGGATATCAATAGGACTAAGGTATATGGTATATTGCGGTAAGATATATGTTGGTATCTTACTAGTATCTAGTATCTACGTAAGTTGTCTTAGGATATAGATGAGTGGGTATCCAAAGATACAAATCAGTATCTTAGAGGGTAAAAGTAGGATTTTGGGATAAAGTCCTAGAATGGGTTTTGATTGTTAAGATGGGGGTTAGATAGATGATGTTTGTGAGGGAGAGTGAATGTGGTTTAGAAGAATAGATTATGTTTGATGTGGTATCTTGATATCTCAAGATTACCTTAAGGTAATGTGTAGGAAATTAACATATTAGAAAAGATAGTTTTGATATCCAAGATAGTAGGAATTTATGGTTGGTAATAGTTAGATAGGTTAGTGTCTAGCTACCCTAAGAAGCCCAGGTTAGTATTCCAAGTTATAGATGGGTTATCGTTGTATTGGGACAAGGTAATAGAAATTACCTTGGTAAGGTAAGTTAAGGTAATTGGATAATTGTAAGTTTTGAGTTAGATAGTTTAAGATATGGCTAGAAATGGGTTCTCTTAGTTGGTAATGGTTAGGATTAGTGCCCTTAGACTAGTTTTGACCTCTGTTGACCATTTTGACCAAAAGTCAACGAAAGTCAACCGAAAGTCAAACTTAGCCTAATAATGACTAGAATTGAACCAAAACCAAACTAGAGTTGACCGGTTGACTAAAAGTCAACTGTTAGTCAACAATTGACTAGTTTGACCTAAGGTTGACCCAGGGTTGACTCAGTATTGACCAGAGTTGACCAAAGTTGACTTTTTGACCAAAAGTCAACTATAAGCCAACCCTTGACCCAGATTGACCTAGTTTGACTTGGATTGACTTCCTGTGATCTTGTTTGACCTTGGTTGACCTAGTATGACCTAGTTTAGCTTGGTGTGACTTAATTTGACCTAGTTTTGACTTAAACTTGCATATCATGACTAGATTAGCTTTTCTTTCATTATTAAATCCTGTTTGGACTCATGGCATCTCATCTATAGGTCTGTGATTACTCTGAGCATCTGTTCACCTTATCAGCTCAGGACCACAGGCGAGTACATTCACTGATAGTTTTTATTGTCTTGATATCTGCTATATCCGATTCAGTTGTAGTGTCTTACTTGATTTTCAGACACGATATTTCACGGACTAGTATATATCGGATCCTGTCATGAGATGTTGTTCCCAGATTACTTGGTATATTGGTACAAGACTCGACTTGTTACTTGTACTTGTATAGACATGGTCTTGGGAGTGGGCTGATCACCTGCTTTCGAATCTCGTGTCATGACGTGTTATGTCTGGATCCTTTATACTATTCGGGAATGGAGAGTTATTAGTGGTTGTGTGATCAAAATCTTCACTTGTTCTTCACACTTGTTACTTGTCTATAGCAACTTGTTCATCACTTTCCATGGTGATCGGCCTTATTCTTCACACTTGTTACTTCACACTTGTTACTTGTTCGTAGCCGGTCAGATGGAAAACCTGAACATGTTTTTCTCAAGCCGATCATATAACGCACTAATAATTCAAGGCACCTTTTATATTTATTATCGTAGGAGGCTAAGTTCTGTTCGGGAGAAGGGTTACAACCCCGGTCCTTGTTTGGTTTAAGGGTTGTAACTCGGCTTCCGGATAGTTCTCAAGTCATCCTATATATATATATATATACATATTGTCGTCCTATTCAGTTCTCACATCTTGATATATATTTTTTGTTGATTTGTCTTGTATTTTATTACACTCTCTTATAGAATTTGTCAATTCATATGGAACTGCTATTAGTGTTTGTACTTGCTCATTTTCTTGACATAATACCGTTGATATTTTACAGATGATTCTGAGGAAGATTGCCCGACCTATTATAGGGACGGGTTAGATGGAGTAGACCTGGACCGTGGCTTGATAGTAGAGCTACTAGACTTTGCACACCCAGAGTAGTGTAGCTTAGTTAGGTTGCTTGGACTGCGATCCAGCTAGTACTTTCAGATTGTAGTATTTATATTATATTTTGTGACTCTGTGATGTTGTGTTTAGCTTTGGGCTTGTGTGGATCTTGAACCTATTTTCTGCTTTCATCTATCATATTTCCTTCTCATGCTATCTACCTTAGTTTTACTTTGTGATTGAGACTGTATTGCTATGTCACCTCCATTCGGAGTGTATATACTGTACAGGAACCTTTATCTGTTTAGTTGTAGTATTTATAGATGACCTATACAGCATTCTACCGCCGATTCTATGGCGTAGGCTGAACGTAACCACGTACTCGTGCCCCTCTTCAGGGTGCGGGTCGTGACACGTTTTTGTGGTGGCCCATGCAGGTCAGAAGTCGCAATTAGTGTGATGTCGTAGTGGTGCTCGACTTAGAGTGCTGCTATGAGCCTGCTATAGTTTTAGAAGATATAGGCTACAGGCTAAGATTACT
This sequence comes from Iris pallida, assembly GCA_029216955.1. Taxonomy (NCBI): domain Eukaryota; kingdom Viridiplantae; phylum Streptophyta; class Magnoliopsida; order Asparagales; family Iridaceae; genus Iris; species Iris pallida. The sequence continues at coordinate 6,948,921 of JANAVB010016598.1, read as the reverse complement.
CAATCACAGTTAGGACTACTTGAGAAGATTCCTGGGATGACCCTTGAGAATCTCATTATAAACTATCTCGAAATTCGATTCCGACAGTTTCTGTCTAGTTCTTTGTTCATCGTTGAATTTTATTCTTGGTATTCATTATTGACTTGATTTTCTACCAAGATAACATTATGGGCTAGGTTGCCTCAGTCATGAAATATAGAGTCTTCTACAGCCGTATTAGCTGGTTTGGCGATGAGATAGAGTCTGATTTTGGATGTATTTCTCGGGTGTGGGAATTTAAAGTTTTCGCAGCCAAGCTAGCGGCAATACAAAAATTTTAAATACCATGATTCTAGAGGTATGTACATTAGTTGCTGACTTTATGGATTATCGCAGCCATACTTACTGGTACGACGAGGATTCTGGTAACATGGTTCTGGATAGACGGATATGATTATCAGATTGCAGAATAGATACCATATAGATGGTGCCCTAGTATAATGGAGTAGAATATCAGTATAGATATTACTTGAGTATCATGGATTAGATAGAGGGAGCTAGGCCACCTGTAGCGCAGCACCATGTCCCGTACCATCAGAGAGATATACCCAGAGGGGCAGGGCTTTTGCGCTGACAGTCGAGTAGACCGACGCTACAGGTGACGGGTTAGCAGGTCTTTTTTTCCTGTTCTTCTTTCCATCTTGTTGTGTTATAACGTTAGCAACTGTCAAGATGTTTTGTGCTGTGATAGATAGTATAGTGACCCTGATCAAGACCATGATATCACGACCAGTAGGACCGCAATTTGTATGTTATTAGATATATTTATCTTGACCTTGATTGTAGGGGGTTTAACCTAGAAGGAGTATGGCCATCTTAATTTCGAGGACAAAATTTTTTTAAGGAGTGTAGATTTGTAACCACCACTTTTCTAAAATAAGGATAATTTTAAACTTTTTTAAAAATATATCGTTTAATATTAAATAATAATTTATGGTAAATTTTAGATTATTTTAAAAATATTTAAATTGATGTATTGTGATTTTGCTCATTTTTTATATTTTAATATTTTGAGAATTTTTATATTTTAATATTGATTTTATGGGATTTGTTAAATCGGGTTCGATTTTTATCTCGTTCCGACTTGTGTTAGTGACCCGGATATCTTAGACTCTAGTCGGGACCCCAAGATTAGTAAGGTATGGCCCGCAAATCCTACTAATTAAGTTAGTATCATTAGACTAATTTTACTTGCTTAGAATGGTTAAATTAGAGACTTAAACTTGACCTTTTTGGCCACAAATTTTGTCATGACTTAAGTTGACCCAAAGGAGACTTGTAGGGGCATCTTGGACATTTCACATAGGTCCATTAGGGCATGTATGACCAGCCACCTATAGGGGGAGAGGTGTCCCTCTCTTTTATTTCACACTTGCCTCTTTTTTTTCCAAATTTGTTCTTCCTTAAACTTGAGAGCTTCCCTCTTGATTTTGATCTCCAAATCCCTCCATTCTTCTTCCAATCTTCCATCATTTCTTTTCATTCAACCAAGGAGGAGGTGCTAGCAAGAATTGGGAGCAAGAAACAAGGAAGGGTGTCCATTTTGGAGGAGCTTTCGTATCGGAACCGTGTCCTTTGAGTGTATCATTGGGATCCCACTTCCAATAGGTATAACCATTTCTCTATTTCAATTTTTCTTGCATTTTAGTTAGATTCGAATCCATAGGATCCACCCCCATGCATGTATAACCATTAGATTTTAATTTGAGGCTCTTTGGAGTCCTCTTTAGGAAGTTTGAATAGGTTTGGTGTCCTACTTGTGGAGTTTCCAATATAGGACACCCCATGTGTTTGTGTTTATAGAAATATGCTATTTTGTGTTTTAATTTCATTTTAAAGATGGTTAGAGAGTGGATTGATCTTAGTTAGGATGGTTAGAATAAGTTCTATTTAGATAGCTATGTTGGTATCCAAGTATCTTGGCCTACATTTGTTTCTTTTGTCCAAAATAACCCAAATTCGTTATAATTTTTATCTATATTTTTTGTAGCCAGAGCAACTTAGAAATGCCATAAATTTTAGTTCAAGACTTCGATTAATCTTCCATTTTTTTAAAAGAAGCGTATCGGAGTTAGCTTTCCAAATATATATTTTAATAATCCAAATTCGTTCTAGAACTTTCTGTAGAATTATTTGAGTGTCAGTTGTACGAAAGACGAACGCGTTTCGATGTTTTCGCGATTCCGGGAGCTTCCGGACACGAAAATGTGATCCGTTTGAAGTTTCGGAAAGCTAACATGAAGACCTACAACATACTTTAATCCTAGAATTTAGTGAAGGCCTAATTGGTACAGTATTGGTTTTAAGTAGAAGAGTGACTATACGATGTAGACATTTTGTGTATCCTATGAGCCTATGTAGTATGGATATCATGTGAATGCAGGTATCATAGGTTGTCAAAAATATGTATGATATAGTACATATATGTATATATATATTGTTGTTATGTAATTTATGTTAGTATAGTGTGTGTGTTTGAATGAGATAAGGATGTGTGTGGTTAGTGGAGAGAAGTGAGATTGATAGAGGATATATGCTAGTGTGTGTTTGATGTTGTATAGATGGTAGTGTAGTATGTGTGTTGTGAAGGTGAGAGAGTTGGAAGGATCATGCCATCCTAATTGACTTGAGACTAGTGTGGTTTGTTGAGTAATTCGTGTTTTGGTTGAGTGGTAGTGTGTTTGTATATAGATGTGTGTAGGTGTGTTAGAAGAGAGGGGGGTGGATTTGGTATATGTGTTTGTGTGTGTGTTAGTATTGGAGTGGAGAGAAATTTAAATGTTGTATGTATGGATATGTTAGTAAGTTAGTGGTTATGTTAGAATCTATGTCGAGGTTAGAGATATCTTAGAAGTTAGATAGTGATATCTTGTATAAGTTAGATAATTAGTTGTGTTAGTCTATGTTATTGTTAGTTAGAGATGACATATGTTAGTTGGTTAGAGTTAGAGTTGGATATATACATATATGTTATGGTTAGATAATAGTTAGTGGATGTTAGTTGTGTTAGGTTTCTAAGTTAGAATAGATGGTTAGAAGTAATATGTTAGAGTTGGTTTGTATCTTGTATTAGAGGTATAAGTTAGGATATAGAGTGATATCTTGAGATACCATAGTGGTATCTTAGGATATTTTGGGTATTTGTCTAGTACCTTTAGGTAATGTATTTACCTACAAGGTAAAGAGGACTTACCTACAAGGTAGAGGAGGTTTACTTTATACTAAGGTATTAGCTACTAAGGTATTGTCTATCTAATATTTAGGTTGAATGGTTAGAGGCTAGATATTTAAGGTATTAGTATTAGAGGTTAAGGTTTTAGTTTCCAACCAAGATAATGGATTATCTTACCTTAAGGTAATGGGTTTACCTTATTATAAGGTAACGTATTGGATTTACCTCGATAACTAAGGTTAGATATCTAAGTTATTAGTTAGCTAGAAGCTTATGATAGATATTAGATATCTAAGATTGGTATCTTGGTAGTTAAGATATTTATACCTAGACTAAGGTATTGGGTTTTCAACTAAGGTATTGATATTAGGATATCAATAGGGCTAAGGTATATGGTATCTTGGGATAAGATATAGGTTGGTATCTTACTAGTATCTAGTATCTACGTTAGTTGTCTTAGGATGTAGATGAGTGGGTATCCTAAGATACAAATCAGTATCTTAGAGGGTAAAGTAGGATTTTGGGGTAAAGTCTAAGAATGGGTTTTGATTGTTAAGATGGGGGGTTAGATAGATGATGTTTGTGAGGGAGAGTGAGTGTGGTTTAGAATAATGGATTATGTTTGATGTGGTATCTTGATATCTCAAGATTACCTTAAGGTAATGTATAGGAAAGTAACATATTAGAAAAGATAGTTTTGATGTCCAAGATAGTAGGAATTTATGGTTGGTAATAGTTAGATAGGTTAGTGTCTAGCTACCCTAAGAAGCCCAGGTTAGTATTCCAAGGTATAGATGGGTTACCGTTGTATTGGGGCAAGGTAATGGAAATTACCTTGGTAAGGTAAGTTAAGGTAATGGGATAATTGTAAGTTTTGAGTTAGATAGTTTAAGATATGGCTAGAAATAGGTTCTCTTGGTTGGTAATGGTTAGGATTAGTGCCCTTAGATTAGTTTTGACCTATGTTGACTATTTTGACCAGAAGTCAACGAAAGTCAAACTTAGCCTAATAATGACTAGAATTGAACCAAAACCAAACTAGAGTTGATCGATTGACTGAAAGTCAACTGTTAGTCAACAATTGACTATTTGACCTAAGGTTGACCCAGGGTTGACTCAGTGTTGACCAGAGTTGACCAGAGTTGACTTTTTGACTAAAAGTTAACTATAAGCCAACCATTGACCCAGATTGACCTAGTTTGACTTGGATTGACTTCCTGTGACCTTGTTTGACCTTAGTTGACCTAGTATGACCTAGTTTAGCTTGGTGTGACTTAGTTTGACCTAGTTTTGACTTAGACTTGCATATCATGACTAGATTAGCTTTTCTTTCATTATTAAACCCTGTTTGGACTCGTGGCATCTCATCTATAGGTCTGTGATTACTCTGAGCATCTGTTCACCTTATCAACTCAGGACCACATGCGAGTACTTTTACTGATAGTTTTTATTGTCTTAATATCTGCTATATCTGATTCAGTTGTAGTGTACTACTTGATTTCCAGACACGATATTTCACGGACTAGTATATATCGGATCCTATCATGAGATGTTGTTCCCAGATTACTTGGTATATTGGTACAAGACTCGACTTGTTACTTGTACTTGTATAGACATGGACTTGGGAGCGGGCTGATCACCTGCTTTCGAATCTCGTGTCATGACGTGTTATGTCTGGATCCTTTATACTATTCGGGGATGGGGAGTTATTAGTGGTTGTGTGATCAAAATCTCCACTTGTTCTTCACACTTGTTACTTGTCCATAGCAACTTGTTCATAACTTTCCATGGTGACCGGCCTTATTCTTCACACTTGTTACTTCACACTTGTTACTTGTTCGTAGCCGGTCAGATGGAAAGCCTGAACATATTTTTCTCAAGTCGATCACATAACGCACTAATAATTCAAGGCACCTTTTATATTTTTTATCGTAGGAGGCTAAGTTCTGTTCGGAAGAAGGGTTACAACCCTGGTCCTTGTTTGGTTTAAGGGTTGTAACTCGGCTTCCGGATAGTTCCCAAGTCATCCTATATATATACATATTGTCGTCCTATTCAGTTCTCACATCTTGATATATATTTCATGTTGATTTGTCGTGTATTTTATTATACTGTCTCTTATAGAATTTGTCAATTCATATGGAACTGCTATTAGTGTTTGTACTTGCTCATTTTCCTGACATGATACCGTTGATATTTTACAGATGATTCTGAGAAAGATTGCCCGACCTATTATGGGGACGGATTAGATGGAGTAGACCTGGACCGTGGCTTGATAGTAAAGCCACTAGACTTTGCACACCCAGAGTAGTGTAGCTTAGTTAGATTGCCTGGACTGCGATCCAGCTAGTACTTTCATATTGTAGTATTTATATTATATTCTGTGACTCTGTGATGTTGTGTTTAGCTTTGGGCTTGTGTGGATCTTGAACCTATTTTTTGCTTTCATCTATCATATTTCCTTCCCATGCTATCTACCTTAGTTTTACTTTGTGATTGAGACTGTTTTGCTATGTCACCTCCATTCGGAGGATATATACTGTACATGTACCTTTATCTGTTTAGTTGTAGTATTTATAGATGACCTATACAGTGTTCTACCGCCGATTATGTGGCGTAGGCTAGACGTAACCACATACTCGTGCCCCTCTTCAGGGTACGGGTCGTGACATCGGGGTCGGGCGCCGACGGCTTGATCGGTACGGGAGCGAGGAGGCTCGTCCGTGCGGGACTGGGACACAAGCGGACGGTGGCAGGTGCTGCGTACGGCGTTTAGCTACCGCGACGGCGACGGCGGCTCCGGTTAGGATTTCCCCCTCTTCTATTTCTAGTGGTGGCGGTGGTGATGCATCACTGTGTTGGCCGAGATTTTGGGAGTCGATGGTGGTGATAGGGTTTTGTCGAGGAGGCCGGAGAGAAGTTGCCGGGGACGATGACCGGTGGTCGGTGGTGTAGAGACGGGTGGTGGTGGTGGTGTTGTTGAAGGCAACAATAGTGAAGGTAGGGGTGATGAAGACGACGACGGCATGGTTCTGGTGGTGAGGGTGATGAAGTTGGGGACGGCCAGCCTGTGGCCAGGGATTGGCGTTGGAGACTGGCCACAGTGGGGAGGTCGGTTTTAGCGGGGATGCTGTGTGGTTGTTGCGGCGGTGGTGATGGGTAACATCAGGAGAGGTGGCGTAGAGGCTGGGTTAGGTTTAGGATTGAGTCGCCGTGTCGGGAGTGTCCGACACGGCTGGGTGGACGTCCGGGATTGTCGGACGGGACAGAATTTTTTGTATTTATAATGGAGGAACATATAGTGGATGGAAAGAGGCACGATCACGGACACGATGCACGTTTGTAGATGGTAGAAAATGTCACCCCCAATTTTTAGGAACGGGGGTATTTTTGTCATTTTGTACTTTTGAATATTTTTGAAATTTATTTTATTAATTATGATATTGTTTTGGGGTTATTTGAGTCGGGTTCGAATTTCAGCTCATTCCGACTTGTATCGGGGACCCGGGGTAGCTTAGACTATGATCGGGACCCAACTGGAACCGACCAACTTTCATGACCAAACCCAGATATTTATATTTGACTAATCCCGTTTGATTTTAGTGGGATTAGGGATTAGAATTAGATTTAGAACTTGAAATTAGGAGTTTTCAAGTTACCATTTTGACCCCAACTCAAACCACTCATTTCTTTGACTTGGAGGGCATTTTTGTAAATTGCCAAATGCCCCCAACCCTCTAAAATGTGGCCGGTCATGTATGGAGCACCCCCTCTCCTTTGCTTCACTCCAAAGCAACCTCTCTCTCTCTCCATTTCATTTCTATCTACAACTTTCTCTCTCTTGTTCTTCCCCAAATTTCTAGAGAGCAACTCTATTGATTTCATCTCCAAATCCACCATTTCATCCACCAAATATTCTTCTTTTCTCTTCTACTCCATGAAAGGAAGGAGATAGCCAAGTTTGGGAGGATTCGAAGCTCGTTCGTGTCCTTTTGAAATCTCTACGTGTCGGTGTCGAGTCGGAAAACTTTTTCATTTGAATCTCTCTCCCGGAAGGTATAATCTCTCCTCTAATCCACCCCTACATGCATATAGGAATATTTTGAACCCGTAGCAAAGACCCCCATGGTTGTATCTCCATTTGTGTCCATTTTGTGTCCATTTGGAGGTCATAGGAGTGTTCTTTGTGTTGTGCTTTGTGTCCATGTGGGAAACCCCTAATTTTGGACACACCATGTGGTTAATATTGTGTGATTGATTATTCTTATTTTAATTTCAGATTTATATGTTGTTCTTGTGTGTCCCTATATATATATATATTATTTTGTGTCCCTATGTGTATTTTCATGAGTGTGTGTGCTTGTGCGAGGGTGTGTGTGTGTTTGAGTGTGTATGTGCCTATATATATATATATATATATATATATATATATATATATATATATATATATATATATATATATATATATATATATATATATATATTTTTTTTTTTTTTTTTTTTTTTTTTTTTTTTTTTTTTTTTTTTTTTTGTGTGTATGTATTTATATATATAGATGTGTGTGTATGTGTCTACATATATATGTGTATGTATATATATATATAGATAGATAATTAGATAGTTGTATATATATATATATATATAGATATATATAGAGAGAGGGAAGGAAGTAGTGAAAGAAGTAGAAGAAGATGAAGAGAATAAGCCACAGCAGCAGCAATAGCACTAGCAGGAGCAGCGGTAGCATGAGATGAGAAGGAGAATGAGGAGGAGAATGGAAAGGAGAATAAGGTGGAGAATGAGGAGGAGAATGGGAAGGAGAATGAGGAGGAGAATGGGAAGGAGAATGAGGAGGAGAATGGGAAGGAGAATGGGAAGGAGAATGGGAAGGAAAATGAGGAGGAGAATGGGAAGGAGAATGAGGAGGAGAATGAGAATGAGAAGGAGAATGAGAAGGGGAATGAGAATGAGAAGAAGAATGAGAAGGAGAATGAGAGAAAAAGGAGAATGAGAAGGAGAATGAGAAGGAGAATAAGAAGAAGAATAGGAATAAGGAGAAGGAGAAGAATAGGAATTTGAGAATGAATCAGATATGGGTTGTAAGGGTTGGTAATGATTAGAAATAGTCGTCTAGACCTAGTATTGACCTTGGTTGACTACGGTTGACTTTTTAGACCAAAAGTCAACTATGGGTCAATACTTTACCCAATTTAGTCCCAAATTCCATTAGACTTGAACGGTTGACCAAAAGTCAACTGTTGGTCAACATTTGACCAGTTTGACCTAGGTTGACCTAGAGTTGACCTAGAGTTGACCAGTTGACCAAAAGTCAACTGTAGGCTAACTCTTGACCCCGTTTGACTTTCTTCGACTTGTTTTGACCTGCGATGACTGGTATGACCTAGAATTGACTTAGTCTGACTTAGATTGACTTGATATAACTTGATTTGACCTAGATTGACTTGACAAGACTTAGTATGACTCAGTGAGACCTAGTTTGACTTGGATTGACTTCCTGTGACCTTGTTTGACCTTGGTTGTCCTAGTGTGACCTAGTTTAGCTTGGTGTGACTTAGTTTAACCTAGTTTTGACTTAAACTTGCATATCATGATTAGATTAGCTTTTCTTTCATTATTAAACCATGTTTTGACTTGTAGTATCTCATCTTTAGGTCTGTGATTACTCTGAGCGTTTGTTCACCTTATCAGCTCAGGACCACAGGCGAGTACATTCTCTGACACTTTTCCAATTTACGATGATTGTTATAATTCATGTAATTAGTATAGATATGCTCGTTCTCGACACATTGGTCACACGGATTGGTATTCATGGATCCCGACATGAGATGTTATTCCTTGTTGTCTTGGTATGTCTTGTACAAGCCCCCTTGTAGTTCTTGTGTAGTGTATGGACGCTGATTCTCGAGGAGACTTGCCCCCTTCTCGTAGAATCCCGTGTCATAACGTGTCTTGCTTGGATCCACTCTACCAGTCGGGGACAGGGAGTACTAGTGTAGATGTGTGGTCATTATCCACCTTGTTTATTCTTGTAGACTTTGAATGCTACCAATCCTACACTCCACGTAGGATTGGCTGATCAGTAGACCTTGTGCAGACCCAAGCCGGCCACATATTGTAGCTAGTACTCACACACCTAGATATATGACTCTTGATTCTTGTACATGCCATGATCAGTTTACTTGCCTTGTTCTAGCTCTAGTTTTACAGCTTACCTTGCCATGATACTCACATGTACATTCCCTGATTTTCTTGTATATACTCTCTATTTACAGTCTTATAGCTTTTGTCATATCTTGTGAACTGTTGTTAGTAGATTATACTTGTTCCATCCTGACAGGATATGTTGACAAATTTTACAGATGATTCGGAGGCTGATTGTTCGACCTATTATGGGGACGGGTTAGATAGAGTAGACTTGGACCGTGGCTTGTTAGTAGAGCCACTAGACTTTGCTCACCCTGAGTAGTATAGTTTAGTTAGGTTTGTCTGGCCTGCGAGCCAGCTAGTACTTTTCAGACTGTAGTATTATATTATATTCTGTGATGTTATATTTAGTTTTTGACTTGTGTGGATCTCGAACTTATTTCCTGCTTCATCTATCATATTTCCTTTCCATGCTATCTACCTTAGTTTTACATTTGTGATTGAGACTGTATTGCTATGTCACCTCCATTCGGAGTGTATATACTGTACAGGTACCTTTATCTGTTTAGTTATAGTATTTCTAGATGACCTAGACAGCGTTCTACCGCCGATGCTGCGGCGTAGGCTGGACGTACCCACTTCTCGTGCCCCTAATCAGGGTACGGGTCGTAACACGTTTTTGTGGTGGCCCATGCAGGTCAGTGTCGCAATTAGTGCGATCTCGTAATGGTGCTCGACTTAGAGTGCTAATTACGAGCCTGCGACTAGGACATAGGATCTAGGATATGATAGGAGTTACTCAATCACATTTTAGGAAAATTCTGATCTTTTGATTACCATGACAACTCTTCTTACATTTGAATTCAATTGTCCTCCTTTGATAATATCTTATCTTGTGCCATATTGATCTCTTGGGTTCAATTCGTCCTTAGGATGACAGTGACTCGTTCTCAGGCTGGGTCTAGTGCAGTTCCAGAGAGGTCAGATCTGGGAGGTCTTCCACCTCCAGTGGAGGGAGCTGCAGTTCAGGGAGCTTCCACCTCAGTTCCTGCCCTTCAGGCGGGAGCAGCAGCGACGGTTTCAGGAGGTCTTCCACCTCCAGCAGCGGTACCGTCCATGGTCGTTCTTAATATTCTTCCACCGCCACCTCCGCTACCGACAGATACTCAGGGGATGATGGCCCTTCTGCAGCAGATATTGCAGACTCAGAGCGCGCAGGCAGATCTGTTACGACGAAGCATGGAGAACTCCCATCAGCTGGCGATGGCAGCACTTGAGAGGGTTGTACCGAGTACAGTTCAGGATACCCCAGTTCAGTACCAGGGACCAGGCCAGAGGCAGGCTACTCGGTATGCTTTCTGCAGGAGGCCAGGGCATACTAGAGAGGCTTGTAGGAAGAGGTTGGGCGTCTGCCTATACTGTGGGGCGCCCGATCACCAGCTGAAGGATTGCCACGCTAGTGGAATCCGAAGAGACCAGGACAGAGTACATCAGGCACCAGCACGTGACGACCAGCAGCAGGGTCAGGGCCAGAGGCAGGCCGTCCAGTATGCTTTCTGCAAGAAGATGGGGCACACCCGGGAGGTTTGTAGGATGAAGCAGGGAGTTTGTTTATTTTGTGGAGCTCCAGACCCCCAGGTGAAGAACTGTGCTGCTCGTGCAGCCAGACAGGCAGGCCAGGACGGAGTGCAGCAGGCTAGAGGAGGCAAGCAGGGGCGAGCTTTCGCCATGACAGTTGAGCCCACTCAGGCAAGTAGCAGAGCAGATAGCAGGTTCCAATCTTTCGATCTCATTTCCGCATTTGCTTCCTTATAAACTGTCTTGAACTTCGATTCTATCTGTTCTTTGATCGTTGGATAAAATTTTGTCCTTGTGATGTGATATTCTTCTGAGATAAGTCGTATGGGCTAGGTCGCCTCGATTATGAGATTTTAGAATCCTCTAGGGTCATGCTAGCTGGCAGAGTGAGGACATATAGTCGGACTATGGACGTATTTCTCGGGTGTGGGAATTTAAGGTTTTCGCTGCCAAGCTAGCGGCAATACGAAAATATTAAATACCATAATTCTAGAGGTATGTACCTTAGTCAAGGACTCCGTGATTATCGTAGCCTTGCTCACTAGCATGACGGAGATTCTGAGTATCATGATGATTGGACAGACGCATACGATTATCGATTGCATGATTTTTGTGTTTACTTGTTTTAAAATTTTGAGGATGATTTTTAAGGCAGATAGACTTATAGCACCCAGTTTCTATTTAAGATTAATTTTATATTTTATAATTTTAGTCATTTAATTCATGCTTTGATTTTTGAGATTTTAAATCATTTTAAATTTTAAGCCATGATTTGTGATTTTAATGATTTGCTAGTGAAACCTTAGAGACTGTTTGACCTAGAGCCTAACCATGTGATTAGGATGTTTTCAGTATCATTTTTGGCCCAAGGGTATTTTGGTCATTGGACCTCTTTGATTTATTTTGATATTTTGCATTGGTGATTGTTGATTTGGCTTTTGATAGGAGATTTTGTGATGGTTTCGTGTCCGTGTCGGACACGTAACAGTTTTTATTTGCAAGTGTTGTTGTGTCTTAAGAGATTTTTATTTTGGTGATTTTTTTTTTCTTTGGAAGTATTCGAGAGAGATTGTTTTCTGCGTATATTTTTCTGTGATTGCTTTGTTTTAATTTCGAGGACAAAATTTTTTTAAGGTGGATAGATTTGTCACCCCCAGTTTTTAGGAACGGGGGTATTTTTGTTATTTTGTACTTTTGAATATTTTTGAAATTTATTTTATTAATTATGATATTGTTTTGGGGTTATTTGAGTCGGGTTCGAATTTCAGTTCATTCCGACTTGTATCGGGGACCCGGGGTAGCTTAGACTCTGATCGGGACCCAACTGGAACCGACCAACTTGTCATGACCAAACTCAGATATTTATATTTGACTAATTCCATTTGACTTTAGTGGGATTAGGGATTAGAATTAGATTTAGAACTTGAAATTAGGAGTTTTTAAGTTACCATTTTGACCCCAACTCAAACCACTCATTTCTTTGACTTGGAGGGCATTTTGGTAAATTGCTAAATGCCCCCAACCCTCTAAAATGTGGCCGGCTATGTATGGAGCACCCCCTCTCCTTTGCTTCACTCCAAAGCAACCTCTCTCTCTATTTCATTTCTATCTACAACTTTCTCTCTCTTGTTCTTCCCTAAATTTTTAGAGAGCAACTCTATTGATTTCATCTCCAAATCCACCATTTCTTTCACCAAATATTTTTCTTTTCTCTTCTACTCCATGAAAGGAAGGAGATAGCCAAGTTTGGGAGGATTCAGAGCTCGTTCGTGTCCTTTTGAAATCTCTACGTGTCGGTGTCGAGTCGGAAAGTTTTTTCATTTGAATCTCTCTCCCGGAAGGTATAATCTCTCCTCTAATCCACCCCTACATGCATATAGGAATATTTTGAACCCGTAGGAATGACCTCCATGCTTGTATCTCCATTTGTGTCCATTTCATGTCCATTTGGAGGTCATAGGAGTGTCCTTTGTGTTGTGCTTTGTGTCCATGTGGGAAACCCCCAATTTTGGACACACCATGTGGTTAATATTGTGTGATTGATTATTCTTATTTTAATTTCAGATTTAGATGTTGTTCTTGTGTGTCCCTATATATATATATATATTATTTTGTGTCCCTATGTGTATTTTCATGAGTGTGTTTGCTTGTGCGAGGGGGTATGTGTGTTTGAGTGTGTATGTGCCTATATATATATATATATATATATATATATATATATATATATATATATATATAGACGTGTGTGTGTATGTATTTATATATATAGATGTGTGTGTATGTGTCTACATATATAGAGTATATATATATGTGTATGTATATATATATATAGATAGATAATTAGATAGTTGTATATATATATATATATATATTTATATATATATATACATATATATATAGATATATAGATATATATAGAGAGAGGGAAGGAAGTAGTGAAAGAAGTAGAAGAAGATGAAGAGAATAAGCCACAGCAGCAACAATAGCACTAGCAGGAGCAGCGGGTAGCATGAGATGAGAAGGAGAATGAGGAGGAGAATGGGAAGGAGAATGAGGAGGAGAATGAGGAGAAGAATGGGAAGGAGAATGAGGAGGAGAATGGGAAGGAGAATGGGAAGGAGAATGAGGAGGAGAATGAGGAGGAGAATGGGAAGGAGAATGAGGAGGAGAATGGAAAGGAGAATGGAAAGGAGAATGAGGAGGAGAATAGGAAGGAGAATGGGGAGGAGAATGAGGAGGAGAATGAGAAGGAGAATGAGTAGGAGAATGAGGGAAGAAGAAGAATGAGAAGGAGAATGAGAAGGAGAATAAGAAGAAGAATAGGAATAAGGAGAAGGAGAAGAATAGGAGTTTGAGAATAAATCAGATATGGGTTGTAAGGGTTGGTAATGATTAGAAATAGTCGTCTAGACCTAGTATTGACCTTGGTTGACCACGGTTGACTTTTTAGACCAAAAGTCAACTATGGGTCAACACTTTACCCAATTTAGTCCCAAATTCTATTAGACTTGAACGGTTGACCAAAAGTCAACTGTTGGTCAACATTTGACCAATTTGACCTAGATTGACCTAGAATTGACCTAGAGTTGACCAGAGTTGACCAGTTGACCAAAAGTTAACTGTAGGCTAACTCTTGACCCCGTTGACTTTCTTCGACTTGTTTTGACCTGCGATGACTGGTATGACCTAGAGTTGACTTAGTCTGACTTAGATTGACTTGATATAACTTGATTTGACCTAGATTGACTTGACAAGACTTAGTATGACTCAGTGAGACCTAGTTTGACTTGGATTGACTTCTTGTGACCTTGTTTGACCTTGGTTGTCCTAGTGTGACCTAGTTTAGCTTGGTGTGACTTAGTTTGACCTAGTTTTGACTTAGACTTGCATATCATGATTAGATTAGCTTTTCTTTCATTATTAAACCATGTTTTGACTTGTAGTATCTCATCTTTAGGTCTGTGATTACTCTGAGCGTCTGTTCACCTTATCAGCTCAGGACCACAGGCGAGTACATTCTCTGACACTTTTCCAATTTACGATGATTGTTATAATTCATGTAATTAGTGTAGATATGCTCGTTCTCGACACATTGGTCACACGGATTGGTATTCATGGATCCCGACATGAGATGTTATTCCTTGTTGTCTTGGTATGTCTTGTGCAAGCCCCCTTGTAGTTCTTGTGCAGTACATGGATGCTGATTCTCGAGGAGACTTGCTCCCTTCTCGTAGAATCCCGTGTCATAACGTATCTTGCTTGGATCCACTCTACTAGTCGGGGACGGAAAGTACTAGTGTAGATGTGTGGTCATTATCCACCTTGTTTATTCTTGTAGACCTTGAATGCTACCAATCCTACACTCCACGTAGGATTGGCTGATCAGTAGACCTTGTGCAAACCCAAGCCGGCCACATATTGTAGCTAGTACTTACACACCTAGATATATGACTCTTGATTCTTGTACATGCCATGATCAGTTTACTTGCCTTGTTCTAGCTCTAGTTTTACAGCTTACCTTGCCATGATACTCACATGTACATTCCATGATTTTCTTGTATATACTCTCTATTTACAGTCTTATAGCTTTTTTCATATCTTGTGAACTGTTGTTAGTAGATTGTACTCGTTCCATCCTGACAGGATATGTTGATAAATTTTACAGATGATTCAGAGGCTGATTGCCCGACCTATTATGGGGACGGGTTAGATGGAGTAGACTTGGACCGTGGCTTGTTAGTAGAGCCACTAGACTTTGCTCACCCTGAGTAGTGTAGTTTAGTTAGGTTTGTCTGGCCTGCGAGCCAGCTAGTACTTTTCAGACTGTAGTATTATATTATATTATATTCTGTGATGTTATGTTTAGTTTTGGACTTGTGTGGATCTCGAACTTATTTCCTGCTTCATCTATCATATTTTCTTTCTATGCTATCTACCTTAGTTTTACATTTGTGATTGAGACTGTATTGCTATGTCACCTCCATTCGGAGTGTATATACTGTACAGGTACCTTTATCTGTTTAGTTGTAGTATTTCTAGATGACCTAGACAACGTTCTATCGCCGATCATGTGGCGTAGGCTGGACGTACCCACTTCTCGTGCCCCTAATCAGGGTGCGGGTCGTGACAGAAAATATGGATGAGTACCTCTCCTTATATAGGAGGTGGGAATTCCCAGTTGAATAGAGATTGGGAGGATTTAAATTCCCACTAGATAATTCATCATTTAATTAAATAGATTTAAAGCCAATCCAGTCAAATCCAAATCCAATTTAAATCACAACTTTAATTTAGAACTATTTTAAATAAAAATAAGATAACTCAAATTTAAATCGCCATAATAATCAAACATTAAATCAAACTATTTTGAAAATGTCTTTTTATAAATAATATAAAAATCAAAAATTTAATTTCGAAAATCAAAAATATATACATGAATAAATTTTATATACCTTATATGCAAACAAAATATTTACATAAATCATGATTTTTCTAAATTACTACTAACTTTAAACAAGAAATAAAATAGTCTTTTAAAAAGGAAAATTAAAGTTTTTGGCAATTATCGTGGGATGCCTTCTTGATAGAAAATACTTGCTCATACCATAAAACAAAATATTGATTTCTATATAGAAAAATGAAAAAAAACAATAATCAAATATTTTGTATATGAATAAATAAATATTTCCTATTTACGTTTTTTTACGCATTCGCACTCGACGTACGGTACAAAAATAAAATCCATATCAAAATAAAGAAATTTTAAAATCATAGTGAAAATTTTGGGGGTTTACACCTCATGCCCACCTATGTAATCTTTATTTCAATATCAATAAAGAGCTATTTGTATGATTTGTATTTTGTTTCAAGTTTCTGCTGGCTTATTCAATGTTTCGGCTTTGGGACTTCTGTGCAACGATCTCGTCGCTTAGCGTATAATCGGCCATTATGGAAGCCGCCTTGCGTGAGCGCAACCTAGGCTCACGCGGCATCACGCCTTGGCGAGGATGATCGGTCCTACAGGACCGGGGCGTGACAGCCAAGTGTTTGGAGATTTGGTTTAGAATAAGCGTAATGGATATTAAGCTAGAGCCAGAGTTTACTGTAGAGATGGAAGAGAAGGTGACTGAGACAATGTTAGAGACTGCATTTAGGCTCAATACCCACTATATATAAGGAGACTTACATACGAGGCTAGCTATCCATCCAAAGTGGGACTAAAGAAGTGAGTAGACTAAGATAACGAAGACCGTATAGATAAACTATAATATGACACTAGTCTCAACAAACGTTACCGTCTTTGGAACAACAAGGCTTGCATCAAACAATTCAACCCACATAGGCCTGTCAATGGTAGCTTATCGGTCGGATGTTGGTATTACCACATCCGAACCGATAGCTATCGGATATATCCGATAAACATCCGATATCCGTTCGGATGGGATTATTCGCTCTCGTATCCGTTACCGATAACTTTAACGGATATCGGGTAATATCCGAACCAATAAGAATATGCTCCAGACAAATTTACATGTCATTAACCATATATTGTATGCAGTATACAGCACAAGATCCAAGAATACAATTGTCTGAAGTAAAGTTATACTGCAAGATCCTTCAATAAGCCATACAATTGCAGTAAAGTTATACTCAAAGATTCACAATCACAGATTCACACTATCACAGATTAATAGTAATACAGTTACACAAGATTAATACAATCACAGATTCACACTATCACAGATTAATACAATCACAGATTCACACTATCACAGATTAATACACTTACACAAGATCCTTCCAAGTTCCATCCATAGTCTGATGATCCAAGAATATATCAAATTGTCTGATAGACTGATACACAAATAATTCTTAACATAAAATCCACAACTAACAGAATATATCAAATTGTCTGATACAATAATACAAAGATCCACAACAAAATATATCAAATTGTCTGAAGTCTGAACTGATACAAAGAAGATGTTGATTGCATCTTAGTCTTCTTCTTCTTCTTCCATTTAAAGCTACAACAGAGTGACAAAGTGACTGTAAAAATGCAACATCCTGCAAAGTTCAAACTGACATTTAATTGCAAATTATTACAAATCATGTAAAATACAGTAAGCAAACAAGGAGTGATTAATTTACTGCTCTGACAATGCCATACTATTGCTGTGTTAACAATAGTATAAGTTATATGCGAGATACTGAATATTTTCATAAACATATAGGAAAGGAAGACATAAGTTCCAAGGATAATTACTAAAGTTCATACAATTGCAGCCAAGTAGTTTTCTTTCTCCAATAAAATATTACATGAAAGGCTTAGCAAGTAGCCAATGTAAACACATATAATGAGTAATCGGGCACATACCTGAATGAATTATTGTTTGTCCAAAATACATAAGAATAGCTGAACTTGGCTCAGATGGGAGATGAGGCTCAGACTTGTTGTCTCAAGGAAACCCCAAGACTTTATATTGTCTCAACATGTCCAATGAAGGACAAGGAAACCCCAAGACTTCATATTGTCTCAAGGAAACACCAAGACTTCATATTATTATGATATTATCTCAACATGTATAGCTGAACTTGGCTCAGATGGGAGATGAGGCTCAGACTTGTTGTAGGCTCATCATTGCCAGATGAGAGGCTCAGAGGGGCTATCAATGTATCAGAACATGAAAATAGTATCAGAGCAGCAGCTCAAAGCCTCAAATTCAATCAGAACTTGGCTCAGATGGAAAACCCCAAGACTTCATATTGTCTCAAGGAAACACCAAGACTTCATATTGTCTCAAGGAAACACCAAGACTTCATATTGCAAGGCCGCAAGGGGCTATCAATGTATCAGAACATGAAAATAGTATCAGAGCAGCAGCTCAAAGCCTCAAATTCAATCAGTCAATCTATGATACTCACTAACAGTCTAACAGAGCCTAGAGCCATTCCAGATTTCCAGGTCATCATTGCCATGTCATCTCATCTTGTTTTCATCTTCACTGCCAAGTCAAGCCAATACAGTTTGCCAAAGCCTCAATCTATGATACTCACTCACAAAGCCTCAATCTATGATACTCACTTATGGTAGTAAATGGCATCAGTTTTTTTAGATGATTGGGATGTAGAATTATGAACTATGCAAAACAGAACATGTAGTAAGGCAAGAAATTTCTAAAGAAATAAATCATTTCCAAATTAAGATATTGTTACCAAAAATGCCTAGATGTCAGATCTACCGTCACCAATCTCCGATCCTTCCTCCAAATTAATGACATTATCTGAAATTATTGAAGAGAAACAAAGTTGTCAAGAGTAAATAAATGTATGAAATAAAAGAAAGTAACTTGATGACAAAAAGTTTAATAATTCACCTGATAGTGGTGGCAACCAATCCTTTACACAACTTAGTGATTCAACAATGTCGGGAGCCAATGAAGATCGATGTGGAGTAACCACTCTACTACTACAACTAAATGTCGATTCTGATGCTACAGTAGATACTGGAACTGCTAAGAGATCACGAGCCATAGTTGCAAGTATTGGATAAGTAGGTGTCTTCAGTTTCCACCAAGATAATATGTCAAAACTCCTCGGATCATCACCTTTTGGAAACAATGGTTCATCCAAGTACTTCTCCAAATCAGATTTTTCATTTGACTGAGACATATCACTATGCAAGTTGTCAAATTCAAATTCCAGCTTTGATTTCAATCCAACATTGCTAACAGTCCCACGACTCCCACTACTAGAAGCACCAACAAAATTATCATGACTAAATACATCGGGACCAGCTTGCATAGCATATGAAGAATATAGTTCCTTCAAAGATGAAAGAACTTGGTTGTTGTAGATTGTAGAATATTCACCATAAATCTTACTAAATGCAAATTGCACAAATTTAAATTTATATCGAGGATCTATGATTGTACCAATGGTCATCGTTAAACTACAACTCTTCCAGTATTTATCAAACTTCTCCTTCATATTTTGTGCCATGCCACGAACATAATCATGCGGACTACTTAGCCAATCAAGAATACTCACATGCACATCTAAAACACCCTTAAAATATAAATTCGCAGTAGGATACTTAACCCCTGAAAATAGAAGTGTGGTATTGTTAAATACCCTTAAACATTCACAAATCACAGCCCCTCTCTCCCATTCTTCGTTAGTAGGCAAAGTTTTATACTCAGAATGTAACTCCGCTAAGCGAATAAATGCAGATTTTACGTCTATTGCACTCTCAAGCATATGAAAAGTTTAGTTCCACCTGGTTGGCACATCGCTTGAGACTCCCTTACCAACTAATTTTGTCTGCGATAATGCAGACTCAAACTTTTGCTTTCGGCCTTGGGAGGATTTGATAAAACTGACACTTTCTCGAATT
Source organism: Iris pallida (assembly GCA_029216955.1). Classification (NCBI taxonomy): domain Eukaryota; kingdom Viridiplantae; phylum Streptophyta; class Magnoliopsida; order Asparagales; family Iridaceae; genus Iris; species Iris pallida. The sequence continues at coordinate 6,929,071 of JANAVB010016598.1, read as the reverse complement.
TTTCCCACAAGAGAACTCACCACCTTCAAACCATCCTGCACAATGAGACTTTAACTAAAAGAGAGAATTAACAATATAAAAAAAACAAGAAATAAAATAATTAAATTTTATTTACCTGCACAATCAGATTTAAAACATGAGCACTGCACCTCATGTGAAACATGTCACCATTAAGTAATAAACCACCTTTATCATTCAACCATTCTTTAAGATTCCGAATCATTACATCATTACTAGAAGCATTATCAACTGCTACTGCAAACAACTTGGAGTCAATGTTCCATGCTAGTGTTGTTGATTTAATGAACTCGCTGAGAATAATTTCGGTATGTGGAGATGGAACCATGCCAAATGCTATAATTTTCTTATACAAGACCCAATCATTGTCTAAGAAATGACATGTCACACAACAATAACCTAAATTTTGATGCTCGGCCGTCCATAAATCAGTTGTGAGGCTTACTCTAGATGTATTTCTGTCAAGCATCGCTTGCAATTGTACTCTCATGGCATTATAAACTTTCTTAACATCTTCCCGAATGGTATTTCTTGAGTAAAACTTTATTCTAGGGTCGATGGTCTTCAAATATTCCTGAAAATAACGATGCTCGGCCATATTAAATGGATAGTCATGAAAAGCAACCATCTTTGCAAATGCAATCCGACTTTTGGCGGCATCGAACTTCCAAGTTCCCATTCTTGGAGGTTTGCCACCACTAGTTATGGAAGTTATGAGTTTTTGACCGGGCCGATTTTGAGGCCTCCTACTACAAACTTTTCGATGATTGTGCAAATGTGTGGTTCCATTCCTGCTAGACCCATCAAATTGTTTTTTGCAATGCTTACATGTTGCTCTACATTTACCAACCCCTATATATTGCTCTTCAAAATCTTCCCATACTTCAGATCTCCTTTTCCTCCTTTTGTTCAGGTCATCATCTACTTGTGTTTCATTTTCACTCTCAATCTCCTTCTCTCTAACATTTGTTTCATTATTTGATTCAACATCAACCTCGACATCAGGACTCGCAGTGGGTAATCTTGAGTTAATTGAAACACTTGGACTTTGAGCCATCTTCGAATAGTATATACTGAATAGAAATGTGAGAAAAATGAAATGAGCATAAATAGGGAAAAAACTGAGCATTATAATTTATATTATATACTGAATAGAAATGTTAGAAAAACTGAGCACTGCACCAGAAAGAATGAAGTAACAAAACCAAACATAAATAGGGAAAAAACCATCAGAAAAAATACTGCACGAAAAAATGGTAACTAAGAACTGTTCATTTGTTTAGAGAAATCAGATATTGTTATAATTTGCAGAATATAGTCAAAGTTTTATTTCTAAATATTTCTGATACACTTGGGGAATCTAAGATATAGAACCCAAAATCCACCTTAAAGAACAAATTACATCAACAGGGAAAGAAGGAAACTCCCCCAAAGTTGATATATCAAACTAAGTGGTCATAGATTTACTGAGAATAACTAATCGGAGAAGAAAAGTATACCTAAAATGAAGATCCGAAAGGGAAAGCTTCAAAATCAAATCAGCCTTCAAAGTTCAAATGAGCACTGCACAAAAAAATGATTTAATAGAAAAGTTAGCTTGATCCAAGAAGGAAAAATGAAGTTTGAAAGTAATCAATCATAAATATTAAAAAAAAAAATCGTGAAGCACGAATTTCATAGGAAAATGCTTGAAATTAGTAAATCGAAGAAGAAATAATACCTAAAATTAGCTTGATCCGGACATGGCACTGAAGAATGAGAGAGAGAAAGAGGGCCATGCCGCGCCGCCGTGAGAGAGAGAGGACGAGGCCGCGAGAGAGAGAGAGGGGGCTTTGTCGCTTTGGTGACGGTGGTGACTCTCTGAGTCTCTGAGCTGAGACTAGAGAGAGTCAGAGAGAGCTTTGGTGGCGAGAGAGAGAACTCAGAGAAGAGACTAGAGTAGAGAGACTGAGAGAGAGCTTTGGTGGCGGTGGTGAGAGCTCTTTCTTTTAGTTTTAGGGTTAGGAAGTTAGGGTTGTGAATTTTGATCTCATCTCCACCGTTGATTAAATATTTAAACTGAAAGTTGTAACAATCAGGCCTGGCCAGCAGCTAAGTTGGGCTTGGGCTTTTTAAGTTGAAGCTGGGACTGGGATTAAGTTTAACATATATTTTCTATATTATTATTATGTTATTTTTATTTTCGGGTCGGATGTTATCGGATCGGATATCATATTTTTCGTATCCGCATCCGATATCCGATAAATATCCGATAAGACATCCGTATCCGTATCCGAATCCGAAATTTCGGATATTATTGGTCCGAATGCGGATCGAATGCGAATTTTCGGTCTACCATTGACAGGCCTAAACCCACATAAACAAACTTCCCCTACTACATTTTGATATGTAAGTCACCTATGGCATCCATACGAGGACAAGCAAATGCCTCCTTTGACATGTTGCATATTCTTACAAGTAGCTCTACAAGTGGTTTCTAACACAGCTAATGCATACACAAATTCAAACTTTATAATGTTATTAGTCGGATGCAGTATCACCTCCTGGCTTTTCAGCAAAAAGAAAGAATCAATCGTCCTACCGAATTCTGATGTGTTCTTGCTTTAGATTATCATATTTATTTTAAGGGGTATAATATTTATCTTTCTGCATTCTCTGGTGTTTAAACTGTCTCCATTATCCTTTTGCACTGAAGCACACTTCTAGATAGTCTTTTATTCTAGCACTGGTCAACATTGGTTGGACAAATGAATTTATGTAATACTTCAATAAATACATGTTTTCAAGTGAAACAAGCAGAGACTACTCATTCACTTACAATTTTCTCATTAACAAAGCATTTGTAGCTCATTCATATTAAAGCAGATATCATATAGGCTCAACGAAATAATAAGGAATTACACTTCCCTTGAACATGCAGGAAAATAGGATTATTAAGTTTGACAACGTAAGATGACATGGCTATTCCTTGTCTAAAATAATTTCTAATTGTTATTACCATTTGTGAATACAGTTTGTTCAAAAAATCCATGACATGATGGCAAGGAATTTGTATCAGCAATATCTGAAGGAATTTTTTTCTTTTCTGTTGTGTTACAGTTTGTTCAAAAAATCCATGACATGATGGCAAGGAATTTGTACCAGCAGTAAGCTCTTGCACTAATTTCACAAGTTCTTAGTATTATGATCTCTTGTAGGAAATTTCTTCTATTCTCTCCTTGACATATCTTCTCTGAATGAATAAGGTTAACCTTAAATTGTTTATGAAGACCTCATAGAGAAGGTCCTTTAACAATAAATGATACAAAGGGGTTTATTACACTAAAAAAGAATGGAAAATATCTTGTCAAAGAAAGTCTCTAATGATTAAACATATTTGAGCTGGGCTGAAGTCCACTTGATACGTAGCTGGCATATTTGTGTATCATAGTCCTACGTATTTTGGGACGGAAGCGTTACACACGTGGCACGTCTTAAGTAACTTAAGTCGTGTGGTGGCCTGAGCGTGACATGTGTACACGTTCATCCCCACGTACTCCAGAATACCTATGCAATAATTTTATCTTATGCACATAAGACATAAAACGTATATTTTCTGCCTCGTGTGCGTATAGCCATTTTCCATGAGAATGGCTATAAATAGAGAGACGTGTGCTTCACATACAGACACACACATACACAGAAGAGAGATCTTTCATTTTCAGAGCCTACCTTGATGCCCAAGTTGCCAGTAAGCCAGGGTTAGCAAGTTTCTGTAATTTTTGCATCAGATTGTCAACAGAGTAAAGAAGTCGACCATTGACTTGATCTCCATCGTTGCAATTTCTCCAAAATTTTGTACTATATTTTTATATTTAGGTTTCTCTTGTACTCTTTTCGTTCAAAGTTTTAATACAAATTTTTTTTCTGCTTTTTGTAACGAAACAGTGGCATCATAGCTCCCAACTATATGTCTACCCAAGTTCCCACCTCATCGTCTACTGGGCCACACATATTTACATATATGAAATCTAAGTGCACGTTACATGATACCATCATATAACTATTATCATCTCTGTATTTGTATTCAGATAATGAATATAGAACAAATATTGTTCGAATGAAAAAATAATAACTATCCAAAAAATTGAATCCAAATTCAAAGCAAACATTGTAGGAGGAGGTCTAATATAGTAGGGTTTTAAAAAAAAACCCTAAAGTTTAGATTCTTAAGAGAATTAATAATTTTATTTAAATTTAGTTTGGTAATATTAGCTTCGAGTTCAAGTAATATACTTCGAATATAATAAATTTAGTTGCAGACATAATGCCTTCTAGTGTTAGAAGAGAGAATATATATATATATATATATATATATATATATATATATATATATATATATATATATATATATATATATATATATATATATATGCAAATAACCTCTAGCCTAGTGGTTAAGAGAGATGCATGCGGTCCAAGTGGTCGGGAGTTCGAGTCCCAGTGGAGACGAGTTAGACGAGTTCTTCACAAGTACCCATTACTTCAAATATATATATATATATATATATATATATATATATAGATTCAAAGGAAGAATTCAAAATTGCACCTTTCGGACGCTGGGATCCCATTGCTGCCACTAGACCACAATCCACGGACTATTTTACGCACGTTACGTATTTATTTTGATTATTTTGGTTCGGAAACAAGTCTCCTTGATCAATTCCATATAGGCAAGACTTTTCTATATTTAAAGTTTTGATCTTTTTATGCAAATTATAGAGAGTTTGAAGGTTGCAAGTACAACAGGAAAAAAAATGTATAGGACCTAGGGCTGAGCAATAAACGGTTGAAAAACCGTAAACTGGACCGAATCGAACCGAACTGGCCATTCGGTTCAGTTTTGAAGTTTACGGGTTGGGTTAAGGTTTTACAAAACCATAAATTCGGTTATCGGGTCGGCAAACGGGTTTTGGGTTCGGTTACCCAACCGAACCGAAAATCGATTAGCTATATTATTTGTTGGGAACGAAGCGCAGAAACTGTTCCCCCAAAACAGAAAGTCCTGCGAGAGAACCGAGCAAAAGTACACAAACCAAAAATGCCAAACACAATCGCAGACACAAAGATTTTTGACGTGGAAAACCCTTACGGGAAAAACCATGGGACGATCGGAGTCCAACCCTGAAGAACCTCCACTAATGGAATAAAGAGAATACACCCTCTGCAAGCTCCTTCCGATCCAACACGGATCACCACAACTCACTTGAAAGAAAAAAAATTTTGATTGCGGACTCCGGAGAACAAGAGATGCCGAAAAATTATTCGAAGCAATCTCTCCTTCACAATAGTCCTTAATCCTCTCTCTCTCTCTCAAAGATTGTAAAGCACTCTTTGTTTTTGAGATGATTTTACAACTAGCATGCATCACCCTTTTATAAGCCCTTGGTAACCCATACATGGAAGGCCAATATATATGGAAACTTCCAATATAAATCAATCATATATTTAATAAAAATCCAATCATAATTAGCTTACCATAATTGGAAACCCAATAATATGGAAAGCTACTATATGAAGGGTCCAATCATAAATATATAATCAAAGTAAATATGGAAATCCAATCATATATTTCTTTACCATATATGTACCAAAATAAAATCCATGCACTCCCCGAGCTTCTCCGACACACGGATGGCGCTCATCGCTCTCCGGGTTATTCTCCACATAGGTGGAAACCCCACCCAATCCAACAAATCTCCCCCTTCACAACTATGTGGAGGAGGTCGTCATCCCGACGATCTGCCTGCAGTACTCAAACTTCCCCCTCGGAAGAACCTTCGTGAGCATGTCCACTCCATTATCATCAGTATGAACCTTCTCAAGCGCCACATCCTTCTTCTCAACCACATCCCGTATCCAATGATACCGAGTCTCGATGTGCTTGGACCGACTATGAAATGTCTGGTTCTTCACAACGTGAATAGCACTCTGACTGTCGCAAAGCAAAGTATACTGCTCTTGCTTCAGCCCTATTTCCTGCAGCAGCTTCTTCATCCACAGTAACTCCTTGCAAGCCTCCGTCGCCGCAATGTACTCTGCCTCTGTCGTCGACAAGGCAACACACTTCTGCAACCGCGACTGCCACAAAACCGCGCTCCTCCAGCAAACATCGTCACATAGCCCGAAGTCGATCGCCTCGTGTCTACATCTCCAGCCATATCAGCGTCAGTATACCCAACCAGCTTCGGCTCGTCACCACCAAAAGAAAGTCTCCAATCGGCAGTGCCCTGAAGGTATCGTAGAATCCACTTGACCGCACTCCAATGTACCCTTCCAGGATTTGAAAGGTACCTGCTAACTGTGCCAACTGCATGAGCGATGTCTGGCCTCGTACACACCATAGCATACATAAGACTTCTCACAGCTGAAGCATATGGAACCCGCTCCATATCTTCCTTTTCGTCCTCGGTAGATGGACACTGCTCCTCAGTGAACTTAAAGTGAGCTGCAATGGGGCAACTCACTTTCTTTGACTCGTCCATACCGAAACGCTGAAGTACCCGGTGAATGTACTTCTTTTGGGACAAATGTAGCAGCTTGGCTCTCTCTCTCTTTCGGCTGATCTCCATCCCAAGAATAGTCTTTGCTGCACCCAAATCCTTCATAGAGAAGGCCGCGCCCAGTTGGCGCTTCAACTCCACTATCCTAGTGGCATTCTGACCCACTAACAGCATATCATCTACATAGAGCAATAAAATGATAAAATCATCCTCGGCAAAGTACCTCACAAATACGCAATGATCCGACGTCGTCCGTGCATAGCCATGCTCCCCCATAAATGACTCGAACTTCCTGTACCACTGCCTCCGAGCCTGCTTCAGACCATACAAGCTCTTCCTCAACCGGCAGACCAAATGTGACTTGCCCTTCTCACAGAATCCCTCTGGCTGCTCCATGTATAACTCCTCTTCAAGATCACCGTGGAGGAATATCGTCTCCACGTCCATCTGTTCGACCTCCAAGTCGAAACTGGCTGCCAATGCTAGCACCACCCGAATAGACGACTGTTTGACGACTGGCGAAAAGATCTCATCATAATCCACGCCTTTCCACTGACCGTAGCCTTTAACTACCAGCCTCGCTTTGTATCGAGGGCGAGTAGCATCATCCGTCTGCTTCACTCTAAACACCCATCGATTCTTTAAAGCCTTCTTGTCCTTTGGCAACCGTACCAGCTCATAAGTAGAATTGGCATGTAAGGAACTCATCTCCTCCTGCATAGCCTCCATCCACTCCTGCCTGTGTTCATCTTCCATAGTCTCTGTAAAACTTTCGGGCTCTCCCCCGTCAATCAATAGCACATACTCACCCGGTGAGTATCTCGTAGATGGTCGACGCTCTCTGTCACTCCTTCTCAGTGGAGCCACTAGTGCTGGCTGTATACCAACAGCCTCCTCCTCTTCAGGAACCGCCTCCCCGGCATGCTCATCCTCCTGAGGGATACCCTGACCACCATCAGCAGGTTGATGATCAAGGTTGGAAGCAACTCCATGTACTGGCTCCCCCATAATTGGATCCTTTACGATGTCCTCTGGAAACTGCTCGAAGCGAAATGACTCTAACTCAGGCAATTCCTCAGCTTCAGAAGGCGTCTCGGAATCCTGAGTGTTGGTCATGGTCTAATCCTCGACGAATACCACGTCCTTGCTTCTGTAGAGCTTTCTTCCCACCGGGTCGTAGAGTCTATAGCCAAACTCATCCCGACCGTAGTCGACAAAGATGCATCGCCTCATTTTTGGCTCAAGTTTGGTCCTCTCGTCCTTCGGTACATGCACGAAGGCCTTACAGCCAAACACTCGCAGGTGATTGTATGACGGATCTTTGCCGTACCATACTTTGTCAGGCACATCACCCTGCATAGGAGCACTAGGAGACAAATTAATAACATAAGCAGCTGTGAGAAGAGCCTCACCCCAATAACTGCCCGGCAAGTTTGCTTCTGACAGCAAACACCTCACCCTCTCCATCAGTGTCCTGTTCATGCGCTCCGCTACACCATTTAGCTGAGGTGTCTTAGGCGGAGTCTTCTGGTGTCGTATCCCTTGCTCTCTACAATACGCATCAAAGGGACCAATGTATTCGCCGCCATTGTCGGACCGAACACACAATAACTTCTTGCCCGTCTCTCTTTCAACAGAGGCCTGAAACTCTTTGAAAGTAGGCAGTACCTGATCCTTGGTCTTTAAGGCATAGACCCCAAACCTTCCTGGAACAGTCATTAATAAAAGTTACAAAGTAAGAAGCACCACCAATAGATTTTACCTTCATAGGACCGCAGACATCCGAGTGAATCAACTCGAACAACGCCGGCTTCCTTGAACTTGGGTGACTTTGGAAAGACACCCTATTTTGCTTCCCAGCTAAGCAGTGCGTGCACTTCTCCAACTTTGTAGACTTGAGCCCTGGAATTACCTTCCTGTTCACCAAGTAGCTCATCCCCTTCTCGCTGATATGGCCGAGCCGCCTGTGCCACAACTCGGTAGACGCATCACTGACTGCGTTCACCTCCTGTGCCCCCTGTGCGCTCCCCTCCATATAGTAGAGACCGGACTTCTTGCTTCCTCTGGCAATCACCATCGAACCTCTGGAAAGCTTCCACTGACTATTTTCGAAGAGACTGAAGAATTCCTCATCATCCAACCTTCCAACCGACACCAGATTGAAACGGATATCAGGGACATGACGAACATCTTTGAGAACAAAAACTGCACCCGTCTTCGTCCTCAAATGCACATCTCCAACGGCAACCGCCTTTGACACATCTCCATTGCCCATCTTCAACACTCCACAGTCGCCTGTCGTGTAAGTGGCAAATAGTGCCCTGTTGTGAGATACATGCGCTGAAGCCCCTGAGTCCACCAGCCAAGAATTGTCATCGCAGGCGAGGTTTGTGATAACCTCATCACCTACGACGATCACATCACCTCCATGTATCGAAGCCGCCGTTGTAGTGTTCTCATCTAGCTTCCCCTTGTCGTCCTTCTTCTCTCTCTTCCAAGCGAAACAGTTCCGCTTGATGTGGCCCTTCTTGCCAAAATGGTAACACTCCGAGTCCTCGTACCGACCCTTGGACTTCCCCCTGCTCTTGTCTCTGCCACCACCTGGACCCCTGCTTTTTCCCCTTCCGTGGCTCTCCGAAACTAGTGCCTCTGAGTGATGGGATGTGGATGAAGTGCCCTGAGAACGTCTCCGCATCTCTTCATTCAGTACCCCGCTCTTGGCAAACTCCAGACTGACCATGCCTTCCGGAGCAGAAGAAGCGATCATAGATACTCGTACGGTCTCCCACGAGTCTGGCAATGTACATAGCAACCAAAGTCCTTGAACCTCGTCGTCGAACTTGACTCCCATCGAGGATAGCTGGTCCACCACGCCCTGGAACTCACTCAAGTGATCCGTAATAGATGCACCATCTTTGTACCGCAGACCCATCATCGTCCGGATCAGGAATAATTTGTTTACCCCGGTCTTTTTCGCGTACAAAGATTCTAGCTTCTCCACAACGTCTTCGCATGCTCAATATTGGCAACGTGGTTGTACGCGTTCTCGTCAACGAACTGCCGCATGTACCCACACACATGTATATGCTCGAAGTTCCAGTCCTCATCGGATTTGTCACTGGGCTTCTCGGATGCAAATACTGGAAGATGCAGCTTCTTGACGAACAGCAAATCCTTCATCTTGCTCCGCCAATAATGGTAGTTGGTACCGTTCAGGTTCACCATGCTCACCGGCTTCGCGTCCATCTCTGCTTCCTGATTTGACTGTCAACTCCTGACACTCCTTTGAACCCAAAGCTCTGATACCACTCTGTTGGGAACGAAGCGCGGAAACCGTTCTCCCAAACCAGAAAGTCCTGCAAGAGAACCGAGCAAAAGCACACAAACCAAAAATGCCAAACACAATCGCAGACACAAAGATTTTTGACGTGAAAAATCTTTGCGGGAAAAACCACGGGACGATCGGAGTCCAACCTTGAAGAACCTCCACTAATGGAATAAAGAGAATACACCCTCTACAAGCTCCTCCCGATCCAACACGGATCACCACAACTCACTTGAAAGAAGAAATTTTTTGATTGCGGACTCCGAAGAACAAGAGATGCCGAAAAATTATTCGAAGCAATCTCTCATTCACAATAGTCCTTAATCCTCTCTCTCTCTCAAAGATTGTAAAGCACTCTTTGTTTTTTAGATGATTTTACAACTAGCATGCATCACCCTTTTATAAGCCCTTGGTAACCCATACATGGAAGGCCAATATATATGGAAACTTCCAATATAAATCAATCATATATTTAATGGAAATCTAATCATAATTAGCTTACCATAATTGGAAACCCAATAATATGGAAAACTACTATATGAAGGGCCCAATCATAAATATATAATCAAAGTAAATATGAAAATCCAATCATATATTTTCTTACCATATATGTACCAAAATAAAATCCATGCACTCTCCGAGCTTCTCCGACACACGGATGGCGCTCGTCGCTCTCCGGGGTATTCTCCACATAGGTGGGAACCCCACCCACTCCAACATTATTTTTAATGTAAAATTACTAAAATACCCCTGTAGTTATATAAGGGGTGAAAATTATGCAGCCCTAATAATTTCTCTCTCTTTCTCACTCGATCCCCTCTCGACGGGAGCTGCTTCTTGGCTGCTGCCGATCTCCTCCGAGAAAACCCTAACCCTAATGGTAACCTAACTACCTAAGGGCCAAATCTCGTGCTCTCTCTGTCACACTGAATATTGAGTTTATATTTCGTTTGCAGTCTTGATGTTGCAGTCATTGGCGGGACATTCGTTGCAGCCATTGGCCCATGGCAATGATGATTTGGCAGCCATTGGCGGGGCAGTCGTTGCAGCCATTGGCGGGGCAGTGTAAATCTGAGCCTTTCAAGTCATCAAAAAAGTGTAGTGCTCTTGTTAAATTGGATAAGCAAAAATTGTGATCTAATTTTTGATGTGTAATTTGGATAAGCAAAAAATGTGTAGTTCTTGTTAATATGACTTCTTTTTTTACTGCAACATTCTCTAAACAGGATGTATGTTACTATGTGCACTGCTGGTGTGATAAAATTTTTTTTTACTGTTATTTGTGTATTTTTGCCATTGTTTTTTATTATAAATCTGGTTTTATAAAACCCGGCCCACTAAGGCCCACAGAACCGAATGAACCGATAACCGAACCGACCGAAGTTGGTTCGGTTCGGATCGGTCTTAATTGCTTCGGATCGATTTTCGGTTGTGGGTATTTCAGTTTGCGGTTTTTTTCGATTTTGGTGGAAACGGTTCGGTTTGGACCGAACCGACCCGTTGCTCACCCCTAATAGGACCCCAGTATCTATTTATTCTTTCCTTCCGTTCCGTTCCGTTCCGTTCCGTTCCGTGTAAGGGTACACTTTCTGTCCCCCCAAGTCCCCCTAACAAAAAAGACTGTTCGCCACCCACCCACCCCCCCCGGGCTCCTACGCTAGTTTATTCGCACGTGCCGGATCGTACGGACGAGGAAAACGCATGCCAGGGGCATTCTAGGCAATGGAGTACAGTTTTTTTAGTGGCGAAGGAACAGTTCGTTCGGTAAATAAATATTACTGTTGTAACCCTCGGTGGTTTCCAATTTAAGAAAAACCTGTAGGGGCATTTCGGTAACTTGGGTGGCACAACTCCCTTTTAACTCTTCCTCCCTGCATGTAACCGTCGCTTTAACTGACTTTACAACCGCGGAGTGAATGGCATTGAAGGTCGGGTGGGCCCCACCGGCCTGGAAACCGGACCGGAGGGGGGGGGGGGGGGGGGGGGGGGCCCGCGGCGATGAACTGTCAGATCGCTGTCGGCCGTCGGACCGGTCCCAACTTGGATTTCCTTTTCTTCTTCCGTACTCTGTTGTCCGTCGGATCCGGGTCTCACCGTTTCTGCCGGAACTGGTGGCCCTCCCAAGTTCTCTCTCTCTCCTGTCATTCTTCCCTTTCCCATTGCTAGTCCTGCCGGAACCAAATAAGCTTAACACGTAGCGACGGGACATCACATCCTAATCGGAGCTGTGACGTTGCCCGTAGTTTGTAACTGCGGATGTGACCGCCGGCCGGCGGCCATAGGCCCCTGGTCCAGATGGGACCTGAAGATAGCAGGAAGCCAATGGCCAACCATCACGTCGGCCGACGGTCACGTCTACAGTTACAAACAACGGACAAAATATCAATATTTTATCCTAATATCTTCGACGAATATTAGATCACTAATGTTACAGAAATACATTTATGTTGACATACTCCATAGTCACATTAATGTAAAGAGTATATTATTAGATGTGAAAGAAAAAGAAAAAAAAAAAACAATGTCATGATTTTAATTAACCGGATTTTAACAAGAGAAGACAAATTATGTTCACACTCACAACAACAGACACATTCTGGGTCACATGCATGAGAAGAAGAGCAGCAGTAGATAACAATTGGCAAGCAGTACTAAGCACGAGAATTAAACTAAGCAGGAAGCCTGGATTATTACATTAATAAACATATATAAAAATATTTTTTCTAGGGAGTTGTTGGGCTCGGTTGTCATGAAGGAAACAAACTCGAGTCAAGCATCACAACTAGGAGGAGGAGGAAGAAGAAGAAGAAGAAGAAGAAGAAGAAGAAGAAGAAGAAAGTGGAAAATGTACACTACTAATTAAGTCGACTTAAGACTCCAGTTCCTATACTCTTACTACAAATGCTAAGTACATTCATTGATTCACCAGAGTCATATATATATAGAGTGAGTTAAGAAATTAACTCAGTTTTTTTTTTTTTTTACTTCTCTCTCATCTTCTTCTTCTTCTACTAGCTCAAGCTAGCTAGCTATAGCCTATATATAGCTGTCAGTTGGACCGGAGGAGGCCTCGGATGATCTCAGCCTGCGCGCTGTCGCCGTCCATGGTCGACATGAGCCCCGAGAGCCTGTCGCTCAGGTCGTCCACCTCCCGGTGCAGGCTCTTGATGTAGTTGCACGTCTCCTTCAACAGCTTCGACGCTGACGCCTGTTCATGATATATATACATATATATAGCGGTCAGTACGCGATTGTATATACGAAAATGATATTTTGACCGCTGGCCAACGTGCCGGTCAACCATTGGCCCCCCTCTATCACCGGTCCCACATGGACCAGGGGCAATAAGAAGGCTGCCACGTCGCGGTCACAAACTGCGGACAACGTCGTTCTATATAATGTTGTCGCAGGTTGTATAGATGTGTAATGACTCACCCTGCTGGCGCCCCTGCGGCGGGTCTCGGGGAGGAGGGACTGCAGCTTGGAGACGAGGTCGTTGATCTCCTCCTCGGAGATGCGGGAGCTCCTTCGGCTCGACATTGATGTAGTGTTTGCAAGTAATTAGAGTGATACAAGAGAGTAGTTCTTGCGATAAATGTAGTGGGGGTGGAGAGGAGGGAGAGGAGAAGTGGAGAGGAAGGTGGAAGGTGTGAATGAGAGAGACATGAAAAGTGAAGAGGAAGAGGAGCTTTATAGGAGGTGAAGGGGGAGGGGTGTTGTAAAGGAAAGTTAATTAGGGCACTTATTAACAAATGGCCTACTTGTTCTCTCTCTCTCTCTCTGATCTCTTTTAGTGGGGCCAGAATTGATTTGCTTTCAGCCCAGGTTAGAGGGTGAAAGCCCATTGGGCTATGTGCTACTCCACTTGTTCTACCAACTTGCCACATGTCAACCACCACAAGGTACTTCTCTCTCTCTCTCTCTCTCTCTCTCCATGTTACTTAGTAGTCAAAGTAATCTAGAGTACTGGCGGAGTTGAAGACAGTGGGTCCAACAAGCATTCAATGCAGCGTGTACAAAGTCTCGTACGTATCATCGGACATCTCAAAAATAAAAGTAATCTAGAGTGACGAAACTAGAAATTCAACCTAAATGGGTTAGGTTAGGTTGAGATGGACTAAAGCGCTACCAGACTCATATGAAACCAAAAAAAAAAAAATGAAAAAAACCCAAATTTGTTTTTTAGAGGAGGAGGACGTGGTGGGGTGCTGGAGGCCATCTTAGTCCTAAATGGTTTCGCCATGTTAATCAATTAATCATAGTTCCGCCTCTGGTAGTCTAATCATAGATAAGTTTTTTGGAGTGTTTTATACTTCCTTACTTCAAATTCTCATTGACAACCAAACTTTTTATACTTGTAAGCCTTCTAATTAACTTTTTACACTACTATATATGAATCAAATATAAGTTCTAATTACATCATACTTTGATGATTGGTTCACAAATAGAAGTGATCTAGGAGATGTAGTGGCTAATTTATTAAATTTTGCTTCGGAACCATTATGCTCACATTTTTTTGCTAAAATTTAATAAAATATTTGTTAATCTGAGGTTCTGGTGGACTCTTCCTGTTTGACTTCCTGATAATTACACAAAGGTTGAAAATATAACAATAAGATCCGACCGAAATATCTTCAAACCTCCTACGTTTATTCCATAAATAGGAACTAATGCAAACTAACATGTCTCTCTTTCTCGAGTGACTTCTAGAAAAGATAGACAATTCCTCAAAACAACTGTTCAAGATTGCTAGATCGATCAAGAAAAGATAAAAAAAAAAAAAATTGAAATCATCTTAATTTCACCCTTTTGAGGGAAGACCAGACGTCGTTGGAGTACTTTTTCTCGTAGACAAAATCTTTTTCCTTGTAGCCGAATATATATAAGGGTAGGTTGCGAGGTAATCCACTAACAATATACATAATATCTGACTTTAGGAACATCAATACCTGGCTACGAGGAAATACCTAAGCCATTTGAAGTAGATAGGGATAAGAAAAGAAAAAGAAATCTCTCTGCCGAGCTTATAAAATCCAAATGTGCCTAAAATATGTGTAACAAGGAAGGGGTTACGTAAGCAAAGATACCTGACAAATATATATATATATATATATATATATATATATATATATATATATATATATATATATATATATATAAGCTTCCAAACCATCTCTTTCTGACTACATATTAAAAGAAGTATTTTGCACGTTGATAGATATATGTACATTGGTAGTCTTAACAAATGGTTGAAAACCTATGAATTATAAACTCTTCTACGTTGTACCCAAAAGATGCTGTCTCTTCTCTGTCCCAGATGGGTGCATTGTCACGTCATTCGGAAACCCTAACTTCTTGATTTGCTCCATGTTAAGCTTGTTTGGATGTGATCAAATCTAAATCCTGATTAATAATAATAATAATAATAATAATAATAATAATAATTTTAATTAGCTTGTTACTCTCAACTATTTCGGTTTTAAACTTATATCTTAAACTCTTTTATTTTTTTTTTACAATTTGCTACCATCAATTATTGAATTATTTTCAATTTAATATCCTCTTCCCCCGCCAACACCCCCCTCCCGGCTGTCCCATCCCCCTCACCCCGCCCCGCCTTCTTCTTCATGCAGCAATGGCAGAAGGAGCGGTGGGGCCGGAGGGGCAAAGGGGACTGGTGGGGGAGGGGGACGTGGGTGGTGCTGCCGGGAGGGGGTGCAGGAGGCGGGCTAAGGGTGGGACAGGGATGGGGGAGGTAGCAGGAATGGGGGTGGGACATGGGCAGGGGAGGAGGGGTGATAAGGCAGCCGGATGAGGGGGAGAGAGATGAATGAACATGGATATTTTCGCCCATTTTCTTAGGGTATCACGTTCTACAATTTTTTTAAGATATCAATTTGAAAAATTAAAATAGTTAAGGATATCAAAATAAAATTAAGCTATAAGAGTTAATCAACGTTTATATCCTACATTATATACCAGCTTAGAGTTTAAGTCATGATATGTCCAATTAGAAAGTTTGAACCATGAATTTTTAGTTTTAGTTTTAGTTTTTTTTTCCTATTTTACCTCAACATGAGTACAAGTGCAACCAGTACCAGCCCAGATCGAGGACGGCAAGGGTGACCGTCCAAGGCCCCAAAAAAATAGTTAAAAAATAAATATGTTAATAATTTTGTATCTACAATAAAACTAGTATGTACCATGGGCCATTTCGAAATAAAGTTATTGTGGTGTAGTTGTTAGAATTTTAGAATTTTTTTTTTACTAAAGGTCCTAAGTTCAGTTCTTGGTTGTAATTTTTAAATTTTTTTTTTTATATTATGTATGGAAATCTTATTTTGAAAGTTCGTCCTGGATCTCCATAGTCAGGGCCGGTCGGCCCTGAGTGCAACAACCAATCCAGATTGAAAAGGAGGATATAATGGGAATAACTAAACAAATAATAAAAATTCAGAATCTAAACTTTTTAATTGGATATGCTAGGATCTAAACTTTAAACTAGTATAAAATTCATGGTCTAAAGGCTAATTAGACCTGTAATAATAATAATAATAACCTCCTATTTTTGGTATTACTTACCTGACCCGTAAATCACGCCCGGATCCGAACAGGACATGCCCAACCGGCTGACACATACGGGGGAGGTGGGGAAGGCCCGACCGGTCTACTGCTGGCTGCGGACGAGAGTGACGTGGACGGGTGGCCCCCGCGTGTCCGGGCCACGCGGACAGGGATGGTACGACCACGTGACGGGGAGTGGAGCGGAGGTGGCCTGTCGTGTGGGCCCGGTATGGACCGGACAGCTTGCGGCCCACGGCCCATTAATTGGGATCATGTGAAGGCTGTGTTTATGAGGGCAAGGCACTTTCTACCGTGGGGGATAAATTAAGAGCTCGTTGGTGCAATAGTTACATCTTTCAAATACCATGTATGATATAACATATTATCGCTTAAATCAATTTATATAATAAAATAGTTCAAAATTTTACCTTACGAACGTTTTAGATAACCGGCTCAAAATTGAACTGTCTAAATTGTTTGTAACTACTCCATTAATTATTTCAAAAAAATTAATTAATTATTAATTACCTAATATAATTTATTTATAATTATATAATTCTAATTTAGTTGGTTAAAGTGGGAGTTATTTTTTTTGGGTTGACTGAGTTCAATTCTTAGAAACGACAGTATTTATAATGAATTTATATTTAACTCTCTTTTTTACATAACAAAAATATCCATTAATTTTAGCTAGTTATTTTTTGTTTATTTTAGTGGTGAGGATTCAGTTAATTAGTTTAAATTAACTGAACCGAATAACCAAAAATCGAATTGGACCGAAAATCGAATAAACAAAACCAAAACGAACCGAAATGAACCCATAATCGAATCAAACCGAACCGAATTAAATCGGTTCGATTTTCGGTTTATTCAATTTTTTTTAATTGCTTTTTTTTTTTAGTATATATATATATATATATATATATATATATATATATATATATATATATATATATATATATTCGATTTTTAATTTTGGACCGAAATCGAAATCCAAAATCGAATAAAAAAAATTAGTATTTATAAAATCGAAACCAACTTTTTTTTAAACAGAATCGTATCTTTTATTCGATTCGGTGCAGTTTAGTTTTCGGTCCAAAATCCGATAACGCTCACCCTTAGTTTATGTTAGTTATTTTTTTATTATTGTGAATGCGGAGGTCAGTAAATAAAATATTAGCGAATTGAGTCAGTAGGTTTTTTCTGAGAAGAACATATAGTCACTGTCTCTGAAGATTGAACAGAAGATAAGTAGGCCAGTGTGCATTTATTCAACGGCACTACCCATGGCATGACAGAAACAAATTATTACAAATTATTAGGGGACTGAACAGTTCAGACTCCAGTGCTCTCCTCCTGAAAATATAATGATTTATTTAACTATGACTGATTTTTGAATGCCAAAGTCACATTTCACGTACGCTGCATGCACATTGAGACTCCTCTCATTCTAAATATGCATAACCTGATCCACAAATATTCAGTTCCTCTCAATTCATGATTCCATATCTAGTAAGTTTCAGTTCGGTCACGTAGCTTAAGAATTTGAAAAGTATTGGTAATTTATTCAATTTTTTGTCATAGATAAAACTGGTCATTAAGTAACCGTCCTTTCTTTATACAAAAATTTGCATAGAGAACATCAATGTTTCATAAAATTACTCTGAGAACATAAAATTTACTGAAATTATGATAAGAGACCTAAATCTAGGGAAGTATGTATTTTTGTTTGCAAAGAAAACGTCTATGCTTGGATATTTATTAACAGACAATTAATCGTTCCTGCTCAATTAAAAAGAAAAAAAAATAAATCTACAATATGATTGAAATATAAAAATTGAAATTATGTTAAAATATTTTAAATATATTTTAATATATTTTAGTTATGATTTATTATAATATATTTTTAAACTTATGGATATGTATTTATTTAGAATATATAATTTAAATTTAAATATTTTAGTATTTATACATATTTATGCAGTTAGGAGAATTTTAGGTTTTGATTTTATTTTAAACTATGTAAAAAAAAAATACCGTTATAGGACTTAATTTTTTTTAAGTTTTAAAATCAAATGGTTGATAAAATATACATGACTTAGACGGCTGAAGATTGAGCCATACTGAAGTCCCTTTGTAATAATAGAAATAATTGTTAGGAAACGTCCTTCTGAAGATCATGAATAATTTATTTTTAGTATATATATATATATATATTCTTGTTTAGGTGGTGACAACGGTAAAAGAAATTAATATAAGCACGAAAAATATCCTTGGGAAGGACAAATTTTTTTTGTATATCTTGATTTCAATTTTTTTAACACTTAAATTATTTATTACTACGTTCCGATTGACCAATGTTTAAAAATCGGACCGATGATCGAACCGAAATTTTTTGGTATAGGTCGGACCGGGATTCAACCGGGTTCAACCGAGGTTCAGTAGGAGTTCAATAGAATTGGTTTAGTTTAGTTCAAATAGGTAAAATATTCATATTTACTTCTTCGTTTAGTTTGGTTTGGCCATAAGTATGTTAGTTCGGTTTAATTTTACAACTGTAAGGTCGATTAAAACCAAATAAAGAATCAATGGTCCAAATTTCACATAATAATTTATTTTGATTTTTTTACAATAAAAAACCAAAATTGGGTGGTTCAATTGTGAACCGGTTCGGCCGGTTCACCGGTTGAACCCGGTTTTGACAAAAACTGACGGTTCTTTAAAAGATCCGATTTTAGTCGAATCGGACCGATTTTTTGGTTTAAACCGGTTGGACCCAATCCAACCACCGGTCCGGTCCGATTTTTACACCATTGCAATTGACGCTTTGAGTCTTATAATATATCTTTTCTAAAGTTTACGCTCTCACAGTAATGTCAAAAATCTTTGAAACTTTTTATGCAAGTTTTTGTTTATAGCACTAATGTGTACACACAAATGTTCCTAAAATATACATATTATTGTACGATATTTAGAAATTGACGCTGGAATTATTTTACACATGTTGTTAATAAAATTAGGCTAGTCGAGTACAGAAGAGAAAAACGAGATTTGACGCGACCGCAGCATCGACAGAGTAGTTGCCTGCAAAATCGAATCTCTTGACAAAGTTGTACTAGTCTACACCCACACAAGAGTTACAAGTTACTTGGTACCTCATGCTTATTAACGCTGGATCATATATAGATGTATATTGTGGACCATACGTAAAATGTTAGTCCTATTGTCAAGGGAAGGGGTAGGCCTAGCTAGGGGCAGTGGCAGGAGTAGGAGGGACCTGGGTGGCTTAGAAAACAACTAGTCAGAAGCCCTACAGAGGAGACTGGCTAGCTAGTACTGGCCCCTAGCTAGCTATGGCCATATAGCCCTCTTGTAAATATTGCCATGGAAAGGGAAAAAAAATGGGAAGGGGGAGAGAATGGATTCTGAAGAGTTGTAATAGTTGTAGTTAACCCCCACCACATGCATGTGGGATCGTGGAGGGATGCCCTCCAGAGTTGGGCATGAGTCCCATGTGATGCCTTGACATTGACCTACAATGTGTAAATGTGGTATTCAGAGAGAGAGAGAGAGAGAGAGAGGCGTGGGGGATGCAAGACATGGGCCTATAGGAAGCTCTTTCTTAATGTTGTGTGTATTTTTTTTTTTTTTTGAGAAACAAGTAATGCATTCATTCAAAGATTAAGGAATTACAAGAGTTCATATAGCGAAGGATATTAGCAGAGATACAATCAGGGATTGAATCATGAACAATAGTAGAGTTTATATTATTGAGCATAAGCGTCTGAGACGCAAGTTGGTGTGCACAGTGATTAGCACTCCTATATGCATACGAAAAGGATATCTCCTTGGTAGATTTCGCAAGCTTCCTGGCATCAAGGATGATATGTCCAGCAATCCATAGGGATGGAGCCAAAGTGGAGTTGATGGAATCAATGAGGGTTTTGCAATCCCCCTCCAGTATGACATTCTTTAGTTGCTTCCTATCTATCATGACCATGGCAAGAAGAATGTCCATTGCTTCTGCTTCCACAGGTGAGCCTCCTCCTTGAAATTTAGAAAATGACGCCAACGAATTGACCATGTCTGTTACGTAATACTCCAGCAGCTGACATTTTCCCTTCAAGATATGCGCCATCGACATTTATTTTCCATTTGTCATCTTCTGGTGGTCTCCAGTGGACAGTGGGAGCAGATATGTGGCAGAGCTAGTTGTCGTGTGTGTCGCACAATTGAATGATTCATATGACTTCTGCATTGTGGTTACTTGTTGAAGGATCCATTTGGTATTGATTGAAGCATTATCAAAAATAATTTGTTCCTTGCTTTCCAAATTTGACAAATCAGATAAAAGCAAGTAGAGACATCCTCTCGATCACCTCTCATTATAAGATCCGATAGCAAAGATGAAATTGTTGTATGAGGATGGATGAATCTATTGATGGAATCTTTATCTTCCCAAACAGAACCTGTATAAGAACAGTGTAAGATAATATGGTTAGTATTTTCTTCACATACCTTGCATAAGGGGCATGCAACATCAATATGGTTGAGTCTTCGATGGATGTTAGCTTTAGTAGGGAGAGAATTGTGAGAGCCCTTCATACAAAAAGAAGTACTCTTGGATAGGTGTTAGAGAATGACCAAAATTTCTTCCATTCATTGAATCATGGGTCTATGGGTGAAGATAATTCCTTGTTGATACTTCCATGAATGACTCTGTAAGCAGATTTTGCAGATAATATCCCATCATTGGTATGTTTCCACACTAGTTGATCAGACAGACAATTGGCAGATAGAGAGATCTTCAATATTTCAGTGGCTTCATGTAGAGGGAATAGAATGTGGATAAGATTTGACTTCCAACTGAAATTAACAGGGTTGATGAGATCACTGACATGTTGTGCCCATCTACTGGAAAAGTGGTATCCTGATACTATGTGATTGGGTGTGGTCTGAACGACAATGATAAGATGACTTGGGAACTATTCTAGAAGCCCAGTTACAACCCGTAAATCAAACAAGGACCGAGGTTGTAACCCTTCTCCTGAACAGAACTTAGCCTCCAATCAAGGTTTAGCATAAGATCATGTAGAACATTTGAGTGCTAAATAGGACGACAATTGATAAGATGACTTGGAAGCTATTTCGGAAGCCGAGTTACAACCCGTAAACCAAACAAGGACCGGGGTTGTAACCTTCTTCTGAACAGAACTTAGCATCCAATCAAGGTTTAGCATAAGATCATGTAGAACATGTGAGTGCTGAATAGGACGACAATTAATAAGATAACTTGGGAGCTATTTTGGAAGCCAAGTTACAACCCGTAAACCAAACAGGGACCGGGGTTGTAACCATTCTCCTAAACAGAACTCAGTCTCCGATCATTTATCGACAAAAGTAAAGCATAAATAATGATGTACTGAAATAAACATACGGACACTGCCTAGAAAACTAGACTGGACTGGACTGACTCCATCCATCAAACACGACCAAGCAATGATGTAAGGACCCTAATTTTTAGGAATTATTTTTATATTTTTTTATAGTATTTCTAATTATTATGTTATAATGTATATTTAAATATGATTATATAGTACTTTTTTCGTGTCTTTGATTTTTTTGGGCACAAGACATGTCCATCTCTTGAAACATCCTTCATGATTTTTGTAGTAGACAGGATGACCTTCAATTTGGTATATCATATTCCATCCAAAATTTTTCCTAGCATCCTTTTGACTTCGCGCAACTTCGGGTCAAATTTATGCAATTAGATTATTTACCATAATTCCAGACCTAACTTCCCACGTGAGTTCGGAACTCGACATAGATCAAAACCATTTGACCCAATATATAGTTTTGACCCATTTTGAGCCTACGACACACATGCCAAGGGTGTGCCACTCAATCGAGTTTCCATGTGCTATTTATTTGCGAATGGCACAGAAGACTCATTGGGGGATTTTCAGAATCGATTTGACTAGAATATATTTGGACCCTAACCTAGTCAACCCCACTTATAGAGCCATGATAGGTTGCCATGGCTTAATATAATTATTTTATATTTATTTTGGGATGTTATACAGTAAATAGATTTAAATACAATTTTGTATATATATATGATTATACTTATAATAGCCTAAATACTATATATATATGGCCCTAGTTATGGTTAAGTTTGGAGGTGCATATCGACTAGGAATTTAGGCACGGATAGTAGTCGTATGTTTTGACTAGTGTTAGAGCCATTGTAGGAAAGGCCAAGCCATAAGCTGTCCAAACTAGAAAAAATAGGTCAAAGTTGTGAATTGGCCCCTACAAATGATTTAATTAGTTATTTATTACATTACGACTTTTAGGAGAATGGTTGTACCAATTTAGCCGTATGACCCGAACCAAGCCCAAGCCC
Source organism: Iris pallida (assembly GCA_029216955.1). Taxonomy (NCBI): domain Eukaryota; kingdom Viridiplantae; phylum Streptophyta; class Magnoliopsida; order Asparagales; family Iridaceae; genus Iris; species Iris pallida. The sequence continues at coordinate 6,906,210 of JANAVB010016598.1, read as the reverse complement.
ATGTAGTCGGGTAGTGCGTCTAAAAACGTCCATGTAGATGTATATGGTATTGATGTTTTATTTAGTGAGTTAGTAGCCAATTTTATAAAAGGGGGATAAATATATATTATATAAATTGTCTCGTTATTAAAATATTATTTACTTTGTAAATTATGGTAAATACTTCCTTTAAAATATCTTTGTGAATTTTTGGGATTTTAGGATATATATATATATATTCCTATAAATCGAAGTTATATTGTAATTATAGGCCATGATCAATTATATATATTTGTTAGAATAATTCTAATGAGTAATACATGTATTTTATATATGTAAATATTATTCTAAATATATATATATATTCATATATGGGGTTTTATCTATACAATATATATATGTGGGTGAATATATAAATATACCTATGGTTTAAAGAAAAAAAACCATAACTCACGAGATATTGCCAATGCAATATCTCGCGAGTTACAAATACCCATAAAACTGTTCATAGCAGGCCATCCCCCCAAACCCGAACCCTGCTTTCTCGCTTCTTCGTATATATATACACACACGCATATACGAAAAAAAAATTGTTGAACCCTAACGCCGCACAACCACCTCTCCCTAGCGCACCTTTCCGCCACAGGAGCGCGCGTCGCTGCAGGCCACCATCGGCCGACCAGAGCCGCCGCCAGCCGCGCGCAACAGCAGAAAATAGCAGCAGCAACAACAGTACAACCCCGCAACTTCGCTACAGAAAATTTGCCTCCTCACGTGACCATTCTCCGAGCCAGCTTCGCAGGTAAACACACAACATATACCTCTCCAATCGTGTTAGATAATTTTGAACTAAATAGGTCCAGAATTAAGTTAGAATTTAACATAAAGTCGAAGAAAAAACCACCCCGAAACAGGACATGATCGATCCATGTGAAACCCATAACTTTTAATTTGATTTTTTCTAATTTTTTAAATAAAATTTTTAGAATAATGTTAGAGTACTTATTTAAATTATTGTAATCATTAAACTGCTAAATTATAATTTATCTGCTAAATTAATTTCTTGTAACATAATGTTAGCTAATGTTGATATTATGCAAAATTATTTTTAAAAATTAAATAACTTGGAATTTTGCATGTTGTCCAGACCCAGACCCTAACCAAATCGAAGCTTAGGAATATTTTTACAAATTGATGGTTAAATTATTTAAAAATATTAATTAATATATTTTTCTGAAAAGGGAAAATTATTTTTTGTTAGCCATATTTAATTTCTTTTAAATTTTGGCCCAACTTATTTCCTCTATAACCCAAAGCCCATGTATTTTCACCCATAAACCATTAGCCCATAAGCTATTTATACATGGATTTAGACTAAACCAAGTGTTGGCTCAAAGGTTTAAGCCTTTTTCATGAAGTCAAAATAGGTTGGGACCATTAGTTAAGTTTATCCTTCTATGGAATGTTCTGTGCTTGGGAGAACCGATGGGTTCTTCGGTTTTGTTCGGTTTCTCCTCCGATCAAACGTTCGGGCTCATCACCTTCCGGCCGCCGGAATTAATGAAGGGGGAAGTCTCTTCACCTTCCTACTCTGGTAACCCCCAACCTAATTCATATATAAAGCCCCTCCTTCTCCACACATTCCCATCTCCACCACCAATTTCTCTAGAGTTTGTGCCCTAATTCCCAAATTTAGGAGCCGATCCACCCGTGGTCGATCCCGAGGCCGACCGCCTCCTTCCCGGCGAATCCCCGAGGCCGGCGCCCCTTACAGCCCGATCCGGGCTTCCGACGACTGCGCGGCCCCGCGTCACCGCCGTCCGTGCCCGTCGCTGCCCTTGCCGGCGAGCCCGACCCCGGCGACCTGCTGCCCTGGCCGGCGTTCGCCCCGGTGACCGCTGTTTCTCCGGCGTTTGCTCCGGTGTTAGCCCGTCCGTTCCGAGACTCTGCTGTGGGTACATTCTGACCGTTACTTCTTTTGTCAATGATGAATTCTCTGGTCCCCGAATCCAGCGGGATTTCGGTTTTTCGACAACGTAATTCCTACGTTGCAATTCTGTCTTTCCGAAGTTTTCGGAAAGTCGGATTTCTGAGAACCTTTTCGAAAGGAACTCTGGAGAATGATTATTTTCTGAGTTTCCTATTCGTAGGCTAAATCTCGGAATTTCCGAAGGAAATGCGGAAAATTTCTATTTGGATTTTGGTGATTTTCTGTTGCGTTCATGTTTGTTGATAGATATTAGCTGTTGATAGATATTAACTATGTTGGATGCTCTGGGATTTTTGAGTGAAAGTTGGAAATTGGTTTTAACCTTTGTTCTGTTGGAAATTTCTTTGAGTTATATGTCAATACTGGAATATGAGTTTAGTATGCTGGTTTGATTTAAAATATTTTGAGGGATAAAAAAAATAAATTGAAATTTTGGGATTATTCTTGCAGGTATCGGACGCGTTCCCAGTTTTTGGGTTATCCGAAAACAGAGGGAATGCTGCCGAAATTTTCGGAAATTTATTAAATGATTTTCGAAATGATTTTTCGAGTTAAATATATTTTTATAATATTTTGGGCGACGACCTTAAACGGTCACTGGGCCCCAGTGAAATGCAAACGCACCGGTTCGACCGGACGTTGAGGCAGAGTAGATGATAGACGACTGGACCAGAGTCTGAGACACCTATTATTTTAAATTTAAATTAGAAATTACTAGTTTTATTAATGTTAATTGTAGGTAATTTTCAAGACAACCTATCTTTTCTTATTTCAATTTGCAATAAAATTTGTAAGGGCATAAGCCCAATTCCAGTAAATGTGGTTTTGTAATAAGTAGGAATTAGCATTTTATTTATTTCTGGGAATGTGTGATAGCGTAGGAACAATCAAAATATTGTTATGAATTATTAATTAATAATTCACAATTTCTCATTTTAAGAAAATAAATATATTTTATATATTAAAAATATCAAAGTTTTTCAAATAAATAAATATCATGTTTATACGTAATTTGATAATTACAAGTTTTTCCGGAAAACCAATGTAAATTGATTTCCTTAATTTCAACGCAATAGTAAACGTTGTGATGTTGTGTTAGCTAATTAACAACTAAAACTGATTAGGAAAAAACAGTTAGAGATTGTAACTAGATAACTCTGGTGATTGCTTCTGAAACAAGTTCCGGAATGTAGGATTTCGAGGAAGAGCGTGACTGTTCAAAATCCCGAAGTACCGACTTTTCAACCAAGGATTTAAGGCAAGTACATTTTATGTAAATTTTACAATCATTTTACAATTGTTTCATTGCAATTTTAAACCACCATTATACACGAACTCCTTGGGAGCATTGATTGTATGTTGGGGACTGGGGGAGTAGAATAGTGGATATGACCAATTCCAAAACTTAGGATAATGACTGTGTTAGCTTTCCCTCTTCACACGGGGACAAGCCATATCGTATCGCTAGGATACCATTGTAACCCAAACCGGTCATATTCACTATCTATTCACATCACTGTACTGAATTATTTCAAAACTGTTCATCTTTAAATTATTTAAAAGTGCATGTCATAAATTGTATTTTAATTGTTAAAAGTTTGCATGAATTGTACTGTCTTCCTGACTGGAGATAAACATTTTAGGTATTACTGAGGATCTGGAGATGATGATCAGTAGCTACTACGATCCCGATTTGTACCCGGCGGTACTTCCACCTGAGGAGGATGTGGCATTAACTTAGATGCTACTTAGTTTTTGAGAGTTTTTAGTTGCTGTTTTAATTTCAGTTGTGAACCTTGTATTTGGAACAAGTTTTAATATCGTTAAATAAATGTTGTGGCAACTTTGAAATTTAAATTTGTTGTTGATTGACCTGCACAATGAATTACAGCTTACTGCCGCGTCTCATCAACGGCGCAGGCTGGGCATGATCCGATTCGACCCAAGTATTTGGGGACGGGTCGTGACATGTTTTTAGTGGTGGCCCATGCAGGTCTCTGTTCAACAACTTAGGAAAACTTAGAAACAATTAGGAACACTAGAACATATTGCCACAACTTAGGACCGATATATCTATTAAATATTTTTGCTTGATTATAGACGGGTAGGATACCTTGCTTATGTTTATGTCCTAAACCTTTCCAGACCATGGCTATTAATGAGGATGACAATGTTGGAGATGAGTTGTCATCAACATACCACACCACCACCTTCCCTGTTTAGTCCAGATCCTACTCTGCGACTTTCTGATCGCCAATAATGCTGGAGACACACAAGTTCATCAGACGATGGATCCTTCAGGCTCGAGGACTGGACTGCGGACGGAGATGCTTGTCCCACCTGCCCCGCCGCTTCCAGTGAACCCCTCTGAACTTATAAGTTTGCTGCGGGAAATGCTAGCTACTCAGAGGGCTGAAGCTGAATCTCATCGCGAGCAGAACGCGATATGAAGGAAGGAATGGAGAACTCCCACAATGTAGCTATGGCTGCACTTGGAAGGAGAGAAGTGAACCCAGAAGAGCCTAGACCAGCTAAGGTAAGTGCCATCTAGAGGATAAATTTTAGTAATTTTTTTGAGACCATTAATAGTGATTAGAGATCATATTATGGTAAGGTGGGGGATATTGAGAGCTTCAAGAAGCAGAACCCTCGACCTTTCAAGGGAACCGAGGGAATGTCTATGCTGACGAATGGCTCGACAATATGAGCGTCTTCTAAGCGTCACACGACTTCCAGAAGACCTTAAGGCAGAAGCTTAGGACTCCAACTGCAGAATATAGCTAGCACCTGGTATCGGAATGAACCCCGACTCCAGGATAGGCAGGTCGATTGGGACACCTTCAAGAAGTTGTTCCAGAGGAAATTCTTCCCAACTTCTGAGATGCGGGAGATGGAGCGACAATTCAGAACCTGAAGCAAGGCAATATGACTGTGGGAGAGTATGCGGCAGAATTCGGCCAGCTCAGCCGATTTGCCAAGAACATGGTGGCTGATCCTGCTGATCGTGCTGAACGATTCAAGTATGGACTTAGAGAGGAGATTCGCACTCATGTGATCTCTGGTGGAGCTAAGACTTATGAGAAGATTCTGGAGAGAGCCCAAGACATAGAGAAGAGCCAACCTGCCCGCTCGAAGAGAGATTATCCTGGAACTAGCAACTTCCAGGGTAATCAGAAGAAGCCCAACAACAACAACAGCACTCACAATAACAACACCGTCCTCAGCACCAGCAGGCGAGGAACAATGAAAGAGCACCCCAGAGGCAGATTCCTATCTGCGATTTTTGCAAGAGGCCGGGACATCTGGCAAACATCTGCAGGAAGAGACTAGGGCAATGTCTGATCTGTGGGTCTTCCACCCATCAAGTGAGGGACTGTCCCTTGTCAAACAACAAGGCTGGAGGAAATCAGCAGAAAGGACCTCTGCCCACTCAGCAGCAACAATTTGGGCAGCATCAGAAGACGGGGCGAGCTTTTGCCCTAACTGCAGAGGAACCAGAGCGGAGCAGGAACCTAATGCGGATGTCATATCAGGTTACATTTATGTATATTCTCATCCTGCATTAGCTTTATTCGACTCTGGTGCAACACACAGTTTCATAGCAACCAAATTTATCTCTGCACATCACATAGTTACGGGTTTTAGCAAGAGAATATGTAGGGTTATGACTGGAGGTGGACCCCTACCTATAACGGAGACTTGTAATTGCCCCATTACAATTTCTGACCACAAGTTTGTAGCACCTTTATTGGTGATGCCCTTGCCCAACTATGACATAGTCCTTGGAATGGACTGGTTGAGCAAGCAGCATGCTGATAGATTGTCACAGAGGATGTGTAATCTTCAGCCCACCTGGAGGGCCAGAGTTTGAAGTCTCTAGAGCTCCGGAGGTTATGGAAGTATTGTCTACTCTATTTCTGAAGAACCTGAACCACCTCACCCTATCATAGCGGAATTCATGGATGTTTTCCCGGATAGTCTTCCTGGGCTACCCCCAGATCGGGACATAGAATTCACTATTGATTTAGTCCCTGGCTCTCCCCCGATTTCTAAGGGATGTTATAGAGTCAACCCGAAGGAGGCCAAAGAGATGAAGGAGCAGATCAACGAACTGAAGGCTCTTGGATTCATTCGAGACGGAGCTTCACCCTGGGGAGCACCTGTTTTGTTTGTGCCCAAGAAGGATGGAAGTGAGGATGTGCATCGACTACCGGGCGCTGAACAATGTCACAATCAAGAACAAGTACCCTCTGCCCCGGATCGATGACTTATTTGATCAGTTGAGTGGAGCCAAGGTGTTTTCCAAAATTGATCTCAGGTCTGGCTATCATCAGATCAAGGTCAGGAAGGAAGACATTCCCAAAACGGCATTCAACACCAAGTATGGGCAGTTTGAATTCTTGGTCATGCCGTTTGGTCTGACGAATGCTCCTGCTGTGTTCATGAACCTTATGAATAAGGTTTTCCATGAATACTTAGACCAGTTTGTCGTCGTCTTCATTGATGACATACTGATCTATTCAAAGACGAAGGAGGAGCACGAAGAGCACCTCAGGAAAGTTCTGGAAACTTTGAGGAAGGAGAAGTTGTACGGTAAGCTATCCAAGTGTGAATTCTTTCTAGACAAGGTGGATTTTCTTGGCCATGTTGTCACAGGAGAAGGAATTTCTGTGGACCCTAAGAAGATAGCTGCTGTGGAGAAGTGGCCTACCCCAAGCTCAGTTGCTGACATCAGAAGTTTCTTGGGCTTGGCGGGCTACTACCGGAAGTTTGTGAAGGACTTTGCTAGAATTGCTGAACCTATGACAAAGCTGACTCGGAAGAATGAAGAATTCATCTGGACGGAGGACTGCCAAGCAGCGTTCGAGGAGTTGAAGAAGAGGCTTACCACTGCACCAATCCTTGCGCTACCCGCAGGATCCGGTGGTTTCACAATCTACAGTGACGCCTCAGGCAAAGGACTGGGTTGCGTTCTTCAACAACATGGGAAAGTGATTGCTTATGCATCTAGGCAATTACGGACTCATGAGAAGAACTATCCCACTCATGATCTGGAGCTTGCTGCAGTCATCTTTGCGTTGAAGCTTTGGAAGCACTATCTGTATGGAGAGAGGTGGAGATATACACAGACCACAAAAGTCTGAAGTATGTTTTCACTCAGAAAGAGTTGAACATGAGGCAAAGGCGATGGCTGGAGTTAATGAAGGATTTTGACATCGACTTGCAATACCACCCGGGTAAGGCTAATGTGGTCGCTGATGCACTTAGTCGATACCCAGTGGCGATGTTCTTAACCAAGGAGAGGCACCTGCTGGAGGACATCGAGAAGCTTGGACTGGAGATTGTACTGCCTGGACGGAAGGAACTGGATGCTGATTCGGTGATGATGAAGTTGCAAGTGAGCTCGTACCTGATGGACAAAGTCAAGGAGACGCAATTTCAAGACGAGGCACTTTGCAAGCAGAGAGATCAAGTGTTAGCAGGAACACTGGAGGGTTTCTCAATCGCCAGTGATGGAGCTTTGAAGAATGGTACAAGGCTTTGTGTACCGTCTGGCGAACTGAGGAACGAGTTGATGAAGGAAGCGCATCAGTCTCAATATTCCATACATCTTGGAGCCAATAAGATGTATCGGGATATGCGCACTATTGTCTGGTGGAGTGGAATGAAGAAAGATGTCACCAGGTATGTCGCTAGATGCTTGATTTGTCAACAAGTAAAGGCTAGTAGACAAAGACCTGCAGGACTTCTACAACCGCTGGACATCCCAGAATGGAAGTGGGAGCACATCACTATGGATTTCGTGTCAGGACTGCCTCGTTCCCAAGGAGGGAAGGACGCCATTTGGGTAATAGTGGACCGACTAACCAAGTCAGCTCACTTTATTCCCTTCAAAGTTGGTTTGTCCACTGAGAAGTTGGCAGCATTGTACATGCGGCACATCTACCGGATTCATGGCGTACCGGTAAGCATTGTTTCTGACCGAGACACTCGTTTTACCTCACATTTTTGGAAGAGCTTGCATGACAGCTTGGGGACTCAGTTGAAGTTCAGCACAGCTTATCATCCCCAGACAGATGGGCAATCTGAGAGGACGATTCAGACACTTGAAGATATGCTGCGATCTTGTGTCTTAGAATTTGGAGGATCGTGGGAAGACCATCTGCACTTGGTAGAGTTTTCTTATAATAACAGCTACCAAGCCAGTATTGGTATGACCCCGTTTGAAGCTCTTTATGGACGTCGTTGCCGTACACCTTTGGCATGGGACGACGTTGGTGAAAGAGGACTGCTGGGTCCTGAAATGGTGACTGACGCAGCAGAAAAGGTGAAGTTTATCAGAGACAGGCTCAGGATTGCTCAAGACAGACAGAAGCACTGGGCAGACAGCAGACGACGACCACTGACATTTGAAGAAGGAGATAAGGTCTTTGTAAAGATTTCTCCTACCAGAGGTACTATCAGATTTGGAAGAGCCGGGAAGCTGAGTCCCAGGTACATTGGTCCGTTCGAAGTTCTGAGCCGGATTGGAGAAGTGGCGTATAGGTTAGCTCTACCAGCTAATCTAGAAGGCGTGCACAACGTCTTTCACGTTTCGCAGCTCAGGGAGTATGTACCTGATGAGAACCACGTTCTGGACCATTCAGAGTTGGAGATTGGACCGAGTCTCACCATACCAGAAAAGCCAGTGGCGATCTTGGATCGAGGCGAGAAGAAGACCAGAACCTCGGTGACTCCCATAGTTCGAGTGATGTGGAGGCATGATTCCCCAGGTGAATCTACCTGGGAGCGTGAAGATGAGATGCGGGAGAAGTACCCGTATTTGTTCGAGACTTGAGGTATTTTCTCAACCTAACTCTTTAAATTTCGAGGACGAAATTTCTTAAGGAGGGAAGGTTGTGAAACCCATAACTTTTAATTTGATTTTTTCTAATTTTTTAAATAAAATTTTTAGAATAATGTTAGAGTACTTATTTAAATTATTGTAATCATTAAACTGCTAAATTATAATTTATCTGCTAAATTAATTTCTTGTAAACATAATGTTAGCTAATGTTGATATTATGCAAAATTATTTTTAAAAATTAAATAACTTGGAATTTTGCATGTTGTCCAGACCCAGACCCTAACCAAATCGAAGCTTAGGAATATTTTTACAAATTGATGGTTAAATTATTTAAAAATATTAATTAATATATTTTTCTGAAAAGGGAAAATTATTTTTTGTTAGCCATATTTAATTTCTTTTAAATTCTTGGCCCAACTTATTTCCTCTATAACCCAAAGCCCATGTAGTATTTTCACCCATAAACCATTAGCCCATAAGCTATTTATACATGGATTTAGACTAAACCAAGTGTTGGCTCAAAGGTTTAAGCCTTTTTTCATGAAGTCAAAATAGGTTGGGACCATTAGTTAAGTTTATCCTTCTATGGAATGTTCTGTGCTTGGGAGAACCGATGGGTTCTTCGGTTTTGTTCGGTTTCTCCTCCGATCAAACGTTCGGGCTCATCACCTTCCGGCCGCCGGAATTAATGAAGGGGGAAGTCTCTTCACCTTCCTACTCTGGTAACCCCCAACCTAATTTCATATATAAAGCCCCTCCTTCTCCACATCCATTCCCATCTCCACCACCAATTTCTCTAGAGTTTGTGCCCTAATTCCTAAATTTAGGAGCCGATCCACCCCGTGGTCGATCCCGAGGCCGACCGCCTCCTTCCCGGCGAATCCCCGAGGCCGGCGCCCCCTTACAGCCCCGATCCCGGGCTTCCCGACGACTCGCGCGGCCCCGCGTCACCGCCGTCCGTGCCCGTCGCTGCCCCTTGCTGGCGAGCCCGACCCCGGCGACCTGCCCTGGCCGGCGTTCGCCCCGGTGACCCGCTGTTTCTCCGGCGTTTGCTCCGGTGTTAGCCCGTCCCGTTCCGAGACTCTGTGGGTACATTCTGACCGTTACTTCTTTTGTCAATGATGAATTCTCTGGTCCCCGAATCCAGCGGGATTTCGGTTTTTCGACAACGTAATTCCTACGTTGCAATTTCTGTCTTTCCGAAGTTTTCGGAAAGTCGGATTTCTGAGAACCTTTTCGAAAGGAACTCTGGAGAATGATTATTTTCTGAGTTTCCTATTCGTAGGCTAAATCTCGGAATTTCCGAAGGAAATGCGGAAAATTTCTATATTTGGATTTTTGGTGATTTTCTGTTGCGTTCATGTTCTGTTGATAGATATTAGCTGTTGATAGATATTAACTATGTTGGATGCTCTGGGATTTTTTGAGTGAAAGTTGGAAATTGGTTTTAACCTTTGTTCTGTTGGAAATTTCTTTGAGTTATATGTCAATACTGGAATATGAGTTTAGTATGCTGGTTTGATTTAAAATATTTTGAGGGATAAAAAAAATAAATTGAAATTTTGGGATTATTCTTGCAGGTATCGGACGCGTTCCCAGTTTTTGGGTTATCCCGAAAACAGAGGGAATGCTGCCGAAATTTTCGGAAATTTATTAAATGATTTTCGAAATGATTTTTCGAGTTAAATATTATTTTTATAATATTTTGGGCGACGACCTTAAACGGTCACTGGGCCCCAGTGAAATGCAAACGCACCGGTTCGACCGGACGTTGAGGCAGAGTAGCTGATATGACGACTGGACCAGAGTCTGAGACACCTATTATTTTAAATTTAAATTAGAAATTACTAGTTTTATTAATGTTAATTGTAGGTAATTTTCAAGACTAACCTATCTTTTCTTATTTCAATTTGCAATAAAATTTGTAAGGGCATAAGCCCAATTCCAGTAAATGTGGTTTTGTAATAAGTATTAGCATTTTATTTTATTTTCTGGGAATGTGTGATAGCGTAGGAACAATCAAATATTGTTATGAATTATTAATTAATAATTCACAATTTCTCATTTTAAGAAAATAAATATTTATATATATTAAAAATATCAAAGTTTTTCAAATAAATAAATATCATGTTTTATACGTAATTTGATAATTACAAGTTTTTCCGGAAAACCAATGTAAATTGATTTCCTTAATTTCAACGCAATAGTAAACGTTGTGATGTTGTGTTAGCTAATTAACAACTAAAACTGATTAGGAAAAACAGTTAGAGATTGTAACTAGATAACTCTGGTGATTGCTTCTGAAACAAGTTCCCGGAATGTAGGATTTCGAGGAAGAGCGTGACTGTTCAAAATCCCGAAGTACCGACTTTTCAAACCAAGGATTTAAGGCAAGTACATTTTATGTAAATTTTACAATCATTTTACAATTGTTTCATTGCAATTTTAAACCACCATTATACACGAACTCCTTCGGGAGCATTGATTGTACTGTTGGGGACTGGGGGAGTAGAATAGTGGATATGACCAATTCCAAACTTAGGATAATGACTGTGTTAGCTTTCCCCTCTTCACACGGGGACAAGCCATATCGTATCGCTAGGATACCATTGTAACCCAAACCGGTCATATTCACTATCTATTCATATCACTGTACTGAATTATTTCAAAACTGTTCATCTTTAAATTATTTAAAAGTGCATGTCATAAATTGTATTTTAATTGTTAAAAGTTTGCATGAATTGTACTTTGCTCCCTCCTGACTGGAGATAACATTTTAGGTATTACTGAGGATCTGGAGATGATGATCAGCTACTACGATCCCGATTTGTACCGGCGGTACTTCCACCTGGAGGATGATGTGGCATTAACTTAGATGCTACTTAGTATTTTGAGAGTTTTTAGTTGCTGTTTTAATTTCAGTTGTGAACCTTGTATTTGGAACAAGTTTTAATATCGTTAAATAAATGTTGTGGCAACTTTGAAATTTAAATTTGTTGTTGATTGACCTGCACAATGAATTACAGCTTACTGCCGCCGTCTCATCAACGGCGCAGGCTGGGCATGATCCGATTCGACCCAAGTATTTGGGGACCGGGTCGTGACAATCCAGGTACCCCTGGTCGTGGACTATTTCCCGCCAGTCCAGTAGTTCTCTGTCAAAAATTTTAAAACAAACTTTTAGCCCTTCCAAACCTTTCTTGTAGATTAATTCTTCGTTCACTGTATGGAAAGAATTTTGATTGTAATGTTTGTGAGAAAACAGTTTTCAAAATTAAAATTTTTAAGAAAACCCACCGATACGGGGTCTGTCCCGTCAAACCGTGTGACATGGTCGCGAACCGAATGTATCGAAAAGTGCGTATCGAATTCTGGACGTATGGGCTTTGACGGAACTCAAATTGGTTGCGTGTACGCAATGAATTTAATGCGTATTCGTCAAAATTTACCGTATCGGCCTTTTTTGAAATTCTCCAATTACTTTGTGCATGTTCGTCAAATCAAGAAAAAATTATGCCAACAGGACCGTATCATTTTTTTGGTCCTGTATGCCAAGTTTGGTCCAAATCTGAGACAGTTGACCGGATCGCCGTTTTACGGGCCCCACAATCCAACTCAACCGGCAAATTTATGCACGGCCCGCCAGAATCCAAAATTGGATATACCGTTGGGTTCGTATCATCGGAACAAATCCATAGACATATAATTTGACGACTTTAGAGACCGTTGACTCTAGCACACTTTTCGGTGCAAAGCGGGTCCAACGACGGATACCGTTTTGTCCTAAAATTACCATTTTGCCCTTGTGTCCAGAATTGGACTTAAGGACAGTCAATACTATCTAATTTGACTAATCTGGAAACGTTGGCAACGTCTATTACAGCTTCTGGAGGCAGTTGTGAGACTTGGACTTTCTGACTTGTTGATTGGCGATATATTGTTGGTTCTCCGTGCAACCCTCAGGCAAGTACACCTTGCCAAACTTTACAGTACTTACATGTTTTTCTATAATGCCATTCTTTTATGTCTCACTTGGTACATATTTCTCTCCTTCTTCATATCATGGATACTTTCTAGTTTTACGTACATGTAGATTATTACTCTTTCTTTTCTCATGTTACTAGCCGTTTTTCTATCGTGTTCATGTCTAGTGATAGTATTGCTTAGCCGCTGTCGTGTCCCTTTGACATAATTGAGATGGACTTGACTTGTTGACATCTTTACTTGACTTGACTCGTAGTTCTAGGCGAGGATCTTGTGATAGACGATGACTATACTTGACCATTCTCTGTTGTGAGCCCCCACTGAGCTGCGATAGAGACTTACTATAAGTTGTAAGCCCCCACTGAGCTGTGATCTATAGGACCGTGAGTCCCCACTGAGCTGAGGTTTACTCCGATTTATTCTTAGTCATGTTTATCAGCACGATTCTCGACGGCATGCCATTTCCTTATATTTTATTCTGTACTACTCTACAGTCTTTATTTCTTAAACTATTTCCTATCCTTCCTTGCATGTTAAAACTGTTAAAGTAGGCATGTATATTATGTGTTTTACTAATCCTCTGAGGACCTGGTGATCTCTCCAGGTATTAGCTGAAGTGATCGAGGTAGAATACATTGGAGAATTGATGATTGTTTCTCAGGAATTTTAGGTATATTTAGTTCATATCTTTCCATACTCGTCCTATATTAGATTAGTTGGACATTGCTGCTGTATAGCCTAGTTTTACAAGCTTTATCTTTCATTAGAAGCTTATTCAAGATAATTGCATTAGAGTTTGGTCCACTTTATTGTATATTATCTTTTCTTGTTACTTGTAGTAACCAGTTTGCTAATGTCTGACCAGCATTAGTTTACTTGGTTTATAAAAGAGTTTATCTTCAGTGAATTGAGATTTGTAGTTGAATGGATAGATTGCTTTAAAAAACCAGACAACTTATACGTATTCGAGCTGGACTGGAGTCCTTTTGATGCGTAGATGGCATGTATACGTATCCTAGTCCTACGTATTTTAGGACTGGGGCGTTACAAATGAGTATGGCTTGATACATTAACTAACTAGAGTTATCACAAGCCTAGTTACTAACAAGATGCAACGAGATATTCCCACAGTCACAAGCCCTGCAGCTATCCAGTTATCCTTCCGCAGGTTGAGAGTTGTATTAGGTGGATACATCGCCCAGGAGACAAATGTATCTCATGGTGACTTGGGGGTGCAACACATGACAGTGTGCTGGAAATGCGCCCTACTCGACGGCAGGCTACAAGTCCAATTAAAGCGCCCAGATAACGGGATCGCCTGTGATTGAAAAATCTCTCTATATGAACTACTTGATCAATTTAGTCATTAACCTAGTCAGTTTCAGTATGAATCCCTGGCCGTGGTAATCAGGAATCCATGTCCTAGACATGATGCAAGACGAGACATGTAGTTTGTGCACGCATACACAATACATTCAACCACGATGTCCAAAAGAGTTGTATTAGCAAGGAGAATAGCCATCGCAACAGCATCTTGATTATGTACATGTCATGTTAGGTTTACTTATCATGTCAAGAGTGCGCCCCAACGGACCACTATCAAGAGTTATCATGTTAAGGTTGCTTGTTAAGAGTGCGCCACGACGAGCCACTATCATGTTAACATGTAAAGACACGTTCAAGAGTGCACCACGATGGGTCACCATCATGTAAACAAAGAAAGACGTGTACCAGAGTGCACCACAACGGGTCACTATCTGGTATGAGCAGAGAAGAGATGTGTAGCATGAGTGTACTACGAAGGGTCACTATCATCTAAAGCAAAGAAAAGGCATAAATCATGAGTGTACCACAACGGGTCACTATAAAGAAAGTCTAAACATGGCATAAATTATAAAGTACAATAAATCCAGAAAAGCATGGAAACACATATCAAATCACATAAGAAATATTCGAAAGCAAAGACACATCCTGACATGTGAGAAGGGATAAGTAAAAGTAACTAATTGGCATAAAAATAATAATTGAATCTGTGCTAGTATTAGGTGTGCAAAGGGTGTACAATTATTTTCTAACTGTACAAGATCATCAAATCATGTTAAGAAATTTATTGCAGTCGAAGGAAACCTCAAAACGTCAAGTACATAAAACATGCCAAAAGATCAAAACTATGATTGAAGTTATCAATCATATATGAACTCCAGTTAAAGTAAAACAAGAAGATTCTTGAAGCCAAAAAAAAGATCTACAACTTTCATGTCGGGAGTTGAAAGAAATTCTGGCCACAAATCAGCCAAATTGGACATAAAATAGCCAAAAACAGCCCAAAATAGGCACTATGCGGCACTATGCAAGCCATGCGTCACTATACAAGCCTGCAGCACTACGCAAGCCTGCGACACTATGTAAGCCTGCGACACTATGCAAGCCATGTGGCACTATGCAAGCTTGCGATACTATGTAAGTCTATGGTACTATGCAAGCCATGCGGCACTATGCAAGCCATGTGGCACTATGCAAGCCTGCGGCACTATTCATCCATGCGACACTATGTAAGCCTGCGACACTATACAAGCCATACGACACTATGCATCCATGCGACACTATTCATCCTGCAGCACTATGCAAGCCTGTGGCACTATGCAAGCTATGCAGCACTATACAAGTCTGCGGTACTATTCATCCTACGGCACTATGCAAGCCAAGTAGCATTATGCAAGCCTGCGTCACTTTTCATCCTTTAGCACTATACAAGCATGCGACACTATGCAATCCATGTGGCACTATGCAAGCCTGCGGTACTATTCATCGTCCCTGCCAGAATCAAGATAGATGAACATAGAAGATGTCCAAAACTTGCTTTGGCCATAACTTTCTCAAAACAAGTCAAAATCTAACTTTTCAAAGGTCAAAATTGTGTAGAATCAAATTCTCTACCACATGGAACAATTAGTTTTCGAAAAAAGTAAGTTTGATAGATCAAAATCCAAAAAAATAAAAATGGTACAAACTTAGATCTACAAGAATCCACCCATGAAAACCAAAAACTCCAAGTTCTAAAGAGGCTTATAATCATGTAAGGAAGAGTTTATAACAAACAAATAATATTTTTCCAACATTTGGCAAGATGTACTTGCCATAGGTTGGAGGAGAAAATGAAGAGGAAGAAGATGAAGAGAATGAAAATAATGAAGGAGAGAGAGGAGTTGGGTTTTTACATAAAACTCTCTCATCTCAAACTAATTAAACCAAGCCAAGCGAAACCAAGTTTAACCAAACCAAATTAAACCAAGTCAAAATTAAACCAAAGCAAGGCTAAGAAGACAAGTAAAATACGGGTCGCCTGACAAATGTCAGAAATCCGTATACGTACACCAAAATACGTATAACAGAAAACGGGAGTGACATGCATGCTGTCGGCATACAATGGTATACTGACGGTATACTGGTCAAGGAGAAAATATATAAGTTGGAAAAAATTTAAAACGTTCCAAAAATCAAGAAAATACAAAACACAGTACAAAAATATGTATCGTATTAAATACCGATACTGTGAGACGAGTCTCACAATGATAGTTTCAATAACAGGGAAAGATTTGTATTGTGGGGATCACGTATGCCAAGACCACCTAGAAATTTAGGTTTGGTGAATGTGGACCATGACTTGAAATATATCACTTTCCTGTTGTTTCCAGAGTTCTACCAGAAATCTCTTTGATGCTTGGACAGGGTGTTGGTAACCTTCTTTGGTATAAGATAAGATGACAGGTAGTAAGTAGGTAGTGAAGCAAGTATGGATTTGATAAGAGTGGTTCGAAAACATGAGATAAACATTTTCTCTTCCAACCTTGGAGTTTGTTGCTACTGGAATTTACCAGGTCAGAGAAAGTGTTGATTCTATTTTTCGAGAGAAGAAGTTTGTGACCAAGGTACTTATCAGTATGATTCATAGGCTTAACCCCAATCAAATTCTGATAAATCTGTGACATGATTGGGTCTATTTTCTTGGAAAAGAATGTTGTGCCCTGTCCCTAGATCGTACCCCATTCTCCGTCCACGGGGTGCGCGAGAAAGGAACACTGTCATTATCGATTCGGTCGGAACCGATAGGTCGGGATCGATCGAATCGGTCGAACGGGAACGGTTGAATTAAGATCTATTCTCCATTATGGAATGGCTTCTTCAGAACCAAGTTCCATATTCAGCGGGTTGCGCCTCAAGGATTGACTCTGCGGATGAGTCGAGAGAGACCTCCCGTTGTTCTGTTTTTCACGCCGCTTGCGTTGGTTTTGACTTTGGTTTTCTGAATGCGTTTTCGTGAATGTTTTTGATGGTTTTCATGGCTTGCATTTCAAACCCCCATTTCCTATTGAACTTCTAGAATAATACAGTGTTCTAATCGGTTGCTTGTACGATTTCAGGTAATCGTGTAGGCGACGTCTAGCGTGGCCAACAAGTCTCTCGTCTCAAGCAAAACTCAAGGTGAGTGGCTGACCCTTCTCTTCTCGACCCCCTTCTTAGGTAAATGATAATGTTGTTGCGAATAAAAGAATAAATGCAAGGGCACGGACATGATAAGATGATCAAGTTTTCAAAGAGAATGTAGGCTATACCTTAATAACTAAAATTATCTTTGCACGGTCATGGACAACTTGTCGACAAGGTGAGCGTTTTCCCGCACGGCAACCCAGGGCCATAGGACCGTTGCGGCCAAGAAAGGAAACTATATAGCTGTGCTGGGCACGGGTTAGGCGGGGACTTGCAGCGAGGCTCGCTACTCACGCTGAAAGGGCCCCGACTAACAAAAGCTAAAGGAGTCCAAGATGGCTCTGGGAGCCAGTGACCAATCACACGTAGTATTGCACTTGGTATAAAAATGATAACAATTGACAGGTAAGAACATGGTAAGTTTTTAATGCGCGGTGCGGTTCGACGTGGGTAAGTTCCAATATAAATTTTATTTTGCTTGTCATATGCTTGTCCAAATTTATTAAGATGGTTAGAAACATTCATAAACTAAGTCATATAAACTCTTCAACTAAATGAGAGCTTGGAACTTAAATAGCCATGCACCAGTACAAAGTGTAATGTACTGATCCTCGCTATCTACGCAGGTACCCCGAACCACGAAGGGCGTGCCACTTAAAGCTCAAGGCGGCGTGAATACTATTGAAGCCTCGTTCGTGAATTGAAGGCTTGTTTCTGGAAATCCTTTTGAAGACCCTGCACTCAGTCCAAAAGAAAAAAAATATGACGACTCGACTTCCCACAATAGTAGGTGAAAAGTGTTATATTTTGCTTGTAAAAAGGGATGTAATAGAACGACTATCTCATCAACGTTCGTTTTGTAAGTTGAGTCATGATGTAAGCCCGTACGGCACTGATTGTAAAAGAGTCATGTAATTAAAGTTTATTATCAATGAAAGTTTTTTATTTCAAATGTGTCATCCAATTTCTCTGCGTACTCTAACTTGATGTTGTGTTTCGGATAACCTTATGACTATGCCTTGTGCGATCGCAACTTAGGTTCGTACGGCATCACGCCCGGGGGACGACTATCTATTCTACGGAAGCGGAGCATGACATAATGGTATCAGAGCACGGCTTTACATCCTTTGGCCTCATGTCTAGAGTTTCAAACCTTTGACCTCGTATCGATGAGATAAGTTGTTCCATACAATGAGTCCGTAATATTTGAGACTGATGTGTTTGCCTTCGTATTGTAGAAGTGCCAAAACCCGCGGCCTAGCAAGAACAGAGTGCTTCTAACGGCTCGAGCAGTTCGTGGGCCAGAACTTTTAACAATACCATCGAAAGGATGTTGCACAAGATGGAGGCGCAGCAGAAACAGTCTGAGAACCGACATCAACAGACGGAGGTACGACATGCCCAATTTGAAGCTCGCTTCGACGCACAAACTAAGCTGCAACAAAAACAGTTAGATATCCTGTAGCAGATTGTCTAGATAATTATGGCCAAAGGAAACTCCGCGACTGCGCCTACTGTCATCGCACCGATGGCCCAACTCGTCGTCGCTGATCAGGAGGAGCCTGAGCGTCAACCAGCGACACCGAAAAGATACAACTTCAAAGTGTCAGAATTCAAGAAAGCGTATCGCACTTCCTTCAGCGGTACCGAAGGCCCTTCTATTGCCATCGACTGGTTGGAAGAGCTGGAAGATCACTTCGAGCTCCTCGACATTGAATAATCAAAGCAAGTCTCCTGCGCACAATTTTAACTACGGTTGAACGTGCACGACTAGTGGGCCGTGCACAAACGAGCGATCCGACGCGACAACAACACCGCGTCGATCTCTTGGACCACGTTCCGTAAAGATTTTGAAGTCAAGTACCTTCCGTCAGCCGTTAGTCAAGCGAAGGAAAATGAGTTCATGCAGTTGAAGCAAGAGAACCGGACAGTACAGCAGTACGCAGGAGTTCAACAGATTATCCAAATTTGCTGGTGCGTTTCTCAACATAGAGAGGTCGTGTGCTACGTTTCGAAGTGGGTCTGCGGCCCTCTATTGCTGCTCATGTCACGGTTCTGGAATACAAAACCATGGGCGAGGCTCTGAATCATGCTCTCCGTCTTGAGAGCTAGTACCCTTCCGTTGCTGTCGACGTTGTGCACCACTCCAATCACAAACGTCCTAGGTATATGGGAGGCAAACTACGTGTCAAAGCATCCAAATAACGATGACTATAAGGGTCAGAAAATGGTACCTCAGTGTGCAAATTACAGCCAAGTTGGATACCATGCCAGCCACTGCTTTGCCCCTAAGGTAGATTACTTCGCTTGCGGACAGAAGGGTCACTTCGCTCAAAACTGCCCAAATTCTCGACTGAATCGCAATATCCTGCCACAATAATACCGTCATGAGAATCGAGGATAGGCACCCCGACCTCCTCAGCCCACTCAACCTAACAACCAAGAACGACGTCCTAATGCTCAAGGGCGCGTCTTCTTCCTGACTCGGACGGCGTTCGCCTTCGACACTGTTGTGACAGGTATATTGAATTTCAATAATGTACTTGCTCATGTGTTATTTGATTCAGGCGCTTCACATAGTTTCATATCGAGGGACTTCGTCGTTGAGCACAAATTTCCTATAATGTCGTTAGACCTCGATCTTAGCGTAAGTATGTCTTCGGGTGTGCCACTACTCACAAATTTAGCCTACGGAAGAGAAATCATATGTATTGGGGGTCAAAAGATCGGTCTTGATGCAATAGTTCTAGATATGAAGGACTTTGACATCATATTGGGTATGGATTGGCTCGGTCCTTACAACGCTACCATCGACTGCGCAGGAAAGAAAGTCACCTTCCGTATATCTAGAGTGCCCGAATTCTGCTATTCGTGTGGTGAAGCATCGCTGACCTGCATGGTAATTTCGGCAATTTCTGCTCGAAAGATGCTTCATTTTGGATGCGAAGGCTACTTGGCGTCCGTTCGTGACATGAAACAAGATAGTGCAAACGCGGGTCAGATCGACGTTGTGGCAGAATTTTCAGACGTATTTTCGGACGAGCTACCCGGTATGCCGCCCGATCGAGAAATTGAGTTCACTATCGACACCTTCCCCGACACCCGACCGATCTTGAAAGCTCCGTACAGAATGGCCTTGGCAGAATTGGAAGAACTGAAGGCACAACTGCAATAATTACTTGTCAAAGGTTTATCCGTCCGAGTGTCTCACTGTGGGGTGCGCCCGTGCTATTTGTAAAAAAGAAGGATGGATCGATGCGGCTATGCATCGACTATCGGGAATTGAATAAAGCCACCGTTCGAAACAAATACCCCTGTCCTGTATCGACGACTTGTTTGACCAGCTCTAAGGTGTAACAGTATTTTCAAAGATTAATCTGCGATCAGGTTATCACTAAATCAAAGTCAAGCCAGATGATGTGCCGAAGTCTGCCTTCCGTACTCGCTACGGCCACTATAAATTTTGGTAATGCCATTCGGTCTGAAAAATGCCCCTGCCGTCTTCATGGATCTGATGAATCGGGTGTTCCGTCCGTTCGTTGACAAATTCGTAGTAGTCTTCATCGATGACATCCTCGTCTACTCAAAGGATCGAGTACAACAAGCATAACACCTGTGGACGGTACTCCAAATCCTTCGAGAGAATCAGTTGTATGCGAAGAGGAGCAAGTATGAATTTTGGCTGGGCAGCGTCTCATTTTCGGGCACATCATCTCCGCCGCGGGCATCTCAGTCGATCCGAAGAAAGATGAGGCAGTTGCTGATTGGAAATGGCCTGCATCAGTTAGCAAAATTCGAAGCTTCCTAGGCTTGGCGGGCTACTACCGACGCTTCGTGAAGGACTTCGCAAAAATTGCATCACCGTTGACTCGCCTCACCCAAAAAGAGTTACATTCGAGTGGTCAAACGACTGTGAAGCTTTCTTCCAGGAGCTCAAACAATGGCTCATTTCGGCCCTAATACTTGCTCTTCCTGAAGGGACTGAGGGATTTCAAATCTTCAGCGATGCTTCTGGCCAGAGCTTGGGGTGTGTGCTCATACAGCGGGATAAGGTGATATCTTTTGCTTCCCGACAGTTGAAGCCGCACGAGAAGAACTACCCCACGTACGACCTATAACTAGCGTTGATTGTGTTCGCGTTGAAGCTGTGGCATAACTAACTTTATGGCATGGCATACAGAATTTATACGAACCACAAAAGCCTCAAGTATCTCTTCACCCAGAAAGAACTGAATTTGCTGCAGAGGCGATGGCTTGAACTGATCAAAGACTATGACTTATCAATCGACTATACGCCGGGCAAAGAAAATATTGTAGCGGATGCGCTGAGCCGTAAGTACTTAGCTTTGTTATGCATCAACAGTCGACCGCTGCATGATTTGGAAGGAATGAGCATTGAACTCCGAGTTCACTTTAGAGACGTGAAACTGGTGCAACTACGGCTGGAATCGAGCCTATTGGAGAGAATCAAGTCTGCTCATAAGGATGATCCATACCTGGAGAAGATGCGGAAGCTGATATCGATAGGAAAAGCATCCGACTTTATAGAGGACGAGTCATGAGGGTTGCGGGTGAAGGGTCGGCTATGCGTTCCGGATGATGCAGAACTTAGAAAGGAGATAATGTCGGAGGCGCATTATACAAAATATTTTTTGTATCCTAGTAGCACCAAGATGTATAAGGACCTCCGTGTTTTCTTTTAGTGGCACGACATAAAGAGGGACATAGCGCTCTTTGTGTCGAAGTGTATGGCCAGTCAGCAAATTAAAGCCGAGCACCAGCGATCGGGTGGGGAGATGCAGAACCTTGCCATTCCATAGTAGAAGTGGGATCATGTCACTATGGACTTTGTTGTTGGCTTGCCAAGGATGCCGCGGGAAAACGGCGCCGTCTGGGTTATCGTCGATCGACTAACCACGTCAGTGAACTTCATAGCCATTAAAGTTACTTGGAGCGTCGACCGTCTTGCTCAGATATACCTTATGAAATAGTTCGACTATACGGGATCCCAGTATCTATCATCTCTGATCGGGTTCGACGGTTCGTGGCACGCTTCTGTGATAGTCTTCATTCAGTGTTGGGGACCAAGTTGAAGTTTAGCTCATCTTATCATCCTCAGACTGACGGCCAAACAGAGCGGGTGAACCAGATTTTCGAGGACATGTTAGCACGATCGACTTGAAGTCAAGCTGGGACGTTCATCTACCACTGGCCGAGTTTGCGTACAACAACAACTATCAATCCAGCATCCAAATGGTGTCGTATAAAGCTTTGTATGGCCGAAAGTGCAGATCGTCCATTTGTTGGGATGAAGTCGGGAAACGCTAGATACTTGGCCCGGAACTGGTGGAGCAGATTATACAGAAGATAAAGTTGATACGAAAGAGATTGAGAATAGCACAAAGTCGACAAAAGAGTTATGCCGATACGCACCGACGCCCCCTCAAGTTCTAGGAAGGCGACCATGTATTCCTGAAGGTGACGCCCATGCGTGGAGTTACCAGATTCGGCACGAAAGGAAAGTTGAGCCCAAGATTTTTCGGTCCGTTCGAAATATTGAAGCGAGTCGCCCCAGTAGCTTACCAAAACGCTTTACCGCCAGCATTATCGGAGGTACACAACGACTTCCACGTTTCACAGTTTTGAAAGTACGTACACAATCCGAGCCATGTGGTAGATTTAGGTCAGCTAGATCTGAAGGCGGACTTGTCATATATCGAAGAGCCAGTGTAAATCTTGGAGCGTAAAGATAAAATTCTTCGTAACCATGTTATTCCTCTCTTTCGCGTCCTCTGGAGAAACTATTCGGTCGAGGAGTCGACCTGGGAACTAGAGTCAGAGATGAGGGAAAAGTTCCTTTCCATATTTTTCTAGCGGTAGGTTCTTTTTAAGTTTCGAGGACAAAAACTTTTTCTTAGTTGGTTATGGTGTAGTGCTCCGTCCCTACATCGTGTCCCGTTCTCCATCCACGGGGTGCGCGAGAAAGAAACACTGTCGCTATCGATTCGGTCGGAACTGATAGGTCGGGATCGATCGAGTCGGTCGAACGAAAATGGTTGAATTAAGATCCATTCCCCGTTATAGAATGGCTTCTTCGGAACCAAGTCCCATATTCAGCGGTTTGCGCCTCAAGGATTGACTCTGCGGCTAAGTTGGGAGAGACCTCCCGTTGCTCTATTTTTCATGCCGCTTGCGTTGGTTTTGGCTTTGGTCTTTTGAATATATTTTCGTGAATGTTTTCGATGGTTTTCATGGCTTGCATTTTGAACTCGCATTTCCTATCGAACTTCTTGAATAATACAGTGTTCTAATCGGTTGCTTGTACGATTTTAGGTAATCGCATAGGCGACGTCTAGCGCGGCCAACAAGTCTCTTGCCTCAAGCAAAACTCAAGGTGAGTGGCTGACCCTTCTCTTCTCGACCCCCTTCTTAGGTAAATCGATAATGTTGTTGCGAATGAAAGAATAAATGCAAGGGCACGGACATAATAAAATGATCAAGTTTTCAAAGAGAATGTAGGCTATACCTTAATAATTAAAATTGCCTTTGTACGGTCATGGACAACTTGTCGACAAGGTGAGCGTTTCCCCGCATGGCAACCCGGGGCCACGGGACCGTTGCGGCCAAAAAATGAAACTATATAGCTTTGCTGGGCACGGGGTAGGCGGAGACTTGCAGCGGGGCTCGCTACTCGCGCTGAAAGAGTCCCGACTAACAAAAGCTAAAGGATTCGAAGATGGCTCTGGGAGCCAGTGACCAATCACACGTAGTATTGCACTTGGTATGAAAACGATAACAATTGACTGGGAAGACATGGTAAGTTTCTTAATGCGTGGCGCGGTCCGCCGTGGGTAAGTTCCAACATGCATTTTATTATGTTTGTCATATGCTTGTCCAAATTTATTAGGATTGTTAGAAACATTCATAAACTAAGTCATATAAACTCTTCAACCAAATGAGAGCTTGGAACTTAAACAGCCATGCACCAGTACAAAATATAATGTACTGATCCTCGCTCTTCATGCAGGTACCCTGAACCACGAAGGGCGTGCCACTTAAAGCTCAAGGCGGCGTTAATACTTTTGAAGCCTCGTTCATGAGTTGAAGGCTTGTTTCTAGAAATCCTTTTGAAGATCCTACACTCAGTCCAAAAGAAAGAAAGATGACGACTCGACTTTCCTCAATAGCAGGTGGAAAGTGTTATATTTTAATTGTAAAAAGAGATGTAATGTATGGAACGACTATCTCATCAGCGTTCGTTATGTAAGTTGAGTCATGTTGTATGCCTGCACGGCATTGATTGTAAAGGAGTCATGTAAATAAAGTTTTATTATCAATGAAAAGTTTACTTCTATTTCAAATGTGTCATCCAATTTCTCTGCGTACTCTAACTTGATGTTGTATTTCGGATAATCTTATCACTATGTCTTATGCGATCATAACTTAGGTTCGCACGGTATCACGTCCAGGGGACGACTATCGATTCTACAGAATCGGGGCGTGACAAAGAAGATGGAGGATTTTTCGAAATTGATTTGTTGGCCTGACTAGTTTTCGAAGGTTTGGATAATAATTTTGATTTGAGTGATGTTGTGGAGGGAACACTTCCCAAATAATAGAAGATCATCAACGAATGATAAGTGGGTGAAGGGAATGGGGCAATGCCGAAGCTTAATACTATCATATAACATGTTTCTGTCCATAATATTAATGAAAGTAGATAACACTTCCATGCTCATCATGAATAAATAAGGCGATAGAGGACAACTTTGTCGGATACCACAATTAGGACTGAAGGTTTATGTAGGTGTTCCATTAACGAGAACAGCAAATGAAGTAGAGGAGATGCATTGCATTATTAGGCTTTGAGATTTGCCTCTAATGCCGAAACCAACAATAGCTTGGCTAATGATACCCCAATCAAGTCTATCATAGGCTTTTGACATATCTATTTTGAGAGCAAAAGAACTATTCTCACGGAAAAGTTTTGAAATGGAATGAAGGA
This sequence comes from Iris pallida, assembly GCA_029216955.1. Lineage (NCBI taxonomy): Eukaryota > Viridiplantae > Streptophyta > Magnoliopsida > Asparagales > Iridaceae > Iris > Iris pallida. The sequence goes on along the minus strand of JANAVB010016598.1, from coordinate 6,880,917 downwards.
GTTCTTGAGCGATGATGACATTATCTCCAATGTAGCGTCCAGGTACAAAAGCATTTTGTAGGGGCTTATGATTTTGTAGAGATGGGGTCTGAGCCTATTTGAAATGATTTTAGTGATAACTTTGTAAATCACATTGCATAAAGCTATAGGCCTAAACTCAGAGGGAAGGTTGGAACATTGTGTTTTGGAATCACTGTGATATAGGTATAATTTAATGAAGGAGGCATGATACCCATACAGAAGAATTTTTGGATGAGTTGTGTTTCCTCGACTCCTAAGAGCTTCCAAAATTTCTGATAGAATATAGCTTGATAGCCATCAGGTCCCGGTGCTTTGTATGGATTCATGCCCTTTATAACTGTTTAATTTCTTCTTCGTCAGGAATCATACTGATTTCTTCATTGTCACTATCTGATAAATGTGCAAGGTTTGCAATGATGTGGACAGGGACGGGAGTAAATTCGAAGCATGAAACCTCTTTCTTGAAGTGATCTACAAAGGTCTTGGCAATGTCCTCTTGTGTTGATGCTAAGATACCATTATCTTGGGTGATATTGTGAATAGTGTTCCTTTGCTTCTTGACTGATGCAGATAGGTGGAAAAATCTAGTGTTTTTGTCACCCTCACGTAGCCAGGATATGTTAGAACGTTGTTTCCAGTAGATGTCTCTTTGGTGATGGAGTTTGTTGAGCCAAATTTGTGTGTTCCTTTTTTCTTCAAGATTGGAGTCACTCAATGGTTGGCTTTGAAGATTAAGAAGTTTCCTTTCATGGTATGTAATATCATTATCGATATTCTTCAGGCAAAATTTACCCCAGTTGTGAAGTTTGGGTAGAAGACAGTTCAGTTTAGGAAGAAGGTCTTTGTTGTTTAATTTACTCTACATATCAGAAATAACTTGAGTGAAGTCTGCTTCATGAGTCCAGGCTGCTTCGAATCGATATGGAAATCGCTTCTTTATGCCATTCAAGTCCATCTTCAATAAGATTGGGCTGTGATCACTATTAAGATTTGGCAAATGAATGACCCTAGCTTTAGGATAAAGAGAACGCCATGTAGAATCAGCCATGACTCTGTCGAGTCTCTCTGCGACATTACTTATAGGATCACGACGGTTGTTCCAAGTATAAGCTGGGCCCGAATACCCCATATCCATAGCTACTGCAGAGTTAAACCAGTTGATAAAATGTTTATAATGGTGGTAGTTAAAAGCCTTTCCTTTCCTCTTCTTCTCGCCTTTAGAATAGAATTGCAGTCCCAAATTGATAACCAAGGTTCAGTTATAGACCCTATAATTGCTTCCATTTAAGTCCAGAAGAGTCTTCTTTAGATAATATAGGAGGACCATAAAGGAACAAAGAATGCCATTTGTGATTGCTGACTGAATTATGCACATAAGCATGGATAAGATTTTGATGCTGGATTGATCTGCATGTTGACTACTGAGTTCTAGCAGAACAATAAACCCCCTGATTGGCCTTTAGAGGACACTGCATAATGTTGATCGAATCCCAGTTCTGTTGCTATTTTATTAGCTGCATTTGACAAGCATCTAGTTTCAGATATGAAGACAATGCTAGGACTAGAAGCTTGGAGGAATGATTTTAATATTTGAACTGTCGGGTCATTCCTTTGTTGGCCCATTCCATGGTCACACCCGATTTTAATAATCGACATGAACTTAAGTCAATACACAAAATATACGAATTGCTACTAATCATTTCAGGTCTTGTGAAATCAATATCGACAAGCGTACTAATGCATCATCAAGCACGTAAATCATCAGTCTGAAGCTTACTTTCATTGGAATCTAGTCCGAGTCATTTTACAATTTATATGTATTTTATTTTTGTTGAGTATAGGATATAAATTGTAAGATCGACTGAGTAATACTGGCTTAGGTTAATCTTAGTCCACTTTTCTATACAGCCTACCTATCCTTATTCCATCTACCAAAAAGTTCTATTCCATTCGACAACAATATTTTACAAATGTTTAACATTTATCCTAGACAGAACTCAAACTGAGTTCGGCCCGAGTTCGGTCCGAACTCTGACCGAGTTCGGTCTATTTAAATTCAAATATTTGTTGCCTCCAAATCTGCATGCAACGTTCTTATGCGAAATCTTTGCATCAGAACTCTGCCAGAACTCTGCCCGAGTTCGGTCCTAGAAAACACCTATAAATAGAAGAGAATTTTTCATTCCAAATCACTCATTCATTCTTCATCTTCTCTTCTCTATTCAATAAGTATTTTCACCCGATCAAAAGTTTTCATATCACACCTACACTCCTCTTAGCCAAAAGCCACTAATATCTATTTCGATCTAGAATATTTTGGTTCTCAGGAGTTGTAAAGAGGTTGTTCAAAGTACATAAATTATCCCTGTTGTGGAGTCGGTCGTGCGCTCATCACCAAGCACGGTGTTGTAAAGTTGGTCGTGCACTTGTCACCAAGCACGGTGTGTAAGAGACTGCAAGCTCTCAATTAGCTTGTGCCTTAGTGGATTAACATCGAGCAAGAGTACTCAAGACTGGATTAGTTCTCAGAGGGATACCAATATACATCGCTGTGTCAGTGAGTCTAATCTCTATCTCTTGTTATATTTATTACTGTCTCTTACTTATTGCCATAGTTATCAGTTTATAATTTTAAAATTGGTAATTATTTTCCGCTGCACTCGCACTCACTCTATTCACCCCCCCTCTAGAGGTGCTCAACGGTCCTACAATTGGTATCAGAGCAGTTTATATTCTAATATAACAAACCTCAGAGAGTATATATGTCAGCCGTGAAATCAATATTCAACGGTGAAGGACAATCCACAAATAGACCTCCACTATTTGATGGTACAAATTATACCTACTGAAAAACACGGATGACCTTCTTCTTAAAGTATCTTGACTTTGTTCTTTGGTCTGTAGTTGTTGACGGTTATAAAAAATCGGCACCTACAGTAGTTGATGGCCTGCTTGTAGACAAGTCTCATGACAAATATACAGAGGCTGAAAAAGTAGAGGTTAGTCTAGATGCTCGTGCCATCAATGCACTGTTCTGTGCAATTGAAAAAACGGAATTCAACAGAGTTTCAACCTGTAAAACATCTCATGAGATTTGGAAACTTTTTGAGGTAACTCATGAAGGTACTTCCCAAGTGAAAGAATCCAAAATCAGTAGACTAACACAGGGGTATGAATCTTTTAAGATAAAATTCGGTGAGTTACTTACACAGATGTTCACACATTTTCTTGATATTACTAATCTTTTGCAATCTCTTGGTAAGGATTACAGTAATCATGAGAAGATCAGAAAAGTGCTACGGGCTCTAACCAAGAACTGGAACCCAAAGGCAACAACAATCATTGAAGGAAACGATCTCACCATCATGTCTCTGGAAACACTGATGGGCAACTCATGATCCATGAGCTTGATCTGCAAAAGTTTGAAGAACCAAACCCAAAAAAAATCTATCGCCTTCAAAGCTCAAGCCAAAAAATCTACATGCAATGATTCTAAAGAAGAATCATCAAGTGGTGATGAACACGCCCTACTAGTGAAGAACTTCAGAAAATTCTTAAAGTTTGAGAAATCAAACAGAAGAAAGAGAGATATCTAAGAAAGCAATAAAGATGAAACAATATGCTTTGGATGTAAGAAATCGGGGCACATGAAGAAGGACTGTCCAACTTCGAAGAAAAGCAGTCCATACGATAGATCAAGATCAAGCAGGAAAGCAACAACCAGTCGAAAGTATGCTAGCACAAGTATCTGGCATGAAAGTGATGCCAGTGATACAGAGGAAGAAGACAGACCCTGCGGAAATGCCAATGTCTGTCTTATGGCTTTTGATAAGGTATCCTCAAACCCTTTGTATGATGACTTTACTTTCGATGAATTAGAAAATGCCTTTAACGAACTACTTGAAGAACACAAAAATGTACTTGACAAGTATAAGCAATCTCGAAAGAGATTAAGGCATACACAATCGAGATAGCTAGACCGTCCAGTCTTATTGAAGACATTAAAGAGACATCTACTACTGGTAACATGGAAGAGATAGCCAAACTCAAAGTAGACTATCATGAGGCTATCCTCAAAGTTGATAAGAAAGAAAGAGACTATGTCAAAATACAAGAGTTATATGATAGAGAAGAAAACACTTAGTCATAGAACAAAGACTCTCAGATATGACTGCTAAATATGATGAGTCTTTTGCGGTTTCTAAAAAGTTAGAAATCAAGTTAGGCAAATAGGCAATACCTGTGACACAGCCTAAGTTTAGTCCTAATACTAAGCATACACCTAAGAGGACTAAACTCAAAAAGCACGAAAGAAACACGTTTATCACCATGCTTTCACTTATAGGTTTTCAAAGAAACCAAATAAGCATGTCAACACAGTTTCAACTACTACTATTTTTAAACTCACTTGCACATATTGTGGTACTCATGGACACATATCACAGTATTGTTTAGCAAGAAAACTTGTTGATAATCGTACTTTATTTTGGAGACCTAAGACTAATCAATATGGACCCTTCAGTAAATGGGTACCGAAGGATTCATCTACTTGTTTTGTAGGTGGACCCTAAACCCTCTCATGCTAAAAGCAAGTGGATCCTCGATAGCGGATGTTCGTGGCACATGACTGGTGATACATCTTTGTTCGCCACGCTATCGATGAAGAAAGAATGACACGTCTTCTTCGGAAATAATCTGAGAGGTGATATTATTGGCAATGACACTGTTGGTATATCTTCTTATCCTGTAATAAAAGACGTTTGTCTAGTTACAAAATTGAAACATAACCTACTAAGCATAAGTCATTTGGCTGATAATGGTTATGATATCAACTTTGTAATAGACAAATGTACCATATATGATATGTCATCTGGTAATCCCATATATGAAGGGATTAGAGAACAATATTTATGTTTTCTTTTTGTAGAGTACTAATAATGCAGGAAGATGCCTAGTAGCTAATCTAGTTGAAAGCTGGCTATGGCATATGAGACTAGGACATGCAAATATGGACACTATCTCACGACTGAGCACTAAGAAGTTGGTAAAAGGACTTCCTGAGATTCCATTCAAGAGAGATATGGTATGTACTGACTGTGAAAAGAACAAAGAATATAGGTCTATATTTAAATCCATCAACGCTGTAAGTACTTTTAGACCTTTGCAGTTGATACATATGGATTTATTTGGTCCTAGTAGAGTCGCTAGTCTTGGCGGTAAGCTCTACGCTTTTGTTATTGTTGATGATTTCTTTCGTTTTACTTGGGTTTATTTTTTATCAAACAAAAGTGATGCTATTTTTGAATTTCAGTTATTTTACAAAAAGGTACACAACGAAAAAGGCTTCATGATTACTCGTATCCGAAGTGATCATGGTGGCAAATTCGTAAATACTGATTTCAAAAAGTTTTGTGATGATAATGGGTACTACCACGAATTTTCATGTCCTAGAACTCCTCAAAAGAATGGTGTTGTGGAGCGGAAGAACCGTACTCTAAGCTAGATGGCTAGAATCATGCTGAATCAGCATAATCTTCCTAAATACTTTTTGACAGAAGCTGTTAGCACAGCCTGTCATGTTTTAAATAGGGTGTTAATTCGACCTATCTCAAAGAAAATATCGTATGAACTTTGGATTGGAAGGATTCCAAACATTTCTTATTTCAAAGTTTTTGGAAGTCGTTGTTTTATCTTGAACACCAAGGACAAATTGGGTAAGTTCGACTCTAAAGCAGATGAAGGAATATTTCTCGGATATGCTGCTAAGAGTAAGGGATATAGAATTTTTAATAAAAGGTCTATGATTGTTGAAGAATCTATTAACTTTACTTTTGATGAGCTCAATAGTCACAAATCTAGCGACAGTGATGATAAAGGTGTAGAAGCAAAAACCGATAAGAGTCCTGTGGAAGATCTGGCTCATAAATTTGAATCATTGAAGTTCTTACCAGATCATCCAGAGACACTCATTATAGGTGTATCAAAAGGTGTAAGTACACGCTCCTCTCTTAGAGATTCTGAAATAGCAGTAAATATAGCTTTTATTTCTCAAATAGAACCTAAGAATATAGAAGATGCCTTTACTGATGAGTTTTGGATTAATGACATGCAAGATGAACTTAATTAATTTGAGAGAAACCAAGTTTGGGAACTCGTTCCTAAACCTATTGGTCAATCGATAATTGGTACCAAATGGGTGTTCCGAAATAAATTTAGTGAAGATGGACAAGTTCTACGCAACAAAGCACGTCTAGTGGCACAAGGTTATAATCAAAAAGAAGGTATTGATTATGACGAGACATATGCTCCTGTTGCTAGACTAGAAGTTATCCGCATGTTTTGTGCATTTGCATGTTTTAATGATTTTAAATTATTTCAAATGGACGTGAAAAGTGCATTTTTGAACGGATTTCTAAACGAAGAAGTTTTTGTGAAACAACCCCCTGGCTTTGAAGATTTTCAAAAACCTGATCACGTCTTCAAGTTTAAGAAAGCACCCTATGAGCTCAAACAGGCACCTCGTGCTTGGTATAAACGCCTAAGTGCCTTCTTACTTGATAATAGTTTTTCAAAAGGAAGAGTTGATACAAATTTGTTTATCAAATCTTAAGATGATGACATTCTTCTTGTGCAAATATACGTTGATGAAATTATATTCGGTTCTACTAACAAAAAATTTGTCAAGAGTTTGCTAAGTATATACAGAGTAAATTTGAGATGAGTATGATGGGAGGGCTGAACTTCTTCCTAGGACTCCAGATCAAACAACACTCAAAGGGAACATTCATCAATCAAGCCAAGTATATGAAGGACATACTGAAAAAGTACGACTTCGATAATGTACAGCCTATCAGAACTTCAATGGCTACATCTACAAAACTTGACACTGATGAAAGTGGCAAACCCGTCGACCAGTGTTAGTATCGAGGTATTATTGGTTGCTTATATTTAACTGCTAGTCGCCCTGATATTATGTTCAGTGTTTGCATCTGTGTACGATACTAGGCAAATCTTAAGAAATCACACCTAAGTGCCGTTAAGCGTATCTTTCGATACCTAAGGGAACTTCTACAGTCAGCTTGTAGTATCCTAAAATCAAATCCTTTGACCTGATAGGTTACTCGGATACGGATTTTGCAGGATGTAAAGTACACCATAAAAGTACCAGCGGTACTGTAGAAGCATGAAAATTTTCAGCAAATATAGCTCCATGCGCCCAAGTCAAGTGTAGCTCCATGTGCCCAGACAGTTTAACTCCATGCGCCCACTTAATGAAGCTCCATGCGCCCAGTCAGTAAAGCTTCATGCGCACAAGACTAGCTCCCCCGAAAGGAGGGCGCATAGCCTGAGACATGGCTATGCGCCCAAGCCTGACTCAGTCAAAGTCATGATCAAAACGTGCACCGAAGCGCATGGCCACATCAGTCTCCATGAGCAGTCGTGCACCAAAGCATGCGGCCACGTCAACACCACGACCAACCCACGATCTCGCAGCCTGTATGCGCCTACATCCTATGCGCCCAAAGCAGGACTATGCGCCACATAAGAACCAGCGTGTCTTTTCATGTGGGCGCATAATATCATTCCTGCTCGAGAACGACTACAAAAGGGGGGCCTCATCCCTCTTCAAAATAAGGGAACTGAGAGCATTTTCAAGAGCTAAATTGCTGCACTTCTTGCCAGTGAGCCGAGAGTTAGCAATTTTCTTAGGTTTTCTCCCACTTTTGTAATCGGAGTGTCAACGGAGTAAAGGAGCAACTGCCGCTCGATCTCCATCGTCCCATTTCCCAGAATTCTTTTTTGTACTCGGGGATCCTCAGCGCAGGATCTCTGAGGCGTACTCGATTTGTGGTGCCTTGTGCCAATAAAAGAAAAGACGGTATTTTCTTCTTCCTTTTTGTGTGTGTCCACAAAAATGACGACTCTGCTTTCCTCTGACGAGAAGGTAGTGACACAATCCGATACTGACAAAGTGGAGAGTACTCAGAAGATGCTGATCGTAAAGTTCGATCAGCAGGCGTTTGAAGAGATGCTCTCGAGGGACGGATCTACTCCATCAAAATCAGCGAAGCCAAACAAGTCTCGCAAGACTTGGCTTCCGAAGGCTCGCTGTGCATATCCTGTAAGTGTCATAGCAGATATGCAGCTGGAGGACTCTGCCACAGAAGTTCCCCAAATGGAGAAGGCTCACACCGTTCCGGGATCTACTAGCCCAGTGACTTCTTCCCTGTACAACCAACAACAGGGTGTTCAACACCCGAGACTTGGCAAAGGAAAACACTACGATGCCAAGAATCGGGGTGTACGACACTCTGGACGAACCTGGCGAGGCTCACAAACGAAGGAGGCCAAACTGGAAGAACAACACTGCTCAACCAGGCATCAGCCCAAAGCCATGCGTCCAAGGGAGTGTTTGGGTGCATAGCCCCAACCAGAACACTTCTGTCTCTAGCAGGCTGGGCATCCAAAGCCATGTGCCCAAGGCTATGCGCCCAGGCTCTCTGGATCCACACTATGCGCCCACATCAAGGAAGCTCAGACATGCTGTTAAGGAGCATGCGCCCAAGGCCAGTCTCCAATGCCTATGCGCCCACAACAAAAAGACAAGTCCCAATGTATATAGCACGGGACTGTAGTCAAGGACATCACAGAACTTAGGTGTGGGGGTTGCCCCTGCACATGAACTAAGTCTGGATGTGCCTACTCTCCTTACGAACCCGCATACAAAGCTCGACGATGCATGCGACATGGATTGTAAGACAAAACTCCCTTCTGCTGACTTGCGCGACATGATAAATCATAAGCGCAAAGCAAGGAAGAACATAACAATCCATAGTGCGCTTCCGTGCACCGGTATTGTTATCAACTGTTGTTGCTCCAAAACAACAAGAATACCTCAGAGAAAGTCCGTGTTTCGACGGCTACACTTCTCTGACGACGAGAAGCTACTATATGTTTCATCCAACATGGCTTCATGGGGTCCCCCCTTACAGAAGCCCCAATCAAAGACGGTGGCTACGAACCCAAATTTCTCTCTTAGCTCAGCAAGAAGAAGAAGGAGAAGTCTACCAACAGATGGCCAAGAGGCTGTCGCATCCGAAGGAGTCTATATAGGCACTCGATCAAAGGCAAGACTCCGTATAGACGACAAAGATTCCCAAGCCGGGGGTAGCATTCCCTCAAAATTTAAAGCAGATGACCCTCACACTTGGGGTAGCCTTCCAGAGGATGATGATCCCTCTGAATCTGATGGCGACTATCTACCTCCTCTACCAGAAGATGAAGGACTTATCCACTCGAAGACAGACAGTATCAGTACCAGTTGCCCTGCTTTCTCTATTCATCCTCGTATGCTATCTACATACATGGCAGACGGAGAAAGACCTGAAGAAGCCAGTGATCAGACTAGCAAATGGCTAGAGGGTCTCGAAACAATATTCGCCAAGATCACTGATATGCTTACCAGTATCATGGCAGTTCAAGCTGCTGGGGCTGTTCCTCCACCTCAACAAAACACTTCGGCCGACGTTAGTCTGGCTCACAGCAACAACCCTCCTTTACTACAAAAGGAGTTTCATTCCGTTGTGCCTCCTCCAAATCTTACAAATGTCGGGGGTGGACCTTCACCAACAATGCCTGACAACAGTTCAGCAGCCGTTTCCCAACACGTTCTCAATCAACAGAATGTAAATGATTCCTTGGTCGCTTGTCTCGACACCATCTCACACAAAGATGAGCTTCAGAAGATGGGGATATCTCAATCGTATCCTCCTGAATGGGAGAACATTACTTGCCCTCCTAACTACAAGTCGTTGACGCTGAACTCATTTGACGGTTTGACTTCTCCTCGTCAGCGCATGACGTACTTCAACACGCAAATTCTGCACTTGTCCATAGACGATCCGTTCCTGTCGAAGTTATTTATTAGCACCTTGCAGGGGCTATCCTTCGAATGGTTCTGCAGTCTGCCTGACGGGTGTATCAATTCATTCAAAGACTTGTAGAGGTTGTTCCTCAACAGGTTTTACGAGAGTGGCATGCAAGTTAGTATGTCCACCCTCATCAAGACCAAGCAAAGGAGGACTGAGTCGGTCATCGCCTTCATCGAACACTTCAGGCGGCTAGCACTGAAGATGCCCTTCGACATACCAGAATCAGAACTTATGGATACTTGCCGACACAACTTTCTTCCTACAGTGAAGTTTTGTCTGGGTATGCATAAGTATGATACATGGCCCGCTTTCATTGGAGCCGCTGATGCTGCTGAAAACGACATTCCTAACTTGGAACTACTAGGGTTGAAGACACCCAAATTCGAAGACAAGGGCAAACAATCTCAAACTATCCCTGTTCGTGGGGGTAAGGGGAAAGAATTCCTGAAAGTCGACACATCCAAAGAGTTTCTAATTCTCAGGGCGCTTCCGACAAGCCTAAGGAGAGCTTCTCCTTCGATGAAGATGATGTCATCACCATCTTCTACACATTAACAAAGGGCAATAAGCTGATATTGCCTCCACCATGACGTCCTGTAGAGGCGAGCCAACTCAATGATCCCAAGTACTGTCTCTATCATCAGTACGTGCACCATTCCACCAAGGACTGTATTGTCCTGACAAAGAAGATACAACAGCTTATCGACAGTCAAGTGATCAACCACGAAGCGGAAGACAAGGTCGTATCTGCTAATATGATCTCTCTTCAGTTTGGCGACTTTCCTCCTACAGAAGTCCCAGACGGCGTGGTCCTGATTCCCAAGGCGATGATGGAAGTCGTCAAGCTACCACCAGCTCGTAACTCAACCTTGGTCCCACTCACAACAGAACGTAGTGAGATCATGTAGGTCCACCCGGACCTTGTCCAAGAAGTAACGCAGGTGGTAGCACCTCCCAAAGCAAGAAAGGGCAAGAAATTTAAGCCATGCCATATGGTATCCTCCCCCATATACGAGGTTCTATCTGGCGAGACGCGACCAGGGAAGACTTATCTTCGGACGTATGATCCCACACAAGAAGAAGCAGTACCTCCTCAACCTCCTGTTGCCCCCACAAGCTCCAAAGATGGCCCGTCTAGGCCTCAAACCACGGACGAATCCAAACAGAAGGAGACGTGGTTTGACAAATCTTTAAAGACGCCAGCTTCCGAAGGCATGGATCGACCCTATAACTTTGACATATTACCTCAGCTAGCCAATACGCCTGCCAGGTTGTCTCTGTTCGATCTATTACGACTCTCCAAAGAAATGCGGAAGGCCTTAAGTGAGGCATTACTACACGTCGACTCTTACCTCGCTGAAGTCAAAGCCCCCGCTGAAGATCCTGTCTCCTGTCCCCACTGCCACAGTACTATGGAAGTGGTGCCCAACATCACCTTCTCACAGGAGGACATGCTACTCAAGAATAATCGTCATGATAGACCCCTGTACTATACAGGGTATATCGGGGCGATAAAGGTGGACCGCATGCACATCGATCCAGGATCCTCCTCAGCATTATTCCTAGAAATTTGCTTCAAATTTTGGGAATCCCTCTTCAGACGCTATCCGTAACCAACACAACTATCATGGCTTTCAATGCTGGTCAAAGCCATATGCTAGGCAAGATCCATCTCAAATGTCAGATCGATGATCTCTGAACGGAAGGTTCCTGCTATGTGATCGATGCTAATGTATCCTACAATGTCTTGTTGGGATGTCCATAGATACACGAGAACATGATCATTCCTTCCACACTCCACCAGTGCTTCAAGTACGTCAACAGTGACGGTGTCATAAAGATGGAGTTGGCTGATGTTGATCCTTTCAAAGGCATCGAAGCTTACTATGGAGATTCGGTACTTTAACAGTCTCAACCCCCCAAGGATGACGACAATGAAGCTGATAATGAAGCTGAAGCAAGTCAATCCTCCAACGATGGTCCCCTGATTATCCGAGTCAAGGATGTACTACTCCGAAAAGTACTCCGAAGCCTCTTACAATCTGGGTGAAAAAGAAGAACCCTAACAAGGTCAAGCCACTGATTATCACTCTCAACAAGACACCCCGGGAGGAACCTACTGATGCCCATCCCCTCAATCCTGAAGAGTTACCCTACATGGTGAACTCGGCCAAGACTGTGGCTTCTCTTCCAGATGATGACCCTCTCAATGAGTATGTCAATACTCATAATAATGTACCTTCGGTGTATGATGTTATCCCTGAAGAAGAACTTGCATATTTCTTTAGTAAAGGTTTATCTTTGAATTACTCCAATGTCTATCAATCTGTAAACTACTATATAGATACGATATATGCTCTAGAGAACGGCATAGGACCACACCTCTGCATGCCGGTCACAACAACTCATCTGCAGAAAAAGTTTACCCTGAAGATGTCATCTACTTTATCGTCCAGCCAGAAAGAAAGATGAAGAGCTAATCATCTTCGGTCGTATAATTGGCGAGAGAAAGTTCGTTCCAGACTCTATTTCTTCCAAGCACAACACAGAAGCTGACTATGACTCCGGGAAAATACAACTTTTTGATATAGTTGGCAGGCCAAGAATATCATCCAGAATATGGGCTATGATATCAAAAGCGACAAAGGGCTAAATTACGGTCGAGGACGACGGTTGCTAATACGACACTTTGCTCCTTCCGGCAAACCCGAGAACTACTATCAACGAAGCGGTGTTGTTTGGGCTACGTCTCTCCTCCAACAACTCCAGAAAGATCAGATGATGAAGCAGATCGTTGTTCTCATTCTTCTAATTTCTCCCTCTGGGACTCAAACTCCAGCATCGGCGATATGTTCAAAGAAACTCTGTCCGTCAACATGGTTTCCGTCGACCAAATTATAGACGATGTCCAATCGATCGAACTCGAACAATGGACTCAAAAGATGGACACCAGGTGGGAGCTACGCTTCGAACAACGGGAACCACCTACAGAAGACGAGGTCATCCAAGTCAATCTAGGAAATAAAGCATCCTTTAAACCAATCTTCATCAGCAAAAGCCTATCTGGCAATGAACGCCAATCTCTTATACAGCTTATAAGAGAGTACATCCACGTCTTCGCATGGAGCTATGAAGACATGCCAGGTTTGGACCCTAAAGTTGCCATGCATCGCCTGAACATCTCGTCTAAAGCTAAGCCAGTGAAGCAGCAACAACACGATTCCGACCAGACGTCATAGAAGCCATCGAGAATGAAGTCAAGAAGCTCATTGCTAGTGATTCATTCGTAAGGAACAACACCCTGACTGGGTTGCCAACATCGTTTCGGTCATAAAAAAGAAAGGTAAAGTTCGAGTCTGTATCGACTACCATAATTTAAACTCCGCATGCCCGAAAGACGAGCTCCCCCTATCGATCACTGACGGAATGATCGACAATACTTACGGCTTCGAGTGGATGTCCTTCATGGATGGGTTCTCATGCTACAACCAGATCAAGATGTTTCCCGACGATGAGAAACACACATCTTTTCGAACACCGTTGGGGGTATAATGCTATACAGTGATGCCTTCGGATTGAAAAATACAGGGGCAACATACCAGCGAGCCATGAAAATAATTTTTTACGATCATTTGCACAAAACCATGCAGTGCTACGTAGACGATATCGCAGTCAAAAGTCGTCTCAAGGGCAACCACCTCCAAGACTTGAGAACGGTGTTCGAACTAATGTGTGCACACCAACTCAAGATGAATCCAACCAAGTCTTTTATGGGAGTCTCCAGCGGCAAGTTACTTAGTTTCGTTATCACTACATCTGGACCCGGAGAAAGTGAAGGCTATTCTCGACATGCATCCTCCAAGAAACCTCAAAGAACTACGCGGACTACAAGGAAGGCTAGCCTACTTCAGACGATTCATCTCGAACCTCTCTGGAAGGTGTCAACCATTCACTCAGCTCATGAAGAAAGGTGCATCTTTCATCTGGACTAAACAGTTTCAACGCGCATTCGATGACATCAAGGCGTATCTTACAAGCCCTCAGTATTGGTTGCTCCAATAATGGAGAAGCCCTTCTTACTATATGTCCGTGCTATGGACCATTCCTTGGCGCCCTCTTAGCTCAGAACAACGAAGGCGGCCATGAACATGCAATTTACTACCCGCACAATGGTGGGTGTCGAGCACAGATACACACCGTATAGAAGGAATGCCTCGCACTAGTATTTACCATCCAGAAGACGTGCCACTATGTGTTTGGGTAGACTATCCACATTATATCTGAAGTCAACCCTCTCAGAATACTCTTGACTAAACTGGGATCTCTCAATTCCCGTTTAGCTACATGGACAATGCTGTTGACTCCGTACGATATGATCTTCGTTCCTCAGAAGGCAGTAAAAGCCCAAGCATTAGCTGATTTCCTAGCAGCTCACCCGGTGTCGGGGTCGTCCAAACTCTACGTTAAAATCTCCGACGAAGTGGTGGAGTCTAATATTGTAACTGAAGAAATCCCCATTTGGCGAATGTTCTTCGACGACACATCAAGAACAGGACCCAAAAGGAATATTGTGGCTGGAGTAGGTGTCGTGCTCGTGTCACCTCATCTGGTTATATATCATGCATATTCTCTCATGGAACCATGCACCAACAACGTGGCCAAATATAATGCCCTATTAATCGCCCGCAACTGGCAAACCAACTGGGAGTTGACTATCTAGAGGCTTACGGTGATTCCAAGCTAATAGTTAGTCAGGCCGAGGGAATTATGAAGTTCGCCACAAAGATCTCATCCCCTACCATAGAGCAATAATCGAGCCGGCGTCTACTTTCGTTGGATTCTTCATCGAGCACGTGCCTCGACTACAGAATATAGAAGCAGATGCTCTAGCCGGTCTCGCTGCTTCCTTGACTATTCCTACCAATATACAGCAGTCGATCATAGTGACTGGTCGAGAACTATTCTGTGTGAAAGATGCCTTGCATATTCATCACAGTTATGCAACGAAGAAAACATCGATGCTAAAGACTGGAGATTTCCCTTCATAGACTATGCTGTCTATGGAATCCTCCTCGAGGACCCGAAGGAAGCAGTATCCATCCAAAGGCGATCCCTCAGATTTTACTACGACACGGCTACCAAGATGCTATACCGACACTCTTACGACGGCTACTGTTACGATGCTTATCAGACACAGAAGCCAAGCATGCACTCCGGAAGGCTCACGATGGAGTTTGTGATTCATCAACCGGGCCCTAAATTACAAGATTGTTTCAAACGAATGAGTTATTACTGGCCCACAATGATAGCGAATTCTGTTGAATATACAAAAAACTGTAGAGCTTGCCAGTTCCACGCCGATTTCATTCATCAACCTTCGTAGTTTTTAACCCGACGGCAGTATCTTGGCCATTTGAAGCCTGGGGCATGGATGTCAAATGACCAATCAGCCCGCCATTCTCTACAACATCGGTTCATCCTTGCTATAACCGATTACTTCTCAAATAGGCGAAAGCTATACCGCTCACCGAAGTAAAGACATCAAACGTGATCAGTTTCATCAAACATCACGTCATCTACCGCTTCGGCTTACCTCGTAGGATCATCCATGATAATGGTCCACAGTTCGCAAGCCATGCATTCTATCGGTTTTGCGACAAGATTCGAATCCAGAACGTAGCCTATACGCAGAAGCCTTCAACAAAACCATAATAAAACTTCTCAAGAAGTTCGTGTCTTCAAATAAGCGCGATTGGAACGAGAAGCTCGGTGAATGTCTATGGGCCTATCGCACAACAGTCCGGACTCCAACAGGCAGTACGCCATTCTCTCTAGTTTATGAGAGCGAAGCAGTTCTTCCCTTAGAAATCCAGATTCTTTCTCTTCGAGTAGCCCTAGCCAGCGGCTGACTAGTGAAGTGAGTTACCATTTGCGACTCCAAGAGCTCGAAACGCTAGACGAAAAATGTTTTAGCTCAACAGTGCATTGAGCTATACCAAGCACGCGTTTCCAGAGCTTTCAACAAAAAGGTGAAGGAAAGGATCCTCTAAGTCGGTGATCTGGTCCTAGCAGTGAGAAGACTGATGGTCATGACGCACAAAACGAAAGGAAAATTCTAGCCTAAATGGGAAGGTCCTTTCGTCATAGAATCAGTATATTCTAACGGTACATACCGGCTGACCAAACCTGACGGTGACTTGCTCATGATGCCTATCAATGGCAAGTTCCTGAAGAAATACTATGTGTAACCTCTTTTCGTTCACATATGTTTAGTCATGTAAATGTACAGTGCGATATTTATATGATTCCAAAAAAAACTATCTAACTATTATTCGTATTTCAAGAGTCTTGAATACGCCTTGGATAATAGGTCCTCTAAATATTTCTCCAGTGGAATCATTTCCTTTTTTGACTCCGTCCAAACTTGGTTTGACGAAAACAAATCATCCCTATTACCTCTGAATTTTTTCGATAATTATTTCCCCAGCGGAATGATTAAAAGTTTTGCCACATCCACATAACCTCTGAGCAAAGCATTCATCAAAGATAGTCATGTCCATACTACCTCTGAACTATCTACCCCCCCTAAAAATGTTATATCTTTCCACGTCCATGTTACCTTTGGTCAGATATAAAACATCCTGCTATTACGTCCACATTACCTCTACTAGCAGCTTCATTCAACTTATTATCTATATCCGAATCATTCGAATATAAAACAGATAATAGGACCACATAAAATTTCTCCAGCGGAATACCCATAAGAAATATCCTTGCTACGTCCACATTACCTCTAGCATCGATATTTCACAAAACCACATTCACTTCTGAAAAGATTATTTATTCAGTACTTAAACGTCTATCAAAAGACGGAAAAGAAGGTGCAAGAGCCGTGACGGCCAAAAAGAAAAAAGAATTACAAAAATCTACGGGATACACAAGCGGTTTATGCTGTCCCTCAGAGCAACAATCTCGGCTTCAGATTTCACAGCAGCTCGGCACCGTGCTCTTCTTGGCGAGCGACTTCATCTTCAAAGAGGACCAGATCAAGATGCTCCCCCTCCAACCTCGCCCGCTGCTCTTCTAAACGGGCAGAAACGGTGGCAATCATGGCAGCCTGGGACAGATAATCCTCTTGTTCAGATGATGCCGTCCTCAAGTCAGCTTCCAACAGGGCGAACTCGTTCCTAATCTGTAATATGATTGTGCTTCTCAGTGATCTGAATAGCCAGCCTATTCTTTGAGGCAGTACGTGCTTCACTTGCAGCGTTGAATTGGCTGTACTGGTCAGCCAGCTCGCCAATCTCCTGAATGAGGGTGTCCTTTCTTGCCTGAAAGGTATCCTTCTCCTCCGCAAGACCTGTCATCAAAGCCTCGTCCTCTGCACAGAACAGTGACGTCGGGCTCCGCTATTTGGCATCTCTGTCACGACTCGCACCACTTTTGGATACGAGACGTGTCCAAGTCCAGCCTACGCCGCAGTATCGACGGTAGAATGCTGTCTAAATATATAAGTCATAAAACTATGTCCAACAAGGTAATCTAGATCTCATCCACATAAAGTAAAGTCACATCCAAATCCAATGAATACAAAATAAAGGACTGAATAATATAACTGAATTTCAAGTAGTTCAAGTCACGTCCGGTGGACACAAATCCACTACCAGTAGACGGAATAAAATAAGACAGGAATGATACAACTGAAACCAACTACGCAACGCAACGATACCGTAATCTGAATGTTGGTTCAACACTGCTCGTCTCCACCTGGCTCAAGTGCGGCTAACCTGAAGAGATCATCAGGTCCTCAGAGGACTAGCATGATACATAAAACATGCCTACTAATATGACAATAAATAACTTATGTGGAGGATAAGAACGGTGCCAGATATAGAAATGTAATACTTGACTTGGCTATCAATCGATTAACCCCCATAACTTGTAGTACAATACAAGATACTCCCAATCTATAGTAGGTTTTGACTGTAGCACAATGCAAGATACTCCAGTCAAGATTAGCCAATTCTAGTATCGATTTTCTCTGCTAAAGGAATGCAAGATCAAGAATACACCTAAAATCGTAGTACAATGCAAGATACTCCCAATTTATAGTGTCGCAAGTCAAGTCAATCAATCAATATCAAGGTAGAAGAATCTGCTATAGGTCGTAGTACAATGTAAGATACTCCTAATCTATAGTATGTCTCAACTGTAGTACAATGCAAGATACTTCCAATCAAGAATAGTCAAGTCAAGGGCAAGGTGTAAATCTGGCAACTCTATCACAAGATACGATAACATAAAGAAGATTAATAGACAAGCAATATCCTATACGTGCACGTAATCTAGAACAAGTAAGACAATCAAGGGCACCAATCACAATATGGAAATCATGTGACAATATGAAAGGAAAACAATAGAAAGAAAATAATGTAAATACTGCATATGTTCGGCAAGGTATACTTGCCTGTGGTCCTGAGCTGCTGGCAGGTCAAGAATCCGTGTCAAGGTCCTAGTAGCCTTTTTTTTTATAAACCACAATATCAATAAATAATTCGAAATCAAGTACAACATATCTATTTAGTCTTCTTAAGTCTCTAGGTCAAATCCTACCCATTTTGGTTTATATGAGTTGGTGGTGCTGATTTTACCTATATTCACTTGTATTACCTATAATCGTTAGGGGTAACGAAGTACCTTAACCCTACTTTAGAATATGTTAATTGCACCAGACACTAATTACTTGAGTACCTGTACATAGAGCTGGCCTCTGGATATGGGTATATTGGCTTACCCACATGTCCTAGAGCTCCACATTAATATACTATAAATTTAACCGAAACCAACATCATGCTGCTGTGATATCATCTAGCCTAGTTGCGTATGTCTAGCCACACGAGCCAACTACTCAAGTTTTCCTTCCTATTGGAATACCCCTAATCCCTGTTATCCCTCTTCTGTGTCCTGACTTGTAGTTTCACTTGTATGGGAATATAGTAACTATTTTTCTCACCTTCTTTCCCATCTCTAATCCTATACTATGCACAGCCGTAAACCTAGACTTCAACCTATCTCTTCGTTACCAATTAAAGTCTGATTGAACTTAATTATCATACTGGTAACCTATATAGTGTGTCATAGAGTTGTCCTCCTTCAATTACCTATCGGATACTCCCAGGTATTGGTACTACAAGCCACTGCTAATTACCTATAATCTCACTAGGAAGAGGAAAACGGAAAACCAATGACAAAGTGAATTGATTGAATCCTGAAAGAAAGAAAATCCAACATGGAATAGGTTCTAGAAAATGACACCTCAAATCTCACCAAGGAAACAGAACATCACAATGAAACAAGCATAATAACCAACAATAAAACTACCACTATCTACTCAGAAATGGGACGCCCATAATCGAGCCTCACTTATAAACAAAATCCAAGGAAACAGCAACTACAACTGCAAAACCCCTGCTATGAGTGTGAATATGATGTTAATAAACACAAGCTAACCCCCATTAGTAACCTGTCACCCAGGCCTTACATACATGCTATCTTTACTGAACTCACCTACAGGACAACCTACCGGTGCATCCGATCTCACTCGTTTGTTGCTATTTAAAAGTTGGCCAACACAAATTGCATTCCAGGGTGTTCATCTACAGATATGCTTTAAAGTTCCAATGAACAAGTATATGGAATCAACAACAACATCAATAGTAGAAATACCCACTGCCAAATTGGTCTAAGGTGCCAGGTTACGGTTATGGCCAATTGATAACAGTAGTAACATCAGCTTGATACAGGAAAGAACATACACTGTGATATCAGGATCCTAACATAGCTTACTGCTATGCTAATTATAGGTTGCAGTTCCCCATATTTTCTTACTGCAGAGCCTAATGTTGTTTACCCAGGAAACTGTCCCAAAGTCTGACACTCTGGATACCATATAGGTATCCCAGTTCCCTCTATGTGAACTGATGGAACACACACGACGGTTACGATTAACGTGCAGGTTCCTAATTGATCTCATGTACTCAGCCCTATAATTCTTTCCAACTGCCCTTACTAATCGCACATAGAAAGAGTTGTACCTGAGATACCTGGTTTATTGCTGCTGCTGTTTAAGGGTACCATTGCACAACTACTGCAGAATATTTGGGATAAACCTCTTACCCCCTCTTCGATACCTGACACTGGTAAACAGTTGGGCTACTACTGTACATCCTGCACGGTACGCACGCACACGGGTTTGTATGCCTATACAACTCACAACCTTCTTACGCCCTTTCCTTCATCTTGAGCATAGAACACACATAACCCGAGCACATTAACTAGCACAGCCCTCTTAACTCCTTAATGTCTAAATTAACATATATGTTCCTAACTGCAGGAGCGAAGACTCCCTTTGGATACTCTCGTACATGTTCATTCAACTGACACCTACGTATGTAGTTGATGCTTCTCCCTGTCCACACACATACACATGAACAATATTGATACACATTGCTGCCACTTCTCCAGCAACGTACTTAAAAATAACTGTTCTCTGTTGCTCTCATGAATACGCATGAACAATGCACCCACATCCTATCCCTATTTACACACACAAGGATACACTCGAACCCTTTAACTGCTAACCCGATTGCTCCTCTCTCTCTGATGCTAATGATTCCTACCGATGTGTACTCAAAACTAAGATACCTGTGAAGATGCACACCTGTGTTGCACATATATGCACCCCTTACTGTACAGGGTTTTAGGATAGCTCACAAGTACTGATACTAAGTGCAACAACTGTACATTAAGTCCCTCTAGTCCTGCACATGTATCAGAAAGCACATGCACAAGTTTTCCAAACTGTGCACCTGCCCCAATCACCAATGGGTACCCTAATGACACACACACCCTTTGCTGGTATCTTAAGAGTTTAGTTAATGCCAGGGTACTCCTGTTGCTGCATCTATCGAGGCAGTATCCCAACTCGACTGATACCAATAGGTCAAAACATCGACTGGCCTCTACTGTAAATGACTGAACAACACATATACTAAAGTTATTCCAAACTCGAGCCACTGCCCTCCTTACAAACTGGCCTGAAACAATGGATGAAGTAGGACTGAACTCTAGTTGAAAAATGGACTGAACTAATATGGACTACAACAGAATAAGATATGACACCAATTAATCATCATGAGTGACCTTGGATATCAGTCCGATACCTTGATGCCAACCTCTGATACACTATTCGAATCTCCCCCCATAGGACTCTTCTCAAGCATTAAATCAAACACAATTGTTAATAACAGATTTTACAGTTTAGTGCGACAAGGGCGTACCTAGATTTGAGTCGGGTACAAGACACGACTGATTTCTCGATCACTCGAACACTTCCTCGAGAGTTCCTCTGATTAAATCCTTGACTTCTCAGCAATGGGAAAAATTAGGGTTCCTCGAGGAAAAAGGTCGGCTGTCCCCCCATATATAGGGTTTGAATTGATTGGAGGAGATAGGATGGTGTTTAATTTTGGATTGAAATGTGATCGCACTGAAGATTTGAGTCGATCCCTCAGTCGAATCTGTTCGTTTGAACAGAGGTTTAATGGACAGTTATATTCAAATTTGAATATTAACTACCAGGCCCTCTAACAAAGTAGATTTGTATATCCCCTCTTCTATAATCCATATTTGCATATCCTTCTTCTATAATCCATATTTGCATATCCTCTCTTCTATAATTAATATTTGCATATCCTCTCTTCTATAATTCATATTTGCATAACCTTATAAACAATTCTCTAGGTATAAACATATTAGCTTAAATTATCTACAAAATCCTTATTTTTATATTTGGTCAATAGATAATAACAATAATAAAAAATAAAAAAATTCAGTGAGGGGGTTTACAATCCCGGAACCTGGCCACTTGACCCTCCAGGTCGTTCAGAACTTTCTTCCGAGTGTTAGCCTGCTCCTCATACCCGGCTATGCTCTCGAGGACAAAAACGCTCCTGACTATCGTGTGTCACGTCCATATTTCCTCTGATACCGGTAGTCTTTCAACTCGACACCTATACCCAATCTGGGATAAAAGATATGGTGTCAAGATCACAAAACCTATCACGACCATGTTACCTCTGTTAGGTTTTGTTTCAAATCTATTACCCGCACCGCTGGCGTGCCAAAGGGTAATAGGTCCATGAAAGTATCGTTCCAATCTACTTGCTCGCACTTCGGATGCAAAAGGGCAATAGGTCCCAAAAAAGAGGGGGATCCCCCAGCGGGATACCCTTTACACAAATACGGTATTTGGCTCTCTAATACAAGCACCACAGATACCATAAGTAAAGAATGGAGCGAATGTATTCTGTTTATTCAAAATCAGTTATATTCACAGGACTACACCTCATGACGAAACAGAAGGTTCTTCATCCTTCATCTGGATAAAAAGTAAGGGTTATATTGATATCCAAAAGAAGGAAGAATCTGCTACTCATCAGCAACACATAGCTTGGTCAGTTTGGCAGTACCACGCTTTCGTCAAAGGAGGTCACATTTTACTATTGAGCAAGTAAACAAGGCTGTTGAACTTCGAAAAGCTACACGGAGGAGGGCAAATATAGCATGCTAAAACATCTACGAATGGTGATCTCTCTCCTCTATATGGCGGACGTCATGGGCCCATTTCTTCAAGAGACCATACCTTCAAAACAACATCCCTAGTGTTGCTTTGCCTACTTGAAGAACCATGAAAACAGAAATTCATGGTAATGCCCAACTTTCGTCCGACTCTTCGATATATAAAGGTTCTTCCTACCATCTAAGGAAAACCCTTCCAAAACACGAAGAGTCCTGAGCTCTCTGATGTTGTTTCAAGTGCTACATCTTCACCATGTCCAGAATTGCCAATACCGGTCCTGGAGAAATTTGCTAGCTCGATCCCTACAGAATATGAAAAGGGCAGAAAGACAGTCAGACTTAGTAAAATGTAGGGAAAAACTAAGCCCTGAAGACTCCTATGCGCCCAAAGGGGCTATGCGCCCAAATGAATATGCGCCCAAAACAAGACATATGGGCGAAGGACTCTCGGACAACATACGGGCGCATAACATGCACGGCTTAAAGGAGCGCATAATATGGCAACACGTGGGCGCATAGCGCACTACAGTGTTGACGCATGACTTCTGTGGGCGCATAGTAACACTCACAGAAGTATGTTGCCCTAGACGCAAGCTCCCAGGCAGAAGAGAAGTTCGAGCGTCGCAAATTAGCGCTCGA
Source organism: Iris pallida (assembly GCA_029216955.1). Lineage (NCBI taxonomy): Eukaryota > Viridiplantae > Streptophyta > Magnoliopsida > Asparagales > Iridaceae > Iris > Iris pallida. The sequence continues at coordinate 6,857,686 of JANAVB010016598.1, read as the reverse complement.
GACTTTGTTTTTTGAAGTATGCCCTCACCCAAAATCGGGTCCTGGACTGCCGAAGACGCTGCCGTCGGAGGAGAATCACTCAACGCAGCCCCCTTGCCCTCCGTGGATCTCTTGGCAGCCTTGGGAGACATGGTTCTCAAAGAAAGAAGACGAAGAGTTTTCTGAAAAATTAAAAGAGAAAGAATAATAAAATTTCTCTCTCCTCCAGGGTCTATTTATAGGCATGGGCTACTTCTTATGCGCCCGCCTGCTGTATGCGCCCATTATATGCACCCACTACAGCCTATGTGCCTACGTGAAGGATCAGCTCTCTGTATACTATGCGACTGTCATTTGCTGACGTAGACGACGTATAAAGGATGGACCACTTCAAATTGTGTTCTGATAAATCTGTCAGTTCAAATTTTGAAGAAAATCTCAACATTCGTATCTCCCTGACAGGCTGGCCAAATACTATACACCCAAGGAGAGGGCCGTGCTATGCGCCCATTGCCTCACGAGAAGACGATCCATGCTTCTTTCAAAGTATTTCAAACTTGTTCAAGTATCGAAAACTTTGAAGGAGATCCTGTAGAAGCATGAAAATTTTTCAGCAAATATAGCTCCATGCGCCCAAGTCAAGTGTAGCTCCATGTGCCCAGACAGTTTAACTCCATGCGCCCACTTAATGAAGCTCCATGCGCCCATTCAAGTGTAGCTCCATGTGCCCAGTCAGTGAAGCTTTATGCGCCCAAGATTAGCTCCCCCGAAAGGAGGGCGCATAGCCTGAGATATGGCTATGCGCCTAAGCCTGACTTAGTCAAAGCCATGATCAAAACGTGCACTGAAGTGCATAGCCACGTCAGTCTCCACGAGCAGTCGTGCACCGAAGTATGCGGCCACGTCAACACCACGACCAACCTACGATCTCGCAGCCTATATGCGCCTACATCCTATGCGCCCAAAGCAGGACTATGTGCCTGCATAAGAACCAATGTGTCTCCTCATATGGGCACATAACATCATTCCAGCTCGAGAACGACTATAAAAGGGGGGCCTCATCCCTCTTCAAAACAAGAGAACGGAGAGCATTTTCAAAAGCCAAATTGTTGCACTTCTTGCTAGTGAGCCGAGAGTTAACAATTTTCTTAGATTTTCTTCCACTTTTATAATCGGACTGTCAACGGAGTAAATGAGCAACTGTCGCTCGATCTCCATCGTCCCATTCCCCAGAATTCTTTTTTTTTACTTGGGGATCCTCAGTGCAGGATCTCTCAGACGTACTCGATTTGTGGTACCTTGTGCCAATAAAAAAAAGACAACATTTTTTTCTTCTTTTTTTGTGTGTGTCCATAGGTACGTTTCATTTCCTAGGAAAGGCCTTAATCTCATGGTTTAGCAAGAAATAAAATTCTACAGCATTATCAACTACTGAGGCTGAGTATATCACCGCAGGACGTTGTTGTGCTTAAATTTTTTGGATGAAGCAAACCCTAGAAGACTACAATCTGTACTACACTAATGTAGAAGCATGGAAAAGAATGAAGAAAGACCTATGCGGCTCCAACAGAAGGATTCCCATGCAGCTCAGGATCCCCATACGGCTCAGAAGTCTATGCGGCTCAGGGGTCCATACGGCTCGGATAGATCCATGCGGCTCAGAAAGAAGCCACGTGGCCTTCAACAGTTCTTTTCTACATTCGGCTGCATTTAATGCCCTGACGGCTGCTCTGACAAATAACAGCCATGACAGCTCTGACATAAAGACGCAATAATGACTGACATGATGGCGTGTTCATGGAAAAGAGGATAAAATCTCCTTACAGCTAGCAAAATCTAAAAAGTCCCGAGGCCACTCCATGCGGCCGCTCACTTCATGCGGCTGCCCATCTGCATACGGCTGTCTATCCCCATGCGGCTGCCCATCTGCATGCGGCTGCCCATCCCCATGCGGCTGCCCATCTGCATGCGGCTGTCCATCCCCATGCGGCTGCCCATCTGCATGCGGCTGCCTATCCCCATGCGGCTGCTCCTCTGCATGCGGCTGTCTATCCTCATGCGGCTGTCCCTCTGCATGCGGCTGCCCATCTAGGTGCGGCTGCAGGTTTCATATGGCTGAAAGAACCCCTATATATGCGGCTCGGCCAGGACGGTCCAATTGAGACACGTGGCAGTCTTATCTTTCCTAAAATTATGGGTGCTAAAAAATCCTAACAAAATTAGATTTGTTGCAATCGTCATAATTGCCCTAATCAAATCAAATCAAGCAAATTGGACACGTGGCAGGCAATCACAAATCACGAAGATTCATGGCAATCAATATTTATTGCCCAAAGAGATTTGATGCAATCTATATTGATTACCTAGATTTGCTACAATCAGAATGAATGGCCCAGATTAATTGATCCTTAACCGTCGACTTCTCAAGGATGCAATCATTTACAAACCCTAATGATCACACCCCCACCTCTATAAATAGCAAGGTGCCATTCCCTTGCAAAGTAGCTGGAGACCTGGAGAATTCAGGAGAGAAGAGAAGAGAAAAAGAGAGAGAGCACTACAGAGACATCCAGAGATCCAGCAACTGAAGGCGCAAGGGAGTCTCCCCACACGTCTAAGAGCATTTCTTCACCAGAGCCAAGGCTACATCCGATAGTCCAAGGAGTAAGGCAGAGCTGCCGTCGCTTTTCCGAGCCTCTATCGTCACCCCCCCAGAATCAAAAATAAACAATTGTACTTAGATTGCTGTACCTAGGTTTTCATCCCTAGGCTTTCTTTGTACGAACGAGTTTGTATTGTGAAGTAAAAGTCCAGTCCTCCGATATAATTGTTCTGTTCTTTTATAATTATGACAAACACGATGGCGACTCTGCTGGGGACAAACTTCTCCATGGCTGAGATGTTGGTGACACAATCGGATGCAGCCAAACTTGGCTCCACACAACAGAAGATGGTCGTCCGTTTTGACCAACAGGCATTTGAAGAAATGCTCTCCGACGAGAGCGCTGGCCCGGTCCAGAAGCGAACCCGCACAAAGAAAGCTCACGGGGAGTGGAGGCCGAAATCATTTGCCCCTCCCCAAGCCCTGGACGGAGTACTCTCTGTTGCCCAAGACGGCGAAGACAACTCTCACGCGGCCCCACTTCAAGCCATAGAGGACTATGCTGTCCCCAAGTCCGGCAGAGGAAAGCATTACGATGCTGGACTTTCAGGACCACTTAGACTCTTACGGCCAAAATTGCCCAAGACGGCGAAGGCAACTCTCACGCAGGCTGAACACTCATGCGACGAAAATTGTCAGCCGTATGTATGATGTCCATGCGGCCGAAACTGCCAGCCGAATGCAGAATACCCATGCGGCTAAGATGTCCAGCCGCATGGAGAAGACTTATGCGGCCGAGACTTCCAGCCGCATGAAGAAAGTCCATACGGCTACGATTGCCAGCCACATGAAGACTGTTGATTCCAGTCGCATGCTGTCTGCTCCACGCAGCTCAGGCTCAGTCTTCGATCGCCTCTTCTATGGTCCTGATCTCTCACGCTCCCGAGAAAATATGCCTGACTCTCTGCAGCACCACTTAGACTCTTCCTACTATGTGCCCTCACGCACTAGAATGAAGAAGTCTAGGACAGCACGAGTTTGGCGAGTATCACACCCCAGAAACAGAATACTGGAGAGCGGGGGCAGACATAGCCAGCTACGTATATGAAATGGATTCTATCTCTCTATACGGTCACGGCTGTCTAGATACATGAGGGTTTATCTACAAGCCAATAGTCTCTTAAGGTCATGAACAAGCCTATTGCCTCAATCACAAGCAAGTAAGTAAAGGTTACAAGAAGTATGATCATTAAATATATAATAATAAGGCGTCCCAAATATTACATATTCAGCTGATCATGAAGTTAATCGTTACAAAATGTTAAGACTAGCAAGAGTTTAGTCATACATGATCAACCCTAGGATCTGTTAATCATGTTACAGCCCGTAGGCAGACAGTAAGTAAGTGCAATCGAGCTAAACAGGTACTCGTCGGCTAAACGTCTCAAAAGAATACTTTTACAATAGAGTGGGAGAGCCAAAAATAACCCACTCGTTGCCAGGGTTCCGTCTAGTGGCCACCATCTGGCTGGAAGGTCGGTAGATCCTCTGGAGCTGCTCCAAAATCTGGCCACACAAAACCAGCTGGGTCAGACCCCAGAAAGAGCAAGTGCCACAAAGGAAGCTTCACTTAGGAACTAAAACCAGCAATCAGCACCAGAGTATAAATAAAAGTAAGAACTGGAAATAAAGAAAATACATCAGGATGATATACGACGAGATAACCATGGAACTATTCAGATAACCAGGTTACAACCCGTAAACCAAACAAGGACCGGGGTTGTAACCCTTCGTCTGAACAGAACTTGGAACTCTTACCATTTATCGGTAAAATAAATATAAGCATTCTGGTCATGCAGCAATCTGGAACAGGATCAGGGCAAGACTAGACTGGTTAGACTCCATCCAATTATTTCACGGCCAAGCAAGAATTATGGCTAGATACTTTAACTAACTAGGGTTACCATAAGCCTAGTTACTAGCAAGATGCAGTGAGAATCTTCTACAGCCAAAAGCCCTGCAGTCTATCTAGGTTACCCGGGTTAAAAGAATTAGAGTTGAATTCAGGTGGGTACATCATCCAGGAAACGAATGTACCCTTAGGTAGCTTGAAGGGTGCAACACATGACAGTGTGCTGGAAATGTGTCCTACTCGACGGCAGGCTACAGATCCCAAGGCGTGCCCAGGTAACGGAATTACCTGTAGCTGGGAAATCTCTTCATGACTAATGTATTAATCTAGTTATTAGCCTTAGTCCATTTCAGTAGGTACTCCTGACCGTGGTACTCAGGAGTCCCCTCCTAGACATGATGCAAGACAGGACTGGATTATTTGCACAAGCACAATCGCCCATGGTGTCTGGATTAATTATACAGGTCATGTCATGTCAGGTAGCCGTCGCAACAGCTTATCAGATATATCATGTCAGGTTATCATGTCAAGTGTACTGGTCAAGAGTGCGCCACGACGGGCTACTATCAGGTCATGTCATGTTCACTTGTCAGGAGTGCACCACTACGGATCACTGTCGTGTCAAGCTCAATTATCATGTCCAAACATATCAAGTAAATTCATGATTATCAAGTTCATGAAAAAGGCATAAAGATATAAAATAGGCATAAAAATATACCATAGGGGTTATAAGACATGGGCAAATAATAATAAATAATAGTACACAGGACATTTGGAGAACCATGCGGCTCAAGCATATGCGGCCAGGAATGCTCTCATGCGACTAGAAAGTGAACATCCCATGCGGCTAATAGGGTCAGGCGCATGCGGCTAATAGGGTCAGGTTTTATGCGGTCAAAGGGGTATCAGTCATATGCGGCTCGGAGATCCAGTCAGTCATGCGGCTGAGAAGGCAAGACATATGCGGTCAGGAGGATAGGGAACTCATGCGGCTGGCGGAGGATGGGTCCATGCGGCTTGCTGACCAATCAAGTACATGCGGCCGGGGAGGAGCAACCTATGCGGCTGCGGGGAGACTATACGGTCAAGGGAAGCAAACCCATGTGGCTTGGAGACTGCGGTCTATGTGGCTCACGAGCGTTGAGTTCATGCGGCTCGGGATGGGCGGAGTCCTGTGCGGCTGGGAAGGACTGGACCTGAGTCATGCGGCTGAGAAGGAATACTTGCCGCATGAACTTGTCATGCGGTCAAGTCCAGTTAATAGTGCATGCGGTTAGAAGCTGACTTGCCGCATGAATGTTCATGCGGTCAAGTGCTGCCATGCGGCTCGGGACTGTGCTTCTTCTCAATTTTTCTGAGAAGAAGTACACCATGAAACCATGGCTACCAAGCTGCATAGAACCTTCATCCGGAGTCCAAATCCGAACTTCCTTAGGTCAAAATGGGGTAGAACGAAATTCTCTACAACATGGAACCATCAAAACTAGAAAATAACAAGATTAAGTAGATCAAAACTCAAGAATTCCGAAAAAAATAGACTTAGATCTACAAGAATCTAGCCATGGAAAGTGAAAATGCCAAGTACTAAAGTTAGTTAAAATGCTGTAAGGAAGAGAATGAAGCAATAAAATTGGAGTTCCTCCATGAAGCAAGTTGCACTTGCCTAGACCTCTCTCTCTCTCTGGTAGGTGAAGTAGTAAATGGAAGAAGAAGAAGAGTAATGAAGAGAGAGAAAGAAGAATGGTAATAAATACCAAAGGTGGTGGTAGGTAGGGGGTTCATCCATGGTTCATGATGAACCAAAAACAATCCCAACCGAACCAAGCCAACCCGGGCCAAGAATAAACCGAGCCAAGAAGGAAAAGCTATGCCAGGAATCATGCAATACAGAATAAAATACGTACACATATTCCAAATACGTAATACGAACCACAGGCATTACAATTCTACCCACCTTAAAAGAATTCTGTCCTCGAAATTTAATCAAGAGACTAGAGGAGCAATGTCAAGCTACAATAATCACATGCAATCTATAGCGAGGCAAGCAATCACTCATTCAAGCAAGAAATCGAAGGCGTGAGACACAAGGAAGACATTATACCTTACGAGTCAAACAAATTAGGATATCGCGATTGGATATCATCCTCGCGCTTCCACGTTGACTCATCCAAAGAGTGATGACCCCAAGCAACTCGGACTAACTTGATAGTCTTGTTCTTGAGTGTCTTCTCCCTTCGGTCCAATATAGACACGGGCCTCTCCTCATACGAAAGGTTGGTACCAACAACCAATTTTGAATGATCCAGGATGTGGCTCGGATCTGGGATATATCGTCGTAATTGGGATACATAGAACACGTCATGCACCTCGCTTAGCGACGGCGGAAGAGCGAGACGATAGGACACATCTCCTACTCGCTCCAGAATGTCAAATGGACCTATATACCTAGGACTAAGCTTTTCCCGTACGCCGAAATGAATGACGCCACGGTTAGACGAAATCCTCAGGAATACATGGTCACCGACAGAAAACTCGAGAGGGCGCCGATGAGAATCGGCCCAATGGCGCTGGCGATCTTGGGCAACTCGAAGATGATCCTGGACTCTTCTGGCCACTTCAACTGTCTGGGCAATCATTTCTGGACCGAGCATTTGTCTTTCTCCAACATCATCCCAGGCTAACGGGGATCTGTACTTCCTACCATATAGTACCTCGAACGGTACCATCTGGATACTGGCCTGGAAGCTGTTGTTGTACGAGAATTCCACCAGGTGCAAGTGATCTTCCCATGAACCACCAAAGTTAAGTGTGCAAGATCGCAACATATCTTTAAGAGTCTGGATCGTGCGCTCCGACTGACCATCTGTCTGTGGATGATATGCTGAACTGAACTGGAGACGAGTTTCCAAACTCTCCTGCAGGCTACGCTAAAAGTGCGACGTAAATCTGGAATCTCAGTCCGAGGTGATACTGACTGGCACTCCGTACAACCTGATAATCTGCCTGAGGTACATCTCTGCTACTGAGCTGTCGACTGACCAACTCTGAACGGGAGGAAGTGAGCTACCTTTGTGAGCCTGTCAACTATAACCCAAATAGCATCCCGAAGAGCTGGGGATCTAGGCAATCCGGTCACAAAATCCATGGTCACATGCTCCCACTTCCACTCTGGAATGGGCAAGGGCTGAAGAAGTCCAGCCGGTCTCTGGTGTTCAGCCTTAACTTGTTGGCAAACCAAATACCGAGAGACAAACCGAGCTATCTCCCGATTCATGCCATTCCACCAAAAGTGCTGCCGGATATCACGGTACATCTTCGTACCGCCTGGATGAATGGAATATTGAGAACTGTGAGCCTCTGCCATGATTTTTCGTCTGATATCTCCATTGGGTACACAAAGACAATTACCATGTAGAAGTGTACCATCCTCATGAATGCATAATTCTGTTCTTCGTCCTGCCTCACACTCTGCTCTGAGCCGCTGAAGCTTGGAATCTGTTGACTGCGCCATCCGGATCCTCTCGACTATAGTGGACTGAACTTGCATGCTGGCCATCAATGCTACACTGGAAGGGAGAACAACTTCAATACCCATCTTCTGAAGATCGGCTAACAGCTCTGGTTGTGCTGTTAGAAAATAAGCTCCGGCTCTCCTACTCAATGCATCTGCAACGATGTTGGCCTTCCCAGGATGATACTGCAAGTTAACATCATAATCCACAAGCAGCTCCAGCCACCTCCTCTGACGCATGTTAAGATCCTTCTGGGTGAAAACATACTTCAGGCTCGTGTGGTCGATGAAAATCTCCACCCTATCTTCGTACAAATAGTGCCTCCATAACTTAAGTATAAACACCACTGCTGCCAGTTCCAAGTCATGGGTTGGGTAATTCCTCTCATGATCACAAAGTTATCGTAAAGCATAAGCTATTACCTTCCCATGCTGCATCAGAACACATCCTAGGCCTCTGCCTGAAGCATCACAATATACTAAGAATCCTCCGGTTCCATCTGGAAGCACAAGAATGGGAGCCGTCATCAAGCCTCGCTTCAACCGCTCAAATGAACTCTGACACTCTGCTGTCCAAGCAAACTGCGTATCCTTGCGGGTCAATTGGGTCAATGGCGCTGAAATCCGAGCAAAATCTGAAATAAACCACTGGTAGTAGCCGGCCAATCTAAGAAAACTGCGAACTTCTGTAACTGTGCTGGGCACCGGCCACGACTCAATAGCCACAATCTTCTGGGGATCCACTTCTACTCCTCCTCTGGTAATGATATGTCCTAAGTACGAAATGCGATCGAGCTAGAACTCGTATTTACTGAACTTAGCATATAACTGGTGCTCCCTGAGAATCTGGAGGACAACTCTGAGATGCTGCTCATGCTCTGCTTCACTCTGGCTATAGACCAGGATGTCGTCCAAAGACACAATCACAAACTGATCCAAGTAAGGCATGAAGATGCGATTCATGAGGTCCATGAATACTGCCAGCGCATTGGTTGCTCGAAAGGGCATAACAAGGAACTCCCAATGCCCATACAATGATCTAAAAGCTGTCTTCGGGATGTCTTATTCTCTGACTCTGATCTGATGATATCCTGAGCGTAAGCCAATCTTCGAGAATACTGCTGCCCCTTTAAGCTGATCAAAAAAGTCATCTATCCTCGGGAGAGGGTATCTGTTCTTGATTGTCACTGAGTTCAAGGTACGATAATCAACACATAACCTGGACGTACCGTCCTTCTTTTTCATAAAAAGCATCGGGGCTCTCCAAGGCGATCCACTAGCACGAATGAATCCCTTGGCTCGAAGTTCTTCAATCATCTTATACAATATCTCTAGCTCCGATGGCGCCATCCTGTAGACTCTCTGACACTGGGGCTGTTCCGGGAATCAAGTCTATGGTGAACTCGATCTTTCGCTCTGGAGGCATACCTGGAAGCTCTTCTGGGAAAACATCTGGAAACTCATCCACTATCCTGGGCAACTGAACTGCCGCTACTGCCATCCGCAATATCGGAGGAGAAGACTCAACTTTACCTCGGGAAAAGGAAAACTCCGGCTCGCCTGGAATGCTAAAAACAACCCTGCCAATGTGGCAGTCTATCCTAGCATACTGGTTCCTCAACCAATCCATCCCTAGGACCACATCATAATCGGCCATCGGGAACTCTATCAATCTAGCGAGAAATTCCTTACCGCTAACTATGATCCGACACTAGGAAAATACCCTATCGACTCCCACAAGTCCGTTACCAGTAAGTATTTTGAGCCTTACTGATAATGACTCGGGCTCCAATCCTATTCGTGTCGCAAATCGTGCAGACACAAAAGAATGCGATGCACCAGAATCAAATAAAGCTGAAGCTGGAAAGGAGTTGACGAGAATAGTACCTGCCACTACCTCTCTGGGTGCCAATCCTTCCTCTGCGGTCATCACCATAGCATGACCATGCCCTCGGGGTGCTGGTCCCCTCTGCTGAAATCCTCGCTGCCTATTCTGACTCTGGACTTGGGCCTGAGCATACTACTGGGGGTTCTGCTGCTGGAAAACTTGAGACTGAGGCGGCAAAGGCCTCAGTAATGGATACTGCTGCTGCTGCTGGACCGGAGCTGGTCCTCTCACCGAAGAGCTAGAAAGGTTGGACGATGATGAACCACCCCTATTCGGGCAGGATCCAACCCTGTGGTCTGCTGCTCCACAAGCCAGACATAACCCCTGTGCCCTGCGACACTCTGCCACTACATAGCCTGGCTTCCCATAATTAGAACATCCCACTGCGAAAGACTGCTTCTGCTTCTGCTGCTGCGGGTACGTCGGAGTGGAATGTTGAACCGACGTCACTGAGGCCGTCCGCCTCGGAGCTCCAATAGTCAAAGCCCTGGCTGCCGGGGCTGGTGCTGAAGACTGATTCATCTGGCCGTGAGATCTCTTCCGACCTCCGGCCCTATCCACAATCCTCTGGGAGGTATACTCATGCCTCCTAGCTGCTCTCAAGACTGCATCAAAAGTCTGATGCTCAAACTGCTCCACTGCCAACAAGATCTCCAGATGAAGTCCCTGCTGGAACCGCTGGGCTCTATCATACTCGGTTGCCACCAAGGTGGGAGCAAACCGACTAAGCCTGGAGAACTCGGCCGTATATCCGTCGACCGTCCTGCCTCCTTGCTTCAGATTGGTGAACCTCGTCTGTAGATCGTACCGAGCTACAGCATCAAAATACTTGGTTTGGAATCTCTTTCTGAACACTGCCCAAACAATGGGTGCTGCTAATCCAACGGCCTGCGCCGCCCACCAGCTGCGGGCAAGATCCAACAACTGCAGGCGTACTACGGCCACCTTCTCGTTCTCTGGGGTCCTGGCTGCTTCTAGAATCACCTCAATGTCCTGAAGCCAAGCATCTGCTATGATAGCATCTTCGCTACCATCAAAGAAGGGAGGGTTCAAGCGCTTGAAGCTGTTGGCCGCGCTGTTGCCCTGATGACCGCCTCTGGTCAGAGCATCTGTCACTGCCTGGTGTAAGGCATCTCCTCGACGATCTTGAGAAGCTATCAAGGTCCTGACGAGTCCTACCAAAGTGCCATCATCAGGTTCTACAGGCTGAACTGGCTGAACTGGTGGCTCTCCGCCAGAAGGCACGACTCTGGAGGCTACCCCTGAATGCTGGGCTTGATCTTCGGGTTGCTGCTGATCCGCGGGAAATGCTCCGCCTTGCTGACCGACAGGTCCACCGGCAGGTCCAGAAACAATGCCGCTGAAGAAGACGACATGGAAACAATAAGGAAGGACCAGGAAAGATCAATGATACAAGCATATGATCAGGACAAGAATCCAGGGATTCAGAAGATACGAACAGAGATCAAGGGCGAATACTGATTGAGACATCTATTCGGTAAATCCTCACATATCTTGATTTACAAGACCTGCATGGGCCACCACTTAAACCATGTCACACCCCAGAACCAGAATACTGGAGAGCGGGAGCAGACATAGCCAGCTACGTATATGAAATGGATTCCATCTCGCTATACGGTCACGGCTGTCTAGATACATGAGGGTATATCTACAAGCCAACAGTCTCTTAAGGTCATGAACAAGCCTATTGTCTCAATCACAAGCAAGTAAGTAAAGGTTACAAGAAGTATGATCATTAAATATACAATAATAAGGCGTCCCAAATATTATATATTCAGATGATCATGAAGCTAGACGTTACAAAATATTAGGACTAGCAAGAGTTTAGTCATACATGATCAACCCTAGGATCTGTTAATCATGTTACAGCTCGTAGGCAGACAGTAAGTAAGTGCAATCGAGCTAAACAGGTGCTCGTCGGCTAAACGCCTCAAAGGAATATTTTTACAATAGAGTGGGAGAGCCAAAAATAACCCACTCGTTGCCAGGGTTCCGTCTAGTGGCCGCCATCTGGCTAGAAGGTCGGTAGATCCTCTGGAGCTGCTCCGAAATCTGGCCACACAAAACCAGCTGGGTCAGACCCCAGAAAGAGCAAGTGCCACAAAGGAAGCTTCACTTAGGAACTAAAACCAGCAATCAGCACCAGAGTATAAATAAAAGTAAGAACTGGAAATAATAAAAATACATCAGGATGATATACGACGAGATAACCATGGAACTATTCAGATAACCAGGTTACAACCCGTAAACCAAACAAGGACCGAGGTTGTAACCCTTCGTCTGAACAGAACTTGGAACTCTCACCATTTATCGGTAAAATAAATATAAGCATTCTGGTCATACAGCAATCTGGAACAGGATCAGGACAAGACTAGACTGGTTAGACTCCATCCAATCATTTTACGGCCAAGCAAGAATTACGGCTTGATACTTTAACTAACTAGGGTTACCACAAGCCTAGTTACTAGCAAGATGCAGTGAGAATCTTCCACAGCCACAAGCCTTGCAGTCCATCCAGATTACCCGGGTTAAAAGAATTAGAGTTGAATTCAGGTGGGTACATCGTCCAGGAAACGAATGTACCCTTAGGTAGCTTGAAGGGTGCAACACATGACAGTGTGCTGGAAATGTGCCCTACTCGACGGCAGGCTACAGATCCCAAGGCGTGCCCAGGTAACAGGATTGCCTGTAGCTGGGAAATCTCTTCATGACTAATGTATTAATCTAGTTATTAGCCTTAGTCCATTTCAGTAGGTACTCCTGACCGTGGTACTCAGGAGTCCCTTCCTAGACATGATGCAAGACAGGACTGGATTATTTGTACAAGCACAATCGCCCACAGTGTCTTGATTAATTATACAGGTCATGTCATGTCAGGTAGCCGTCGCAACAGCTTATCAGATATATCATGTCAGGTTATCATGTCAAGTGTACTGGTCAAAAGTGCGCCACGACGGGCCACTATCAGGTTATGTCATATTTACTAGTCAGGAGTGCACCACTACGGGTCACTGTCGTGTCAAGCTCAATTATCATGTCCAAACATATCAAGTAAATTCGTGATTATCAAGTTCATGACAAAAGGTGTAAGGATATAAAATGGGCATAAAAATATACCATAGGGGTTACAAGACATGGGTAAATAATAATAAATAATAGTCCACAGGACATTTGGAGAACCATGCAGCTCAAGCATATGCGACCAGGAATGCTCTCATGCGGCTGGAAAGAGAAGAGCCCATGCGGCTAATAGGGTCAGGCGCATGCGGCTAAAAGGGAAGGGTTTTATGCGGTCAAAGGGGTATCAGTCATATGCGGCTCGGAGATCCAGTCAGTCATGCGGCTGAGAAGGCAAGACATATGCGGTCACGAGGATAGGGAACTCATGCGGCTGGCGGGGGATGGGTCCATGCGGCTGGCTGACTAATCAAGTACATGCGGCCGGGAAGGAGCAACCCATGCGGCTGCGGGGAGCAATGACTATACGGTCAAGGGAAGCAAACCCATGCGGCTGGAAGACTGCGGTCTTTGCGGCTCGCGAGCGTTGAGTTCATGCGGCTCGGGATGGGCGGAGTCCCATGCGGCTGGGAAGGACTGGGCCTCAGTCATGCGGCTGAGAAGGAATACTTGCCGCATGAACTTGTCATGCGGTCAAGTCCAGTTAATAGTGCATGCGGTTAGAAGCTGACTTGCCGCATGAATGTTCATGCGGTCAAGTGCTGCCATGCGGCTCGGGACTGTGCTTCTTCTCAATTTTTCCGAGAAGAAGTACACCATGAAACCATAGCTACCAAGCTGTATAGAACCTTCATCCGGAGTCCAAATCCGAACTTCCTTAGGTCAAAATGGGGTAGAACGAAATTCTCTACAACATAGAACCATCAAAACTAGAAAATAACAAGATTAAGTAGATCAAAACTCAAGAATTCTGATAATAAAATAGACTTAGATCTACAAGAATCTAGCCATGAAAAGTGAAAATGCCAAGTACTAAAGTTAGTTAAAATGCTGTAAGGAAGAGAATGAAGCAATAAAATTGGAGTTCCTCCATGAAGCAAGTTGCACTTGCCTAGACCTCTCTCTCTCTCTCTCTCTCTGGTAGGTGAAGTAGTAAATGGAAGAAGAAGAAGAGTAATGAAGAGAGAGAAAGAAGAATGGTAATAAATACCAAAGGTGGTGGTAGGTAGGGGGTTCATCCATGGTTCATGATGAACCAAAAACAATCCCAACCGAACCAAGCCAACCCGGGCCAAGAATAAACCGAGCTAAGAAGAAAAAGCTAAGCCAGAAATCATGCAATACAGAATAAAATACGTACACGTATTCCAAATACGTAATACGAACCACAGGCATTACAGCGAGCTCAGTCCGCTGTCCCGACCTCTGACCATCCGAGCGTTCTACATACTGTTATACGGACCTCTGATGGAAAGTTGTACAGAACCACTCAAGTCCAGTCCCCGACGGCAAATGGACAGAGTGGTTCCCAAAAGTCTCCCAAAATATAGGGAGCAAACTTGGTCGTTCCAGACCCATCTGACTTGCGTGAGGTTATCCTCTACAAGCGCAAGGAAAGAGAAGAGGCCTCGGTATGTAAAGAGTCCTCCCACGGACGTCACTGTATCCAAGTCATTGTCAACTGCTGTTGCAACAATACGACGGTACGAGAAGACCGGCAGTCCGTCTTCCAAAGATTACAACAGCCAAGCTCAGAGGATGAGGTGCCTCCCGTTGTCTCCTACAACTTTACTCAGAAAATCCCCGCCGATGGGAGAGGGAAGAAAATAAACGTGTCCAGCCCGAAGATTTCAACCACTATGACTAAGAAACTGTCGTCTAAACGGTTGCCCACTACCGGAGTTTTCCAAGGTACCCGTTCAAAGACGAAATCTGCTACAGTGGAAGATTCATCCATATCACTGGGGGTTGCTAAAAATGGGGGTAGAGCTCCTCCGAACATCCACGACAATCCAATATTCCAAGGAGACGAGCCAAGGGAAACAACTCTTCCATCAGATACAGCAGGTGCCAACGTCCCCGAGGACGTCCACGACTCTCACGACGAGGCAGGCTCCGAAGCTGGGGCTACTATTCCTTCTGAGTCCGAACTAGAGAAGAACATTCCCATATACCCCGATGACTTCTCGGTACAGGGGTATGATTCGGAGGGCACGTCATCCACCATCCCTTCCACTTCTACTCATGTGAGGACGACATTCATGACAAACGACGAACAAGATGGTCCCAGTGATCGCCAATGCATCGACACTCTAGAGGCCATACTGTGCACTTTGGTCAAATCGGTGGACGAGATCAAAGCAGCCCTCCCTACTCTGCAAGGAGGGACGCCTGGCCAAACAAACTTGGGTCCCACGGTCAATGCGGACTCGAACTCAGCGCCACCAAACCCGGGCAATAATCCTCCTGAAATGTCAGCTCCCACCGCTGCGGATGAGGCCAGGGAAGCAAGAAGAGAGGTCCAGGAGCTCCGAGCCATGTTCCATGTCCGAGAAAACTACCAAGACCTCAGGATACGACAACCGTATCCCGCTGCGTAGAGAGATGTTCCCTTCCCACCAAAGTATAAACCATTCTATATCAATCCATATGATGGAAAGAACTCCGCAAGTTGGTACATCACTTACTTCAAGGTCACCACCAACCATCTGTCCCATGACGATGCCATCCGTACACGATTATTTATCGGGGTATTGGAAGGGGTCACCTTCGACTGGTACCGGAACCTGCCAGACAACTGCATCCACTCCTTCGTCAGCTTCAAGCGCATGTTCTTGGAGAGATTCTATGAAGTAGGACAGGACATCACAATGTCCACCCTCATGGATGTCGTTCAAAGGGAGAAAGAGCTGACAAGGAACTATATTGTGCGGTTTTGCCAAACTGCCATGAAGTTGTCGTCTAGTAATCCGGATTCCTCCTTAATTGAAATTTGCCAAAAGAGACTGCTTCCAACAATCAGCCTCTGGATGGGTGAAAGTCAATTCAAGGACTGGAAGACGTTCATCATCAGAGCCACTAGCGCCGAAGACAGGTTGAAGAACGCTCGTCGACTGGGATTGCACATCTCAGAGGGAGAGGACAAGGGTAAGCGCCCTAATACCAACAACAACAATGGTGGTAACTCCTCAAACAATCGGGACAACAAGGGCAAGCAGGCTATGGTGGCCGACACAGCCCAGAAGCTTGAGTCAAAACTGGCAGACAAGCAATGACCGTAAATGACCTACTCCTTCGAAGACGGACATGTAAAGCCCATCTTGGACATGCTCATACAAGGGGATAGAATTCAGCTCCCTCCACCAAGACAGAAACCTCGGTCGACAGAAATAGAGAGCCCAAAGTACTGCCATTACCACCGCTACGTCCACCATGTTACACACGACTGCTACCAACTGAAGCGATACATCCAATATCTCATCGATTCGAAGGCTCTGGCCATTGATTTCGAGAAGGTAACCGTGGGAGCCAACATGGTGTCGTACAGTTTGGTAGCTTCCCTTCGACAGAGACTCAAGACGGCGTGATACCCATCTCGCGGGCGACAATGGAGATTGCTAATCTTCCACCTCCTCGAGATCAGGCTACTGGTCTAGTATCCCTCACAACATCACGAGGGAAGGTCATGTGGGTCCATCCGGACTTGGTACCTAAAGTGACTCGGTCCACACCACTCCCGATTGGCAGGAAGAAGGGTGGAAAGGTCAGATTCTGCCGCAAAATTTTGACAGATGTCGAAGAAGCCACAGCTGTCGTCACTCGATCTTGTGCTCAATCCCAACCTACGCCAGATAACTCGACTGAAGAACATCAGCCGTCTACTGCTGACGCTCCGGGACCTTTCCAACCTCCGACGACCGAGAAGCCTAGGCCGAAGGAAACTCGCTTTGACAAATCCCTCCGAAATGAGGCATCTCATGGGCTAGAGAGGCTTACAACTTTGACATCTTGGCACAATTGGCCAACACACCGGCCAAATTGTCATTATACGAGCTCCTGAGACTCTCCAAGGATGTTCGTGCGGCCTTGAACGATGCACTCCAGAATGCCGACGCATATCTAGCTCAGGTCAACCTCACGGGAGAAAGCCCGCCTGCAAATCTTCAAGACAGTGCTTGTACAGGATCGATGCCCAACATTGTCTTCACTCTACGGGATATGCTCATCAAAACCGACCTGCACGATCGTTCGTTATATTACACTGGATACATCGGCGACGTAAAGGTGGATCGGATGCACATTGATCCTGGTTCTTCCATAAGCATCATCTCGAGGGGTCTGTTACATCATCTCCGCATTTCTATGCATCGCCTGACACCAACAAGCACCGCCATTAGCAGTTTCAATTCAGGCAGGAGCTACCCAATTGGGAAGATTCGCTTGAAATGCCAAATCGGCAATCTTCAGTCAGAAGTGAACTGTTACGTCATAGATGCGAACACTTCCTACAATATCCTCCTGGGGCCCCTTGGATACACGATTACATGATCGTACCTTCCACGCTGCACCAGTACTTCAAGTATGTCGATAAATACGGCTTCGTGAGGACAGAATTTGCTGACATCGATCCTTTCAAAGGGGTCGAATCCTACTACTCAGACTCCTGCTTATACGAAAAGTCGAAGAGGCACCTTGGTGAAGGAGATGTGCAAGTCCGAACTGAGACAGCCACGGGATCAGAAAAAGCTCTGACGATCCACCTCCAAGCTCGCAAACCTGGCAAGTCTGCACCCCTTACGGCCGCTCTGCGTAAGGATGCAATCAGCCTCTCGGCACAAGAAGGGCAAATGATAATCCGGCTGCCAAGGTCCGGCCAAGCGCTAAGACCTACGACGGAGCCACTGACAATTAGACTGCCTAGAGTCGGCCAGCCACAAATGGAGAAGCTCAATCCCTCTGACAAGCCAATGACGATACGTCTTTCCAAAAAGAATCATCAGTCCGAAGGAATATTTGTCGAACCCTCCAGTCCTGGTGGCCCCGGTCGCTGGGAAACCATTCCTGCTCTATGTACGAGCAATGGAGCACTCCCTCGATGCTCTGCTAGCACAAAACAATGATACAGGCCATGAGCAGGCTATATATTACCTCAGCCGAATGATGATAGGGCCGGAACACCGATACACTGCCGTAGAGAAGGCATGACTCGTCCTGGTATTCGCCATTCAAAAGACGCGACACTATGTCACGAGGCAAACCATACATGTGATATCACGAGTCAACCCCCTCAGGGTCCTCATGACTAAACCAGGGGTACTCATCTTTCGCCTCGCTACATGGGCAATATTACTGTCCCCCTACCATATGATCTTCGTCCCGCAAAAGGCTGTTAAAGGTCAAGCTCTGGCAGACTTTTTAGCAGCCCACCCAGGCTCGGAGTCGGCCAGAATATACGAAAAAATCCCAGATGAGGTCGCCGACTCGCATGTGACCGCTCACAATGATATATGGTGAATGTTCTTCGACGGTGCTTCAAGGACCGGACCCAAGGGCAACATCGTCGTCGGAGTCAGGGTGGTGCTGATTTCTCCTTCCGGACTGGTGATCAATCGCACTTACTCCCTCACAGAACCCTACTCTAACAATGTGGCCGAGTACAACACTTTAGTCATTGGCCTCCAACTTGCAAGAGAGCTGGGGGTGGAATATCTTGAAGCATACGGCGATTCACAGTTAATCGTCAACCAAATTCGGGGTTCATACGAAGTCCGCCATGAAGACATGATCCCCTATCACCAAATAGCGATCAACATCATATCATCATTTGAAGGATTCTTTATCGAACACGTACCCAGACTCTAAAATATCGAAGTCGATGCCTTAGCTGGCCTTGCCGCTTCCCTAGCGGTTCCGAACTATGCTCATCAATCGGTGGATATGAAAGGCCATGAACTGGTCTGTCCCAAGAACAACGTTCAATTCATGGCGAGTTATTCCGCTCAGACGATTGACGAAGTACCCGATTGGAGACGTCTATTCAAAGACTTCGTAGTCTACGACATCCTGCCCGAGAACCCAAAGGAAGCCACCTCTATCAGAAGGCGTTCTCTCAGATTCTTCTACGATACAGAGATAAAAATATTGTATCGTCGATCCTATGATGGATTATTGCTTTGATGTCTATCAAACGCAGAAGCCAAAGAAGCCATACGCGAAGCTCATGACGGTGTCTGCGGGGCCCATCAGCCTGGCCTAAAATTGTAAGACCGTCTTTGCCGAATGGGCTACTACTGGCCCACGATGGTAGCAGATGCGATAAACTATGCAAGAAAGTGCAAAGCCTACCAAGTCCACGCGGACTTCATCCACCAGCCATCCGAATTTCTACATCCGACAGTGGCGTCATGGCCATTCGAAGCATGGAGAATGGATATCATCGGTCCGATCACTCCACCTTCTTTCTGAGGACATCGCTTCATACTCGCAATCACGAATTACTTCTCCAAATGGGCGAAAGCTGTTCCGCTTGCAGAAGTGAAGACTTTAAACGTGATCAGCTTCCTCAAGCATCATGTCATATATCGCTTTGGACTGCCCCGAAGGATCATCCACGATAATGGTCCGCAGTTCGCAAGCCACACCTTCTATCGATTCTACGACAAACATCGAATTTAGAATATTGCTTCAATACCATACAACCCAGCGACTAATGGTCTGGCTGAAGCATTCAACAAAACCATCATCAAGTTACTCAAAAAGTTTGTATCATCCAATAAACGTGACTGGAATGAGAAGCTTGGTGAATGCTTATGGGCGTACTGTACTACAGTCCGAACAGCCACAGAGAACATACTATTCTCCCTGGTGTACGGGAGTGAGGCAGTTCTCCCGTTCGAGACTAAAATACCCTCGCTCTGCGTCGCTCTCACTTACCAATTGATGACGGACGATAACTACCGTCACTGGCTACAAGAGTTGGAGGCCTTAGATGAAAAGCGCCTATTAGCTCAGCAACGAATCGAGCTATTCCAAGCACGCATCTTCGGAGCCTTCAAAAACAAGGTTAAAGTCAGAACATTTCAAGTGGGCGATCTCGTTCTGGCAGTTCGAAGGCCGATGGTTATGACTCACAAAACTGCCGACAAATTCCAGCCAAAATGGAAAGGTCTATTTATCATTGAGGCTGTATTCTCCAACGGTGCTTATCGTCTCGCGAAACAAAAAGGAGACTTGCTCATGTTGCCCGTCAACGACAAGTTATTGAAGAAATATTATGTCTAAACGACATTCTCCAAATCCCAGAGTGTTGAGTTATGTAACCTCCGGTACCGCTGAACTCACATTCTCCAAATCCTAGATGATTGAGTTATGTACCCTCCAGTACCACTGAACTCACATTCTCCAAATTCCAGATTATTGAGTTATGTACCCGTTGGTGCCGTTGAAATCACATTCACAAAATCCCAGATGATTGAGTTATGTACCCGCCGGTACCGCTGAACTCACAGATCCCAGATTATTGAGTTATGTACCCGCCGGTACCGCTGAACTCACATTCACACAGATTCCAGATTATTGAGTTATATATCCACCGGTACCGCTGAACTCACATTCACAAACATCCCAGATAATTGAGTTATGTACCATCCAGTACCGCTGAACTCACGCTTTTCCTCCAAACATCCCAGATTATCGAGTTATGTACCCGCAGGTGCCTCTGAACACACATTCCGGTCACTCTTTTAGGTAGTAAGTCATGTATGATCATACCTCTAAACTTATTTCTCTGAAAGAGCTCCTCCCTCATGATCCACTACCCGCACTCTCAGGGCACAAAAAGGGTAACGGATCCACAAATTTCCAAAACGACCATGTCGATGTTACCTCTGAGTCGTTTCACTTCCGCCAAAAACAAATCACCCCTCTACATAGAACTTCCATGTCCTCATTACCTCTGAGTCATTTTATGTACCCCCTTCATGGAGCCCACTCCTACCACGTCCTCATTACCTCTGAGTAGGAAGGCACCATCGAAGAAATGCTCATATTTGCCATGTCCTCATTACCTCTGAGTAAATATGTTGGTTCTCTCTCGACTTATTATTTGTACCAAAAAAAACTAGGGTATGCCAAAGATAATAGGTCCAAAAATGTCCTCTGTTGACCACAAATATCCTTCGTTGAGTCCACTCCTGCCATGTTCTCATTACCTCTGAGTAGGAAGACTCTGCGGTAAAACCCACATGCTTGCCATGTCCTCATTACTTCTGATTAAATATGTTAGTTTATCTCTCAACTTATTATCCGTATCCAGAATCGGGATACGCCAAGGATAATAGGTCCGTAAAAAGTCTCTCATTGGGGCAACTACTACAAAACAAAGAATAGAGCGAATGTATTCCAGTCATTCAAAGGCGGTGACATTCACATGACTACATCTCACGAGCAAACCAAAAAAGTTCTCTATCATTTCATTCAGACAAAGGGAAAAGAGATTACATCGATGTCCAAAAGAAGCAAGACATAAACCGCAGCTAAAGACAGACAGAAGTATCAAAATAAAGACGGACATTTGTGAGAGCCCACGAATCTTAGTTGCGGAGACACATATACCAATCCCTCAACCATTTTGCATAAGAAGGATGTACTTGAGCAAGATCCTCGTCCGAAATAGGAAGATTAGAACTCCCAGTACTACCGCCGTCAGACTGGGGCTCCTCCTTTACAGCAATAGGCGCCAGCTCTTCTTTCTGTTCCTCCGCTTCTGGTGTTACCTCCTCCTTAACAAGCGATGATTCTTGTTTGGAAGGAAGCAGCAACTCTTCCTTCATGATGATCTCAGCCTTCAGCAGGGTTGCTGCGAGAATCAAAGATTAAAAGAAACAAAGTCAAAAGATGGTCAGAGCCTTACGCAGCACGGTCTAAAAGGGGAGCTCATGCGGCCCGGACATGAGACATACATACGACACACATGAAGATAAATGCTCGCACATAGAGCATGCGACATAGCCACAACAGTTAGGGTTTCAAGCTCACACAGCGTCCTTACCAGCAATAGGGGGTGGACGTCGGGGTAAAATACGGGCACGTCGGCTGGCGGAGGAGCTGCCACATTATCATTCGTCGCCGCAGTCGAAGTAGAAGCAGCTTTCTTGTCCTTCGCCGCCGCAGCCGACGAAGATGTCGCCTTTTTATCCTTCGCCGCAACAGTCTTCTTGGGAGCCATCGGTGATCGAAGAAGAGGATGACAGTTAGGGCAGGAATGGCTTGAGTTGAAGAAGAGAGTAAAGAGATTTCTTCTCTTAATTACTCTTATTTATAGGACAAAAGCGGGGAAGGAAGCACGTGGACCGATGGAGCGCTTCGGGTCGTGTGCTGCAGGCAAAACCGACTCCAAGGATTTTGCCCCTCTCATGAAAGAGATTCATCCAAGGAAAATCCAAAATTTAATGAGCCGACTCTTGGGACTCCTCCCAAAAGATGGCTCAAATCAAAGGTAATCAATGCAAAGATTTGCACACGTGGCATGAAGACGTGGCAAGGAGCCTATGCGGCCAAGCAGCCCATGCGGCTGGAAAGCCCATGCGGCTGAGGGGGACATACGGCTGAGACATCCATGCGGCCAGAACATCCTATACGGCCCGAAGAATTTTTACATAGCCATGCTTCTTATTCAAAGTATTTCAATTTTGCAAAATGAAAAATTTGAAGGGGGTCTTGTAGAAGCATGGAAAAGAATAAATAAAGACCTATGCGGCTCCAATAGAAGGATCTCCACGCGGCTCAGGATCCCCATGCGGCTCAGAGGTCCATGCGGCTCAGGCGTCCATGCGGCTCGGATAGATCCATACGGCTCAGAAAGAAGCCACGTAGCCTTCAACAGTTCTTCTCTACATTCGGCTGTATTTAATGCCCTGACGGCTGCTCTGACAAATAATAGCCATGACAGCTCTGACATATAGACGCAATAATGACTGACATAATGGCGTGTTCATAGGAAAGAGGAGAAAATCTCCTTACAGCTAGCAAAATCCAACAAGTCCCGAGGCTACTCCATGCGGCCGCTCACTTCATGTGGCTGCCCATCTGTATACAGCTGATTATCCCCATGCGGCTGCCCATCTGCATACGACTGCCTATCCCCATGCAGCTGCCCATCTGCATGCGGCTGCCTGTCCCCATGCGGCTGTCCATCTGCATGCGGCTGCCTATCCCCATGCGGCTGTCCCTCTGCATGTGGCTGCCTATCCTCATGCGGCTGTCCTTCTGTATGTGACTGCCTATCCTCATGCGGCTGTCCATCCATGTACGGCTACAGGTTTCATGCGGCTGAGAGAATCCCCCCATATGCGGCTCGGCCAGGACGGTCCAATTGAGACACGTGGTAGTCTTATCTTCCCTGAAATTATAGGTGCTAACAAATCCTAACAAAATTAGATTTGTTGCAATCGTCATAATTGCCCTGATCAAATCAAATCAAGCAAATTGGACACGTGGCAGGCTATCATAAATCACGAAGATTTATGGCAATCAACATTTATCACCCACAGAGATTTGATGTAATCCATATTAATTACCTAGATTTGCTACAATCAGAATGAATGGCCCAGATTAATTGATCCTTAACCGTCGACTTCTCAAGGAGGCAATCATTTGCAAATCCTAATGATCGCACCTCCACCTCTATAAATAGCAAGGTGCCATTCTTTTGCAAAGTAGCTGGAGACCTGGAGAACTTAGGAGAGGAGAGCAGAGAAAAAGAGAGAGAGCACTACAGAGACATCCAGAGATCCAGCAACTGAAGGCGCAAAGGAGTCTCCCCACACGTCCAAGAGCATTTCTTCACCAGAGCCAAGGCTACATCCGATTGTGAAGTAAAAGTCCAGTCCTCCGATATAATTGTTCCGTTCTTTTATAATTTATGGCAAACAACTAAGATTTCCATTTATTATGATAACACTATCACTTTTAACCTGACTAAGAACTCTCTATGTCACTCACGTACAAAACATATTGAGATTCGTCATCACTTTTTACGTGATCACTAACAACACGGGATATTTGCCTAGAGTTTATTGACACAGATCATCAACTAGCGGACATTTTCACAAAGCCGCTGGCTGAAGACCGATTTAACATTATATGGTGAGAGCTCGACATACTTGAATTTTCAGATTCATAGTGTAGTATGTTTATTAAATTTATTTTTATGACTCGAAACTTTATAATTTATTTAACGAAAATTATTTTGGGTACAAGCCGAAAGGGTCCTTCTTTCATACAGGTGTAAATAGCCTGAAGCGACACGGTGTACTAGTCTTCGGACTACCGCTAGCTTGGATCCGGCCCCTACAACTAATCCAAAGTAATAGAAGTTATTAAATAAAGAAGTCAACAGTTATAAAGTCAAATTTTAAATAAATACTGTATTTAAGGCATTAGAAATACAAGCAGTCGAACTCGGACCAAACTCTGACTGAGTTCGGACCGACTTCGGTCGGCGCTGTTCAGATTCCAGAACCGAACAGTCGGCCCTAGCTCTATTTAAAACCCTTCTTCCTTCCACTTTTTTTTATCACCCAACCGAGAAAAACCCTACATTACTCCCAAGAGCTCTTCCTCCTCCTTCCTTTCAAGCTTCTCAGGAGTTTAGTGGGCTGTTCTTCTCCATCTCTTCTTCTTCCTTTCTAAGGTATTCCATTATCCCCTTCTTCTCATCTATGGCACCCAAGAACCAAAAGAGAAAGGTTGATTTCTCACATGCAGGATCTTTCTCTTCTGACTATGTTTCCACTAATGTCTTTAGCCCAGCTAGACCTATGGGATCCGATGATTATGATTTCGGTCTCTTTCCTTACAAGAAATTTTTGGACCTTTGGTTTGACTCTTTTTTTGGTCGTAGAATTTGTGCTGGAGCATGTATAAACTTTACTATATTTTCTGAATATGCTCCCACGTTCGACCGTCTCGGCTTTTATGACTTTTTGAAGTAGCTGAGAATATCTATGATAACGTTGTCCGTATGTTTTACTGCAACCTGCAAGTAAAAGCTAACAAAAATTTCTATTCTTGCATTGCTGGATAAGAACTAGAATTCAGCGCCACTGACATCAGTGAATACTTCCATGTTCCTAATATAGGTGAAGCCTTAGTTTATAACATCCAATTTCCTGAAGGTGTCACTCTCGATTCCTTCAAAGAACTTTTGTGCCATCCCAAACCTGTTCCTAGAAGAGTCTACTCCAAATACCTCAACCAAAACTTCTATGAACTCCATAGGTTTGTATTCTCTGTTCTTCTTCCGAAGAAGGGATCATTTGATGAGATTACCTTCGAAGGTTTGAAATCGATCTTCAAACCTGTTCTTACTCCTCCATAGCCATAGAGCTTAGTAGGTCTAGGTTATACCCTACTCCTCCTCTGCCTCCTGGTGCTAAGCCTGTTCCAGATGCTGACCCCGAGGCTCCTCCTGCTGCTGCTCCAGCCCCTGCTCCGGGTTTTGACCTTGGCTTCTATCAGCATTTTGATGATTTTGTTGCCCTCTCTGTGCAACATCATCAGAGCTATCTTGACTCAGAATTCTGCCATATCATCCAGGCTCAAGTTTTGTGAAACAGTATTGCTGATCTTCACTGGAGTATCTCCCATGACCCATCACATCCAGTTACCATACTTCCTCAACCCAGCTTCCCTGGACCCAGGTTTGAAGATGCGACGACATTTCCTCACTTTGATCCTACTGCTGCATATTTTCTTCTGGATGCTCCTGGCGGTGATGACACTCCAATGTGATGCAGACTTGAGCTAGTGGATTTTGGATAGGGCTGATAGATGATGATCTATGATTTTTTTTAATGTCTAAACTTCACACTACAACAAAAAGGCCTATTAATGACGCTCGATAAGACGTATTGATGACGCCTGATACCTAAGCGTTATCAAAGTTCGAAATACCTTTTTTCTATGACGGTTTGGGCTAATTCTGGGCTTTTTATAACGTTTATAAAATAAAGCATTATTAATATTTTAGAGCGGTGGCAAACTTGTAATATTTTGCAAATTTATTAATATTAAGCGTTCAAAATACCTTCTTCTCCTTCCATTTCTCCTCTCTTCCTCCTCTTTCTCTTCCTCCGCTCCCATGCTCAGAATTAGGGTTCGGTCCAGCGTCCAGGCCTAGGGTTAGGTTTAGGATTTCTCTACCGATCCATCCGTCCGATCCCCTCCGATAAGGACTTCGGTGGGGCCTTCGGCGCCCTCTTCTCCGTCGACCCCCTCGAGCGCAATGCCGCCAGGGGGCACGGCACCATCACCTCCATGGCCTCTGGCAACGACGTCATCGTCCTCGGTACCAGCAAGGGCTGGATCATCCGCCACGACTTTGGCCTCGGCGACTCCTTCGGTCCGTCCCAAAACCTAACCCTAATTTCCTACCCCCTCTCCTCCCCCCGTTAATTTATTCTCTTCCCTATGTTTAATCTCTTCGATCCGACGATCGCAGATCTCTACTGCTCCGGCGGCCGAGGCGGCGACTAGCCGGTCCGCTGATGTGAGAGAGGATACTGGCTTCGATGCCAGTGTATGCGGCAGAGCCGAAGCAGGTCCGTCACTTCGGAGTCAACCTTGACTGCTCTGAACAAAATGAAGACTACCGACAGAAGGATCAGAGCACGGTGAGTTCCAGTCACCTTCCGCCGCCTTCGTCTCTTCAGTGGGGGCTATCGCCTACGTCTGCAGCGCCCAGCCGGACCGAGTTGTCGCAACTTTCGCCAGCGATGGATCAGGAATGATGAGCAACGAGATGAACAAGGTTAGTTTCAGCTAGGCTTTTTTTTTCTTTTTTCAAAATTTCTTCCAAACCCTTTGGAACATAATTTGAGTGTTATGTGGAATGATTATATTGGTTAACTAAGAGGTGTTTAAAGAAAACAGAAGAGGAGGTATCAGTGCATCTTAGTATTTAATTTGCATCTTAAAATTTCAATTACTTGAAGGTGAATGAACATAAAAATACATATATTGATAGATATATGGCTACTTATGTTTTGATAATTGTACGTAGCTTAAAGAGACTTGATATGTACAACTATCCCCCCCTTCTATAGCCTATACGTATCACTTGCATTGTTTTTCCTTGGCTAATTTATAGAATTCAGAGGTTGGCTCAAAATGCAGTTGTACAGTAAGCATATTGTTACCATAAGGGACTAGTTGTAAGTAGACCTATTTTTCGCTTCTGTAAAATTAAGTATGAGCAACTAAATGGCATTGAAAGTCATTTTTCTTTAATAAACTTCTTGTGCACAGAACTGCAAGCAAAACATCAAATGCCAGTTTGTGCTCACTTTACAACTAAAAATTCGAATTTCTGCTGACTCGATTTCTCAACTGAGGAAGCATGAACTAGTAACAGTGGGTAGTTGTTGATTATCATATTTTTTAATTTTAATCTTTTTTATCGGCACCTGGTCATTGTAATGCTAATGTAAACTTTCTATTTGTTTGTGTAGAGACACATTAGAATGCTCAGCTTAAGGAATTGAATGCAATTATCGAGGATCTTCATAGAGTGTTTATTTTTGCAGGAGAGTTTGAGCAAGGGAAGAGACGAGAAATTGGTGTGTTTATATTTCAATTGTGAGTACTTCCCTCTGTTGTCTTTTTATGGTTCTAAGTGGTATCTGGACAAAAAAAAAGAAGCCAGGTTGCAAGTATAAGTCTTTCGAGGAAGAAGCAGAGACTAGGGCTACATCTGAAAACTTACGTGCTTCTTTGTTAGAAGATCTTGAAATTAAGGATCACTCAAGAGTTATAACAAAGCAATCATCAGGTGATGAATCACTTCTTAAATAACCTGAATGCTGATTAAAGATTCTGTATTGACATTGATTCATTTATATAGCAATGCTAGATTAAAGTGTTACAAGAAACAAATTGGGGGTTGCAAGAGTACAACACTAGTTTGCAGCAATACAATAGCAATCTTCAGGCTGATGCTGTTAAAAATGGAGAAACCATCCCAAGGCTGCAGAAGGAGAAAAGTGCTATGATGGAAACGCTCACTGGATTGAGGGACCATGCTAACTTGCTAAAAAATCAGCTGATTCTTCCAGGATAAGTATAGATTTGATGCCCATGTCAGCTTATTTTGTTGAACTGTCTCGTGCTATTTTGCATGTGGGATAGGGATATTTTCAAAATAGGTATAAGGTAGTCACGTACGTTGCACCAATGTGAAAACGGATAATTTACAAAGACGATAAGGATGCAAATCCTCTATGGTGTTTTGTGATGGTGTTCTTATTTAGTACTCTGTAATAAATTCTACATCTCATTTCTCATCTAGAACATCAAAATTATTGTTACATTTGTATGCATGAATGTTTATTTCTTTATACCAGGTATTCATTATTTGGTGGTGCATATATAGAGGCCAATTTGCTCTAATTAAATTAATTTGGTCCCATTAATGATGTTCTTGAACCATTGAACACATGAAACATAATCATCTGTAAAATGTACCTTTATATTGTGGTTGTTGTTGGGACGCAGGATAACTGTTCTGTTGCTAGCTTCTTTCCCCAACTATACATTTATATTGTGTTTGTTTTGATAGACGGTAAAGGAAATCGAAACGTCCTTATTCCATCAGGATACTTCTCTATTTCTTCCCTTTTAAAGGCATTGGCGTCGTTGGAATTGGTTTTTTTCTTGCTAAATCTCTGCAATAGTTTTTTTATGGTTTCTATATAATGTTATGATTGTTTCCATTTTCATGAAAACTCTTTTCTAAGGGATTATTCTGTCAAGCTTGCTCCAGATATGGGACAAATACCTGATCCCTATCATGACCTTGTTTGTTTTACTCCTTTTTCTTGATATTTCATGATTAGATTTGATTTTTTGGCCTGACAATTATATGGACTGATTTGGTTGTCTTCTCTTTTTCTCAGGATTTTACTGGTATTCCGGCTGTCGTTGATCTTTCATGATTATTGGTTATGTGGCCAAGTTTTGATGTGGTCAATTTTGGTAGTTGTAAATATATATATATATATATATATGTATTTGGATATTCTATTTTGAGAATGTAATGAAGATGTTGATATGTACTCTATTTTGAGAAATATAATAAAGATGGTGATATATAATATTAAGTTTTTGGAATGTAATATATAATGTGCAGTATAGAACGTTATAAATATGCTAATTTGAATAGTATAAAGAGTTATAAATGTGCTGCATTGAGCCTATACATATTATCTATTCATAACGTCTTACAAAAGTTCTGAATTGTGCACTATATATTACATATTCGTAACGCTTTTATAGAAACTATTCATGGCGGGTTTTTTATAACGCTTTTAAAAAACATTTATAACACCCATTTTCATAACGGTTGCTTTGAAAAAAAGCGTCATGGTTTGTCATTAATGACGCTTTTTAGCCGTCATTAAAAGGGTTTTTTTGTTGTAGTGCGATCACAGTTAGATATTTATTAGCACTTTGTGATGATGATGATGGTTGTATCTTTCTATTATGTATGGCATTTTCAGTATTTTTAGTACTAGTTATTTCTTTTATGCACTTTGTGGAACTGTTGTTATTTGGTTATCTCTCTAGTATTACTTTGTCTGTTTGATGAACATTGTTGGCTTCACACATTACGGGGGAGCCAAAACCATTTTTTCATTGACAGAGGGGGAGAAAGAGCATAATACCAAAATCAACAATCAAAGAAAGACTACCAACTACCAAAACTATTTTTTTAGGTAATTTTATTTGTTCTATTTTAGATATATTTTGGTATAGACTCAAGTTTGTCAATTATCAAAATGGAGAAGATTGTTGGCCCATTCCATAGTCACACCTAATTTTAATAATCGACATGAACATAAATCAATAAACAAAATATACGAACTGCTGCTAATCATTTCAGGTCTTGTGAAATCAATACCAACAAGCGTACTACTATATTATCAAGCACGTAAATCATTAGTCTGAAGCTTACTTTCATTGGAATCTAGTCCGAGTCATTTTATAATTTATTATGTATTTTATCTTTATTGAGTCTAGGTTATAAATTGTAAGATCGACTGGGTAATACTGGCTTAGGTTAAACTTAGTCCACTTTTCTATACAGCCTACCTATCCTTATTTCATCTACCAAAAAGTTCTATTCCATTTTGCAATAATATTTTACAAATGTTTAACATTTTTCCTAGACAGAACTCAAACCGAGTTCGGCCCGAGTTTGGTTCGAACTCTGCCCGAGTTCGGTCCGAACTCTGTCCGAGTTCGGTCTATTTAAATTCAAATATTTGTTGCCTCCAAATCTGCATGCAACATTTCTATGCGAAATCTGTGCATCAGAACTCTGCCCGAGTTCGGTCCTAAAAAATACCTATAAATAGAAGAGAATTTTTTTATTCCAAATCACTCATTTATTCTTCATCTTCTCTTCTCTTCTCTATTCAATAAGTGTTTTCATCCGATCAAAAGTTTTCATATCATACCTACACTCCTCTTAGCCAAAAGCCAGTAATATCTATTTCCATCTAGAGTCTTTTGGTTCTCAAGAGTTGTAAAGAGGTTGTTCAAAGTACAAAAATTATCCCTGTTGTGGAGCCGATCGTGCGATCGTCACCAAGTACGGTGTTGGGAAGTTGGTCCTGCACTTGTTACCAAGCACGGTGTTGTAAGAGACTGCAAGCTCTCAATTAGCTTGTGCCTTAGTGGATTAACATCGAGCAAGAGTAATCGAGACTGGATTAGTCCTCTCAGAGAGATACCAGTATACATTACTGTGTCACTGAGTTTGATCTCTCTATCTCTTGCTATATTTATTTACTATCTCTTACTCACGGCCACAGTTATCAGTTTATAATTTTAAAATTGGTGATTATTTTCTGCTGCACTTGTACTCACTCTATTCACCCCCCATCTAGAGGTGCTCAACGGTCCTACATCCCCAAGCCACGATAATTCCATTAGAGGATCATGAAAGTGGAGGCTATTGAAGGCCAACCGTGCCTATAGTATCTTCTTTAAGTAAAATTAGCTTTTTTGTATGGTCTGACATGATCAGCATCATCAACTGTCTCTGTAGATGAAATCCTGGCTCTTTTGTGGATGTTTGAACCTTGAGGTGATCCTTTCATAGGTACTTCAGTAGATGTTATGGGTGAGAATGAAGTAGGGTTTTATGGTGAAAGAGAGCTTAACAAGGAAGTGAAGGTTTGATGAATAGTGGGGAATTTGATGTTTGTATGTTGTTTCTTATAAACCTTGTGTATCTGAATCTGAGGAACAGGAGAATGAGCGTTAGAAGTTAAGGAATTGATAGAGGATTGTTGGCATTTGTTATGCTTGGACAAATCAGTAAAGGTAGATATGTGATCTGGGTTTTCTGGTATGATTGGAGGAGAGGGAGATGACATTTGTTCCCGATATGGGTTTTAAGGTATGATCTGGGTTTCAGTTGTTGGAGAATGAGAGATCAATGGGGAGATGGTGTTAAGAAGGGTTTCTTGCAGATGGAGTATTGGTTTGAAGTACCTGTGTTGTGAGACTTTAGAAGAGTAGAGTTAGTTATTGGTCTCATAGTAGGTTGGGTATTCAGGGAAGACATAGGTAATACATGGTTGATCTGGGTTAGAATATTGTAAGTAGGTTTGCTGACAAGTGTATTCGTGATGTCAGATAGAGGAGTAGTGGATGGGGAATTATTGGATTTGGAGAAAATAGTGGATGGGTTAGTTATAACTAATAAATGCGGAGTGGGTGGGGTATCAGTTATTGGAAAAATAGTTGTTGTGTAGGTAGTGGTATCAGTAACCGTCACCGGAGTTTGGCCGTCCGGTGAGGTTGTGGGAGGAACATAGATGTCACCAATAGGCATGGTATTTATCACAGAGTTATGAAGAGAAGGAATGGGATCAATGGGCTTGGTTTTGATTGAATTGTTATGAATGGACTCATCCTCTTTACCTCGACCCTTCAAAGGTTCTAATTTTCTATGATTTGAAGCATGGTTTACACAGATTGATAGATCAAATCTCTTGGCTAGGAGTTGAGTGATATTGTCTTTTTGATCATCAGTCCAAGAATCCACGATCATGGATGTGTACTCCTTGTGTGTAGTATATGATTTCACACCATGACCTTATTTATTAGAAAAAGTACAGAATTTGGTAAGTCTCTCATAGCTTAGATTGATATTACAAAAGGTATTGTTGCCCATTGAAACACGGAGTTTCCTGGCAAGAGGTTGAGATACATCAAATTTGACTTTGGCTCTCGTAAAAAGGCTCCAATTAGCAGCATCAGAACTAGCGAGAGGTTGTCACTACAACAAAAAACCCTTTTAATGACGGCTAAAAAGCGTCATTAATGATAAACCATGACGCTTTTTTTTTTCAAAGCAACCGTTATGAAAACGGGTGTTATAAATATTTTTTAAAAGCGTTATAAAAAAACCGTCATGAATAGTTTCTATAAAAACGTTATGAATATTTAATATATAGTGCACAATTCAGGACTTTTGTAAAACGTTATGAATAGATAATATGTATAGGCTCAATGCAGCACATTTATAACACTTTATACTATTCAAATTAGCATATTTATAACGTTCTATACTGTACATTATATATTACATTCCAAAAACTTAACATTATATATCACCATCTTTATTATATTTCTCAAAATATAGTACATATCAACATCTTCATTACATTCTCAAAATAGAATATCCAAATACATATATATATTTACAACTACGAAAATTGTCCACGTCAAAACTTGGCCACATAACCAATAATCATGAAAGATCAACGACAGCCGGAACACCAGTAAAATCCTGAGAAAAAGAGAAGATAACTAAATCAGTCCATATAATTGTCAGGCCTAAAAATCGAATCTAATTCATGAAATATCAAGAGAAATAAGTAAAACAAACTAGGTCATGATAGGGATCAGGTATTTGTCCCATATCTGGAACAAGCTTGACATAATAATCCCTTAAAAAGAGTTTTCATGAAAATGGGAACAATCATAACATTATATAGAAACCATAAAAAACTATTACAGAGATTTTGCAAGAAAAAAAACCAATTCCAACAACGCCAATGCCTTTAAAAGGGAAGAAATAGAACAGTATCCTGAAGGAATGAGGACGTTTCGATTTCTTTCACCGTCTATCAAAACAAACACAATATAAAGGTATAGTTGGGGAAAGAAGCTAGCAATAGAACAGTTATCCTGCGTCCCAGCAACAACCACAATATAAAGGTACATTTTACAAATGATTATGTTTCATGTGTTCAATGGTTCAAGAACAACATTAATGGGACCAAATTAATTTAATTATAGCAAATTGGCCTCTATATATGCACCACCAAATAATGAATACCTGGTATAAAGAAATAAACATTCATGCATACAAATGTAACAATAATTTTGATGTTCTAGATGAGAAATGAGATGTAGAATTTATTACAGAGTACTAAATAAGAACACCATCACAAAACTCCATAGAGGATTTGCATCCTTATCGTGTTTGTAACTTATCCGTTTTCACATTGGTGCAACGTACGTGACTACCTTGTACCTATTTTGAAAATATTCCTATCCCACATGCAAAATAGCACGAGACAGTTCAACAAAATAAGCTGACATGGGCATCAAATCTATACTTACCCTGGAAGAATCAGCTGATTTTTTAGCAAGTTAGCATGGTCCCTCAACCCAGTGAGCGTTTCTATCATAGCACTTTTCTCCTTCTGCAGCCTTGGGATGGTTTCTCCATTTTTAACAGCATCAGCCTGAAGATTGCTATTGTATTGCTGCAAACTAGTGTTGTACTCTTGCAACCCCCAATTTGTTTCTTGTAACACTTTAATCTAGCAATGCTATATAAATGAATCAAAGTCAATACAGAATCTTTAATCAGCATTCAGGTTATTTAAGAAGTGATTCATCACCTGATGATTGCTTTGTTATAACTCTTGAGTGATCCTTAATTTCAAGATCTTCTGACAAAGAAGCACGTAAGTTTTCAGATGTAGCCCTAGTCTCTGCTTCTTCCTCGAAAGACTTATACTTGCAACCTGGCTTCTTCTTTTTTGTCCAGATACCACTTAGAACCATAAAAAGACAACAGAGGGAAGTACTCGTAATTGAAATATAAACACACCAATTTCTCGTCTCTTCCGTTGCTCAAACTCTCCTGCAAAGATAAACACTCTGTGAAGATCCTCGATAATTGCATTCAATTACTTAAGCTGAGCATTCCAATGTGTCTCTGCACAAACAAATAGAAAGTTTACATTATCGTTACAATGACCAGGTGCCGATAAAAAAGATTGAAATTAAAAAATATGATAATCAACAACTACTCACTGTTACTAGTTCATGCTTCCTCAGTTGAGAAATCGAGTCAACGAAAACTCAAATTTCTAGTTGTAAAGTGAGCACAAACTGGCATTTGATGTTTGGCTTGCATTTCTGTGCACAAGAAGTTTATTAAAGCAAAATGACTTTCAATGCCATTTAGTTGCTCATACTTAATTTGACAGAAGCAAAAAAATAGGTCTGCTTACAACCAGTCCCTTAAGGTAATAATATGCTCACTGTACAACTGCATTTTGAGCCTACCTCTGAATTCTGCAAATTAGCCAAGGAAAAATAATACAAGTGATAAGTATAGGCTATAGAAGGGGAAAAAAATAGTTGTACATATCAAGTCTCTTTAAGCTACGTACAATTATCAAAACATAAGTAGCTATATATCTATCAATATATGTATTTTATGTTCAATCACCTTCAAGTTATTGGAATTTTAAGATGCAAATTAAATACTTAGATGCACGGATACCTCCTCTTCAGTTTCCTTTAAACACCTCTTAGTTAACCAATATTATCATTCCACATAACACTCAAATTATGTTCCAAAGGGTTTGGAAGAAATTTTAAAAAAAAAAGAAAAAAAAGCCTAGCTGAAACTAACCTTGTTCATCTCGTTGCTCATCGTTCCTGATCCATCGCTGGCGGCAGTTGCGGTAACTTGGTCTGGCTGGGCGCTGCAGGCGTAGGCGATAGCCCCCACTGAAGTGGCGAAGGCGGCGGGAGGTGACTGGAACTCACCGTGCTCTGATCCTTCTGCCGATAGTCTTCGTTTTGTTCAGAGCAGTCGAGGTTGACTCCGAAGAGATGGACCCGCTTCGGCTCTGCCGCACATACGGACATCGAAGCCAGTATCCTCTCGCACATCGGTGGACTGGCTAGTCGCCGCCTCGACCGTCGGAGCAGTCGAGATCTGCGATCGTCGGATCGAAGAGATTAAACATAGGAAAGCGGAAAAATTAACGGGGAGAGGAAGGGGGTGGGAAATTAGGGTTAGGTTTTGGGACGGACCGAAAGAGTCGCCGAGGCCGAAGTCGTGGCGGATGATCCAGCCCTTGCTGCTGCCTAGGACGATGACGTCGTTGCCGGAGGCCATGGAGGTGATGGTGCCGCACCCCCTGGCGGCGTTGCGCTCGAGGGTGTCGACGGAGAAGAGGGCGCCGGAGGCCCCGCCGGAGTGCATGGCAGAGAGGATCAGACGGATGGATCGGTGGAGAAACCCTAAACCTAACCCTAGGCCTGGACGCTGGACCGAACCCTAATTCTGAGCATGGGAGAGGAGGAAGAGGAAGAGGAGGAGGAGAGGGGAAATGGAAGGAGAAGAAGGTATTTCGAACGCTTAATATTAATAAGTTTGCAAAATATTACAAGTTTGCCACCGCTCTAAAATATTAATAACGCTTTGTTTTATAAACGTTATAAAAAGTCGAGAATTAGCCCAAACCATCATAGAAAGAAGGTATTTCGAACTTTGATAACGCTTAGGTATCAGGCGTCATCAATACGTTTTATCGAGCGTTATTAATAGGCATTTTTTTGTTGTAGTGTGTACTATTCCAATTTTTGCCGCCAAAGTCGAAATGAAGTCAGTAGTGAGCAAGTTGATAGGGAGACCATGAAATTGAATCCAGAACTCCGCTTTGTTGAAGGTGTATTCGCAAAGAAGCTTGTTTGGTAGGCACCTCTCTAATAGAAGGAGATGTGAATTGAATTTCCATGGTCCATTATCTGCAATATGTATTCAAGATCTTCTCTACATTCAAACTTCGCTGAGAAACAATTTCCATAGTATTCTGCAATCTTCACCTGACCTTCACGCTTCCACATCTTGGAGACAGTGCTTACAATGATGTGCGGGAGGTATTGTTTTTTAGATAGAATTTTGAAGAAGATAAACTTTTGCCAATCCGCTTGTGGATTCTTATATATTTTCAACACGTGACCCGTATCAGAAGTTGTGGCAGAGGCGAATAAGGAGCCAAGTTTCTCCAGAACTTCATCATTATGTTGAGAAAAGATTGGGATTCATTGAGGGAGGGGGATGATAGGGAAGGAAGGTGTAAAGTAGATGAGGATGGAATAGTGGGAAGCAGAGAAATGGGGGATTATTCTACAGGGAGTAGGGAGTTGAGAAAAAGCGGAGGATCCTTAGGAGGAGGAAGAAGGTCATCATCTCTGAGGAGGAGAATGTTGATCGGATGGATTGAGTTCTTACTTGTTAGAAAGCTATTTTGTGTGTATTTAGTTGGAGTCCATTTTTTTTACCAACTAAAACTATGATATTTATTCACCCTCTAACCAAAAAATTGACACGTGTCAAATTCATTCAACATAAAATACTTTGGAAGTGATTTTGTAAACATTAAGGGGACGTTTGTTATACGGAATACTATATAGCCGAAAATTCTATATTTTCAGA
>JANAVB010016598.1:6810991-6815991 GCA_029216955.1 Iris pallida | reverse complement strand
CAGGCAACTTTCCTTCTGTCTTTCGGGATCAGAGATCTGTCTGGGGCGCATGGCTTTTGAGGCGCATGCTGGTTTGGACGCATGGCCGTAGAGGCGCATGCGGGTGTGGACGCATGGTCGTAGAGGCGCATGCGGGTGGCCACGTGGCAGTAGCCGTCGGAATAGAGTCATGATGATGCTGACGTTGCCGACGCTTCGTTTTCTGAATAAAGCTGTCAACTGTTCAGACTTTGGGAGGCGTGCTGCCAACTTCGTCAGTTCAGCATTTAATGTTGGTGACGTTCGATGGATAGCTGAGTGGGCGCGTCGGTTGGCGTTCCACTCGGTATAGAGGTGTGTGGGGGCGCATCCTCTATAATGCGCCGAGTACTGTAGGGCGCGTCTGTGTGATGCGCCTAATGCCGAAGGGCGCGTCCGTGTGATGCGCTGTCTGGCTGGCGCATCGGACATATCTTTTAATGATGCGGCTGTCTCGCTCTTCGAGTGCTATAAATAGCCGTTTGGCTGAATTCGAGGCGTCCGGTTCATCCATTTAATGTAAATTCATTACACGGAATTCGGAGGGCCATCCACTTGGCGCGTGGGTTTGATCTGCCCGGCCTATAAATAGTGGCATGGAGAGAAGATTTGCTTCTCATTCCCTCACGTACTTCCAATATGAACTTGAACATACGGGTGCATTCTGCTGACGAAGTGCTCCCGAGGGTGAAGATGAGACGCTGTGTTGTCTTTGATGCACTTGAAGGTGACTGTTACATCCAAAAGACGGAGTCGAGGGCTTCTGAGGCAGGCGGAAGGTGCCTGTTGTATCCAAAGATAGGGATGCTCGAGCCTCGTCTCCGTTATTCCGGAAGAGCCGTAGATCGGAATGGCGGTGCAAGGCTCTCTCTTCCTGCAAAGTGGGGTTTCCCTACTTTGATCGTGTCGAAAGCTGCTCCTTTAGCCGTGGTTTTGATCACGGTCTTTCTTCGACTTAGGAGGCTCTTTCGAAGCCTTCCCTGGCCACAGCATTTGCGGTGCTCTTCTCTTCCTTGGTTCCAGCCAGAGGGTTAAATGCTTTGTGTCGAAGCATTTATCGGACGAGCCTGGTTGGAAGAGCGGCACATAACTGGGCTCTGCTCGGCCAAGTGAGCCTGGCTGGAAGAATTTGGCTGAAGGGATGCACATAGCTGGGCTGGATGCACATAACTGAGCTGCTGAAGAGATGGCGGGATGCGCCTGGATGGAGGCGCATAGTGATGCTGCGCCTATCTGGAGACACATGGTGGCCGCTGCGCTTATCTGAAGGCGCATGGTGGCCGCTGCGCTTATCTGAAGGCGCATGGTGGCCGATGCGCTTATCTGAAGGCGCATGGTGGCCGCTGGCTGTAGACTTAGGATCTTTCCTTTGTAGAAATTCTCCTTTGTACAACCTTTTCTAGACATGTAATAGACTTTTATATATAAAATAAAAAGTCCTTCAAATGTCTATCTTTATTGATCTTGCTGTGAAGTTCTTCGTCTGAGTTCTAGCGCATGTAGTGTCTGGCGCATGGGCTTTCTGGTTGTGAAATTTCATGCTTCTACAAGACCCCCTTCAAAGTTTTCAAAACTTTTGAATAAGTTTTGGAATACTTTGAATAAGAAGCATGGAGGTCAGGGCGCATGATTTCTGGGCGCATGCCTGTTCGGCGCATGCTCTTCTCAGTTAATGATGATGGTGCCTCGGTAACCGAAAAGATTAATGATGATCTTTTGGTTTTATTTGCTGCTATCCCTGCACAGAACCCGAGGCGACGGCTGAGATCACACGTCATCTGTTCACGCGTGCGACCAAGCCCTATAAATAGGTAAGAGTCGGGGAGAGAAAGAGTTCTTCTTCTCTGTGCCTCTGCTTCTTTAGAGTTTCTTCTTCAAAATCCTAACTTCTCCTTCTTCGAGAGAATGGTTCCCAAGACTCCTCGCGGTGCTGCCGGCAAGGAAAAGGAGAAAGTGAAGGAGTCCGCGGAAGTTGCGGCGGCTGTCGTTCCCCGTCGGCCTGTCGAAGTTCGGCCGGAGGTGGTTGGTAAGTCTCATTGTCCGTACGCCAACGCACATAGGCCTTGAGTCTTTAATGATGTGCCGCGGTCTTTGCCCGCCGACGCGCATGGGTTTAAACCCTGGTGATGCGCCGAGGCTATACTGCTGACGCGTATGGGTTCAAACCCTGAATGCGCCGAGGCTATACTGCGGACGCGCATGGGTTCAAACCCTGATGATGTGCCGAGGCTATACTGCGGACGCGCATGGGTTCAAACCCTGATGATGCGCCGAGGCCATACTGCTGACGCGCACGGGCTCAAACCCTGATGATGCGCCGAGGCTATACTGCTGACGCGCACGGGCTCAAACCCTGATGATGCGCCACAGTTTTCTCCTTTAGACACATTGTGTGTTCTCTTCTGACTTTTTCTGATCTTTTACTAGTGTCGATGGCAATCCCGCCTTTGAGTGAAGTTTTCTTAGAGGCTGCCTTCAACCAAATGGGAGTAGAGCATAACGAGGAAGTGATAAACCCTGCTCAAGATGCTCTTATGCTGGATCAGCCTCCTGAGAGAATGACCCTAATCCGTGAACAGCAGTATTGGTTCCTCAAACGGATAATGGAGCGTGGAGTCATTAAACCCTCCACATCTGATAAAGTGACCTTCCTGAAGCCTGAGTTCCTGTTTGGAGACCGTCTCACTTCTACTGATTCGTCAGTACTGAAGGTCAAGGAGGACTGGTTCTTTACTGCGAATGGAGTGCATATGACTGTTAAGCAACTTGAACGTCAGTGGCCTTTGACGTCCTTCTGTCGCCTTGTTTCCCAGAGGAGAATGTCTTGGGAGCTTACCCCTTCTCAGGGGGGAGCGATGACTGGTGTCATCCAAATTGATTCTACTTCCGACCAAAGGGATGCTTTGACCGTTGTACGATCTGGGTCTTCTTACACTTGGCGGACTTTACGTCCTGGGAGCCTCTTCAGTGATGTACCCATTGATACGTTTGCTTATAGTACTTCGACTTTTACACATCGTATGTTTTTGATGGAACGTTCCTACCTGACAAGAGAGTTTCGGGTGGAGGGTTGGTGCCATTACGTCTCCAAATGGGATAAACTGATGCTCTGGATCTTGTCGCGGTTTCAGACTGAGCTCCGAGAGATCGGGTTGACTGCCGCGATCCGTGCTACCCAGGCAGGTGTTGACCTTAATAGGCACATGTTCCTCGCACTCCTGGAGATGTTTGATATCCATACCGGGACCTTCTTTACCCCGGTGGGGGAATTAGGGTTCGCACTTCATGAGATGTACGAGGTGTCAAAACTCCCTTGGGGGTCGGAACCCTATGAAGAGTACTTTCCCACCAACGAGGAACTTCAAATCCTGGGGGACAGGGCTGAGGAGATGACGGCCGTCTTCAAGGAAGTGGCGAGTCGTCATTACTATATGCAGAGACGGGATAGGAACGGGACGCAGCCTCATGTGACCGCTTGGAGAGATCATGTCTTTAGACAAGACAAGGAGGATCCCTCACAATTTTCCACTCCACCGGCGCTCTCTCGTAGCGAAGTATTGTCCGAAATGAGCAGGTTAGGGGAGAAAAATCCCCGAGGAAATGAGGACCAGCAGTCAGATGCACGCTCCTACAGCTGCTTCTGGCATCTTGCTTATCGGATGTCACCCAAGGCGGTGTTGGCATCCTACCTGATGATATGGCTCCGGGATTGCGTATTTGCAGGCGGATCCGGTGCCGTAGAGAGGGTAACCCGAAACTTAATCCTGCCAGCCGTGAAGCTGGTTTTCGGTCGGCGTTTGGCTCTTCTCCCCGCAATGGTATGTAACCTGCAGCGAGGTTTGAGAGAGTTTGCTGGAAATATGATTCATGGCAGAGGCCGAAACAATAACTTCCCGCGCGCCGAACTGCCGTTTCACTATTTGATGGGATGGCTGATTCTGCATCATCCCAGTGTGATGAGCCCAGGCTCGGAAGGAGATTATAAGGCTGGAGATGCATTCCTTCGTCGTTTCCATCGGAGGAGCTGGTCGCATACTGGTGTCCCGGTTTGTAGAAAGGTTTTATTCCGTCTTCAGGGTTGGGAGATCACCAAAGTTGGTCCCATCTATTTGGGTTTTGAGGCCAACGAGGATTTACGGGACCTGGGCGAAGGTACTACCACTCTGCCTCAATGGGGATTCCGCTGGTTGCAAAATATCCGGCCGTCCCATCTGGTGTACCGGAACCGGAATCAGTGCTACCTGGAACCTTACTTGCCGAGCCGTTTTGCACGGCAATTTGGTTATGCTCAGATGATGTTGGATAACCCCAGTAATACCCTGGGGTATGTTGGAAGTTTGTTGGACAGTGCACGAGCTTGGCATTACTATAATGCCGGATGTACCGGAGCTCGTTTTACGTTGCCCGTCCCCGATCCGCGGCCGCCCATTCTTTACTCGACCGCCAAATTTTACTGTGTTATGGCTGCCCCGCCCTCCGGATATGACAGGGAGACCAGCCTTATCGCATGCACCCAGTTAGCAGCGACTGGGGATACGCCAGGGAAGGCTCGGCCGCACATCGTCCGTCAGGGGTGGGTCAACGAGTGCCCCCTCCGCATCACAAGCAGAACCCTCGGGCGATCGACCGAAACGATGTGCAGATACAGGGGCTGAATCTCTTGTGTCGAAGAAGCAGAAGAAGGCATCGTTACCGACGGTGTCATCGGATTCGGCGTCCGAAGTAGTAAGGACATCCTACTAAATCTGATTTTGGTTCCGCTACTTACGAGATCCCATCTTCTTTTGTAGAGCCGCTAAAAAGAAAACCTCGTACTCCAAAGTCGGGTGGGAGTAGGCGAGAGAGATGGCGAGCTCGTCTGGAGTGCGTATCCCGCCGACAATGATTCTCTCATGGAGGAAGATCCGGAGGATACTGTTATCGTGGAGGTTCCGGTCAGGAGGGAACCTGGGGTGCAGCAGCTTCCGAGGTGGCGAAGGCCA